>JAEQBH010000677.1:1200000-1533114 GCA_016808115.1 Tetrastigma voinierianum | reverse complement strand
TACGATGATCCTTGGCCTCTTATTCCCAACCAAGCCTCGAAGATGGTGCCTTTCTTTGTGAGCCTGAGGTGAACCTGTAGCTCCCAACTGGTATTGGTGTCACAGGCGGCCATCTTTACAACCAAGAAGAAATGGGGAGAGTTCCCTTACATAGAAAAGAATCAATGGCCCTAAACAGCGAATTATAAGGCCGGTGGTAAGAAATAAGCAATGGTGGGTAGACCCCGAAAGGTGTATTTTGTTAAGCACCAATGGTGCTTTCGAAGTACTACAGAGATGAGGTAATTACTAGGCCCCATATAAAGTTGAGTCAGTAAGAACTAAGAAAGAAGACTAAATTCTGCCATGGTCTGACAATAGCCTGCCTCCTTGGCCTCCTTTTGGAGGAACTTTGGTGATGACCTAGGTAACCCCGCACAGACGAGGGAGCAGGATTCACGAAGAACTCGAGGAGGCGGCTGAGTCAGTGCGTCAGGGTATCGGGACCTCTGGATGGTCTCCACATATGTTGTGTTTGAAGAGGAAAATGATTCTCACTATGCATTTGCTAAAGGTTACAAGATATATGTGGGAAAAATGATTGAATTCCATCTTGAGCTACTTTGAGGTAAATGGGAGGAATGAGTTCACACCAATACAACAATAACTTGACCTCTCTGGCATCCAGGAGGAGTTAAGGAAGAATGGGGGGTGAAACTTGTCACGGGCATCCCTCCCAACTTTATGGTATTACCAAGGCCAAAGACGGAGGGAATGGCGAGAGAAAAGAAACATAGCGAAAGAAAAAAAAAAAAATAGAAGGTGTTGAGATGGAAACGGTGGAAACTGACTCAATACAGCCTAGGATTGAAGAATCAAAGATCATCAGAATACACTCTGACGACAAAACCATAATGAACAAGTTGAATCTTCCAGTAGGATTGCGGCGATGGAGCGTGGGAATGCTAATGTCCGTGCGGTGAGATGAAGCGAGATGATCAATTAAGGACACAGCCATTTAGGAGGTATTTTGATATAGAGCTTAAGAAGGGATGAAATTTGGATCATTAAGCAGATGAAATTCGAGATCAGAGGAAATAGAAAA
Organism: Tetrastigma voinierianum; assembly: GCA_016808115.1. Lineage (NCBI taxonomy): Eukaryota > Viridiplantae > Streptophyta > Magnoliopsida > Vitales > Vitaceae > Tetrastigma > Tetrastigma voinierianum. Next base: position 1,532,030 of record JAEQBH010000677.1, on the reverse strand, counting down.
ATTGAAGTGAAACAATCTTGAAGATGAGACAATGCATTAAAGGCGAGCATGGATTCAGAGATAACAACTTCATTAACAGTGCAGAACCTTGCAAATAGAGTTTTAACATGATGAGCTATGATGTTGAGGAAATAGCAGGACACTCACGGAATCTCCTAATATGGCGGTGAGAACTACGAGAGGCAATGCTAAGATCCTAGACTATGACCATGAAAGCAGTTTCCAGCCCGAAAACAAGATACATACGCCCCTGAATCAGAAACCACGAATTTGTGGGCCCTACTCTATAATCCCTCGAGGAGTTCTAAACCCCACCTATACCCTATACAACCTACCTGATCAGAATTGATGGTTCCTTCCACGCCTTGTGCATAAACACAAAGAAAAATCCTGAACATCGGGAAAGAAAGAACTTGCAGTGAGGTAAGAAGAATATCTAAGGATGGAAACTGACCAAGGAGAGGATGAAAACAATAGAAATGAACAATACACTACCTCCTCCAACTCCTCACCCTCTTTGTACTCAAGGCAATTCCCTTGAATAAAATAAAATTTATATAGCAAAAATTTTGGTGTTCAATTGTGTTTGTGTTTGATTGGTGTGTTTTTTATTAGCTTCTTTTGCTTCATGTTGGTCATCCGCTTGGTTGAATAAAGAAGAAATCAACTACACGGATCAATTCAATACTATTTGAAGTATAGCATGTTTGGGGTTGAAATGACAGTTACAATTGTTGTTGTATTTGTGATGTTTAAGGCGAATGCATGATCAAATGAACTCTTTCTTGATTAGAGCGACCTGACTGACAAACCTCGAAGACCAAACTAAGTGTAGTGAGGTGTGGTAGGCCTCGGTAGTTAGACAGGAAGTTGCATGTGTGGCTATAACGAGTTTAGGTTGATTTAAGAAAATGTATTAAATGGGCATTTCTACAAATAAGACTTTTGGCTGTGTATAAACAATGGAGTTAGTGAAGTCCTGAAAGAAAAACATGCACATGGTCAAAATTCGTAGCAATTGTGAAGGATTCGGGACATCTTCGGGGTTAGTCACGGTCAAACGGTTTAGGTCTAGAACTTGTTAGATTGATGATCAGAAATGAGTCTAGACATGCCACTAACAGGAGGTGATATAGGCCGTCTTTGGAAGTTTGAGCCTTTGAAGCCCTACCACTCTTAATATGCATAATATCTCTTTCTGTAGTTCCATATTTGAGACGATTGTCTAGTTTCTTCATTTAAGACCAAGAATGAAAGCCTCGAACCTTCTTTATTCTAATCCCTCCTTAAGAACCCTTATTTGCCCAGGTTTCAAGACAAGAACTTCAAAATACAGAAAAGGACAAGTTTGGGGGAATGTTATTTTGATTTGAAAGTGAACAAGAATGAAGGATGGAAAAAAGAAAAGAACAAATGAAGAAATGGAAAAGAATGCAGAGAAGAAGTCAAAATTGTAAATTGTCAAATGGGATTAAGTTTTGTCTTGTGGCCTTCCTCTTGAACAATTAAGTTCTTAGGTGTTTCAACACTAATACTAATACTTATTTGGTATGGAGCTTGTAACCTAAAGTTCTCTAAGAGTGGTAGAAGAAATGAAAATGAGACATTGCACTAATCAAAATCATTTTGACAAATAAAGAAGAAAACAAAAGGAGGGACTTCCATATAAGAAAGGATCAACCAGATAGAGAATAAAGTGAATGTAATTAGGATCAAGGATAAGAGTTTGAGGAGATATAATTTTAGACATTAGTAGAAAGAAAAGGATGAAGAATAGAGGCAAAGATACACACTTGAGTGGAATCTGGGTAAGTACAGCCTAAATTCTCCACTTATCCCTACCCAATTACATGGCCAAACTCTACAAGCCTAAAAGACCTAATTGATCTTGAAGGTGGTACTTGTCTACATTAGTAGAGATTAATATGAAAAACAAACATATGGGACTTTGAAGAACTAAAAGAAATTGCGATCCTTTGTGTAGAGTTCAAAGATTAGGTAATCTGTTTAGAGGAAAAGGAAAAAAAAACCATCCTTTTTACAGATCAGATTAATTATTGAATTGTTTACATTTCAAAATTACATTAAGTTTTATTTTTAGTGAAGACAAATAACAAATTCAAAAATTGAAAATCTTAAGTCTGAACCTAAGAAACTAAGATTTGGAAATTAAGTTTGCAATGACTAGTTTCTGTTTAGGTTGCGATTTTGAGTGCAAAAATAGAAAAATGTCCTTAAAAATAAAACTAAATTGTTTGAGGACAAACAAATCTTCTTTTCTTTGCTTAGGGACAAGCAAAACTTTAAGTTTAAGGGAATTTGATGAGTCTTAAACTCATCCCATTTTTAATCATTACTATAAGAAACACAATTTTTTTAAGTATTTTCAGAGAAATTTTAATTTTAGAAAATGTAAATTATGGATATTGCAAACTTTGTGTTTTCTGAATTATTAATTCAAAAAGAGGTTTCGACAAGAAAGAAAAAACGACAATTTGCGTGAGTCTATGTCTATTTGAAACCAAGTGTGTCATGTGAAACTTCAGTAATTACCAAAGAAACCATGTTCTGATAGCATTTCATGTGTCTGACACATGTCAGTTGTTAACAATTGAACTGGGTCATGTGAGACAACGGTCGCGACCAGAGAATGGGAAAAACCTGCTAATCATTTGGGAACAAAATAGTTTATGTTTGCGACATATCTTTGATGACCAGAATATCTATCCTAGATGGGACCTGTTCTTCTCGCGACGCGACTCTGCGACATGGAAAAGTTTGTTGAGGCAGAAAGATCTTCCGGAAAAGTTTAAGTGAGCAAGAAAACTGGAGTTCTGACAAGGGTGCTTAATGAATGAAGCGGCACGGATTTGCAACAAGGAGTTAATGTTGCGACATACTTCAAGCTTAAAGGTGTTTGATCTCACGTTAAGATCACGGGTCGCGACACGAAATCGATTGAAACGTAGAAAAGTTACGCCGTGGCCGGGGAAATATGGAATTCTGACACGAAGACAGGCTAAAGGCAGAAAAGTTATATCGAGACCAGAAAAACTAGATTGGCAGGGAAAAGATGTGCATACGAGAGAAAAGTATTATTCTGACACATAGCATTTTGGGGTCGTGACATCGAAAACATCCCAAACAAAGTCGAGTCGTAACATTAGAAAACAGGCTCTGATAAGAGTCGAAGCTCGGTGGCAACAAGCCTGCAATGTGACAGGAACTTTCTGGGTCGACGGAAATCGAATAACACAGATAAATGTTGCAGCATAACTTTGAGCAGAGATCTTTGTATGACATAAACTTTGGTCTCGTACCAACTGAGCTGCACTAAAAGATGGTGTTCTGACACTTGAGTTATAAAATCAATTCATAGAGCCATCATCATTTGAGGAATGCAAAAAATGTGTAAGCGACAAAAACTCTATCAAGACGAGTTTTCATGCTGAAAGGAAGACTATGCACTTAAAATATGTTGTGTAGTGACGAAGGAGCCCAAGACCTTCAATCCTGACGGATATTTGCGTGCACGCGACAGGGACCTGTGACAAAAGCGAAGGCTTCATCGCGACACAGCTACAGGTGTGACCAGGAGAGAGTGCGGGCTGAAAATGCTTAGGAGTTCACACATAGCCTTAATTTTAGAGACTGACTTTTTAGGGCTACATAAATAAGCATTTGTGGAAGCGGCAGTTGATCATCACGGCTTGAACAGGAGTACACAGGGCTGATGACTCTTTTGTGATATATTTTTCTTTTTATTTTTTTCTTTTATTTTCTTATATTTTCTTTTCTTCGTAGATTGGCTTAGCTTGGATTTTGATTAGTTTCTTGGATCTGGCTTGATGGTATTCGAAGTTTTGAAGTTGAAATTTAATGTTGAAAATCAATACGATTCTTTGTTTGGCAATTCAATGAACTCCGGACAAATCTTTGGAACTTGTTCTTCGATTGATTGCGATTCATTGAATTTCCTTATCAGTATTTCAATGCTAATATTCTCAATCCAATTTTAAGAACACAACTTCAATTGGGAAATATCTGATGTTAGTTATGGTCTTTTCTGCAAAATAAGAAAAAAATTTCTTGAGTTGAATTTTGAGTTTATTTGGATGGTGTTGATCTTGATATTAATTGTTCCCAATTTTAGTAGCTTATACCATGAAAGGATACTATTGGCGCTCTGATTTCAGGAGCCCTCTAAGTAACACGAGAGATGGAGATTCACGAGAAGCTTAGATCGATTAGGGTATGTTCGTGAATGTTGAAGAAGTAATGACTCTAAGGTTACTTAGATAAATCTATAATTGCTCATGGTTTTAGAATGGATTCAAGTGATATATCATTTAATCAAATTAAGATCTCTGCCAGTGCGGAGAATGATCTTGATCCGTGTTAGGGAGGGTCTAATCAAGGAAGAAAGACTCTTTCAAATCTTAAGGATGAGACATCATTCTTATTGTAGAATCTACAGCCCATACAATCTTGGGAGGCAAGAAATTTCTGTTCATTAAGAAAGTAGTTATAGTGGAAGGAAAATGCCCAGATCTTACGGAGGAATTCCCAATTACAAGTAATTGATTGGGATCATGTTTCGAGAAATGAACAGACCCTCTACTCAGTGAAAAATATGGTTGGGAGGAATCGAAACATACACCTTGACTCGACAAATTTAGATTCCAACTCGGGGAAAATAGAAAAGAGATTAGGATGCGGTATTTGACAATTTCACAGCGGTGAAATCCGGTGTTACTTCTGGCAATAATCTAGTTGATCGATTTATATTTAGGATTTAACTTTCCCTTTTATAAATAGATATAGGATTGGACATTACAATTTTTATTAAGGTTGCAAAATTTTTATCTAAAATGACGTTCGACAGTGTAAGCGGGTAATTAGGTGGTTGAGTTTAATTTCTTTCCAATCTCACCACATTAAAGGGAACGATATCGGGACTTTAGGTCCTTTATTACTGTATGACGTACGCTTGTAGATTTAAGACGAAGTAAATTTTTAATTGGTTGGTGAAAATTATTCTTATGAGCACCACAAGTTATTTTGGATTTATAACAAGTTTTAGCGCCCGCTAAAGGGATTAGGAAATAGTCCTCTGGTGACAGTGTCTTAAATTTTATCTATGTGCAACTTATGGTATTATCAAGTTTTTGCTAATAGCTGGGATTCTAGTTAGTCTTTGGTAATAGTGGTAGAAATTTGTATATATCAATTTGAGTACTTACTGTTTATATGAATGCGAAGTGGAAAGAAACCCAAGAAATATGGGAAGACCAAGTGAAGAATCTAGAAGTATGGGAAATCAAAGAGATTGTAAGATATTCCAAGAATCACGAGAAAAATGGAAAGAGATCAAAACAAATAGTGGAAGATTTTTGAGCCTTCTATTGAGATGAATGATGCATTTATTGAGACAATCGTATAAGCAAATAATTTTAATGAGTGACGGCCTTGATCACTGACAGTATGGCACCAGTTTGCACAGTCTTCTCCCTTTTGAACCCCAATAAGCCTGCTGGGAGATTCATGAGGATGGCAATGCGATCGAGTTCGTGGGGTGAAACCCAGTATTGATCAGTGCGACTCTTTCCGCTTCTCATTAGAGATGTGTGACAACTTTGGTTTGAGTCACTACTTGTTGGATCAATGACAAATTGGGAAGAGTTGGTTAGAGGCTTGTATGGGAGATTCTTTCCTCCAACCGGCGTGCGAGAGAAGGAAGATTATAGTCTTGGCCAGTGGAGGATGAAGTCTCTAGAAAGCATGGGAGAGATTTGAGACTACTCAAAGATGTCTGCCATGGAATAAATATGACCACTCGGATGGATATATTCACCATTCCATGAATTATGCCTCAAAGGGTATGATTAGTGAAGAGCCTCGTGGGGCTTTTCAAAGAAAGTAAGAGGAATGAGCGACTAATTTGAAGACCTTGCGAAAATGAAACTCTAGCTTCCATACGAAGCTTAAGAGGACGACAGGATAAAGGAGTAATAGAGGCTTAATCGATGGCGCCATAGAAGCAAAGTCGGATGCATTGATGAACAAGATGGGAAACAATGAGAAAATTATCTTGCACTTGAAGTGGGGATAGAATGAAGGAGAAAGAAAGAGTGTTGAAGAGGGTTCAAACCATGGTCCCTACTAGGACTGAGGGGAGCTGTCCCCTCTGATGCCCGATAGGAGCTACGCTTTCAAGCCCTGACCTCAACGCCTCACTACACACCGGCACTTAGGAACCGGGAGAACTTCTCTGGGGAGGAGCATCATGAGTTTAAAGACACGGGCCAGTACCAATATCTTACACTCCCCAGGGTTCAGCGTGACAACAGCCGGTAGGTAGCGGGACGAAGCGAGAAAAATCGGGGCATAGGAGGATCTAATTCCTTTGAGGACTAGATGCACTTTCATGGGAGAAAATAAGGCTGTGAGCGTGCATGGTTGTAGCTAAGGCATTCGAAAACAGCTGTGTTTGAGGCCATCCTGGCAGCCTTTTGAAAGATGGAGACTCGGTGGAGGTGGGTGGCCTTATGTGTCTTGAAATCATCTAAGGATCATTCCCAGTGACATAAGGAAGGAGATCCGAGGATTAAATGGCTCACGATCCCGAGAAGAGGATGAGTGAATTAGGAAATTTAAATGAATTTGAATCCAAAATTTTGAAGGGAAGAGGATTGCAAAATAAAGACACTCTAAAGCAAATCTAGCTGGGAACAAATTAAATGAAGCAAATTCTTGGGAGAGCCTTAATGAATTTTAAATTTTAGAATTAGTTTAATTTTTTGCTTGATTTTCTAGTTTTACTTTTATTAGAAATTTTATTTCGTAGTTTTTGCTGAATTTACAGGATAGGAGAATGGTGGATAAGAGTTATTAAGGAAGCACACTTTCTTAAACTAAAATATGCAGAAAAAATGCTACAAGGGGACGTATTTCCATTTCCTTCACTTTGTCCTTAATAATGGTGCATAATTGAAGTTTGGGAAAATGTGGAAATTTTATTGTGCAAATTGCTTGTATGCATTGTTGAATACCTTGATGAATGATATTGAGTGAAGAATGAGAATTGTTGTTCATACTTGAATTGAGATTGTGCATTTGTAAATGTGTTTCTATAGTATGAACTAAGTGGAAGACTTTGGTACATAATGTCATCACAGGTTGAATGGCCAGAAGTATGAAAATATGCAAATTTTGAAGTAGAATGATACATGTAGAAAGTTATGTATCCATAATAATTTTGAACTTTTATTGCGACATTGGTTCTTTAATACATAACAAGAAAAATCAAAACCTCATATCATGGTCAGCGAGAAAAATTACTGTCATGACACACTTTCTTTCTTTCTATCGCGTATATTACAGAGATTGGGTGCTAACAATTGATTCCTGATGAAAGAGTTTGTCGCGACATATTTCTTTATGTCTCTTGGCAGTACTGAAGAATGGGTCTCAAGTAAGAAGAAAGTGCCACTACCACCAAATGGGAATCTCGAGATTTATTGTTGTGCCTTACACACAATAGTCCCTAGGGATGTAACAAACCCATCAATACCCTTCTCCTACTTTGAATCGAAGGAAAATATCTTTACAAACCTTGTAAGAACCGGTTCAAATAAAACCCCTAGTACGTAGGAAGAAAGAACCTTTAGTAGAGGAAGTTGAAGAATATTTTGCAGAATGGTAGCTGAAAAAATACTCAAAAGAAAAAAAGAGCATTGTCTGTTTTTCCTCTCTAATCATATCCTATCCTTGAAAAATATAATGGTGAAATTTTAATGAATTGAAAAATTCTTTGCGGGGTGGTGTTCACTCTCATTTTCATTTTCTTGTGTATCTTATTTGTATTTTCTTTCTTTTACTTTAAACAAATTCTAGAGGATTTGATGGCCTGTCGGTGGATGGTTTTGTTAAATAATGTGGAGAGACAGTTTCTGAGTTTAGAAATATGATTGTTGTGCATTGTTTAGTAGGAATTGGATAGGCTTTAATGGAGATTGAAATTTTATATTGTGCTAGCAAATGCAGATTGAATGGTTAATTGAATGAGCTATTAATTTATAAAAATAGCATAGCAACATATCCAGAAACCAAACAAGAATTGGATATATGAATTAGGGTAGGAATAAATGAAAGGGAAAGTTGTAAGGATATTAATGAATGTGTTCAACTTCAAGAATAAGAAGTAGTTCAAATTGATGGAGCAAATAAGACTTTTAAGTGCTGTTTTGTAAATAGTTTAGTTACTAAGAATCCACGATAAACACTTCACATGATTGAAAATATCTGCGAAGCAGTTGTGCTAAGGTTAGGGACATCTTTTGGGATCCATCACAGTTAAATCTCAAATGTCTGAACTTGTTAGATTGATAGTCAGGAGAAATAAAGTATCACTAACGAGTAGTATAGGTGATTCTCTGAAGATTGACCTTTCAAGCCTCTACATTAATATGCATAAGCATACACATTAGTACTGTATTTGAGCCAATAGCCTGTTTCATCATCAGCGAGAAAGCCCTAGTTCCTCCTTGAATATGAAATCCTACATTGGAACTCAAGTTTCTAGATTACATTGATAAATACAACAATAACAGAAGAGAGCTTAAGTTTGGGGAATCTTATTTCAAATTGTAGAGATGAGAAGGGTTTCAGAACCACGTAGAAATTAATTGTGATGAGGAAAGATGAAAAGATGAAGAAAGGAAGTTGTGAAAAGAAAAGTATTGAGGTGGAATAAGTTTGGTCTTGTAGCCTTCCTCCCTTGAACAATTAAGTTCTTAGGGGTGTTTCAACACCTAGTACCACAATGCCGGCGCGCGGGAGTTATTGACTCAAGTTAGTTAGAGCAGTAGCTTAAAGACAAAACATTTGCACTGTTCCTAAGACCTGAATGGAAAATGAAAGTGAAAAATCTTCCAAGGATAAGGAGGAAAGTTGCAGTGGGTGTGGTGAGAAAAATGCCACGACATAAAGTATCTGAGAAAATCAAATGGGAGGTTAGAGAGTTGATATAAATGGAAAAAGTCAAGAATGCATATGAAGGCAAGTATGTCAAGTTATAGTGAAATCTAGGTAAAAAAATTGAGCCTAAATTGTCATGTTATCTACTCAATTACCTATGCCTCACATTATAAGCCTAAAAGACCTAATTGATTATGAAGGTGGTATAAACTTACATTAGTGGAGATTAATATGACAAACAAGCATATGAGACTTTAAAGAATAAATGAGAAGTTTGCTATCTAAGTAATATCCCAAAAGATTAACTAATCTGTCAAGGAAAAAGAGAGAAGATCATCACACACTCACAAATCAGGGTGAAGTAATTAAATTGTTTTACCTGATAGAAATTATGACTATTTAGTGAACTTAATTAAAATCTTCCTGATTCTAGTTGGAAGTATATTTGAAATAACTTTTACAACCCCTTAACACCATGATCTTGCCATTATGGATTTTACGAAACGATCCTTAAAATTAAAATGAATTGTTTGAGAGATGACAAAATTTATTTTCTTTACTTGGGGATGACAAAACTTTAAGTTTGAAATTTGATGAGTCCTAAACAATCTATTTTTAATCGAATTTTTTTACGGCATCGTGCGAGAAGTTTATGATTCATTTTAATCTTTGAGATTATGGAATATTCATCAACTTTTTGTTTTGCAGGTTTTGTATGAAAAAGAGATAATTATAACAAGAAAAGCAGAAAAAATGGCTAGGGCAGCAAACTATGAAGCGAAATAGCATTGGGAGATGTCGATAGAATTCCAGTAATATAACCCACGGAGAGTGAGTCGCGATAAGGATCAAGGCGGCGCCAAGCCGAGAAATGAAAAATGTCGCGAGCTGGTGAGATAGGCAAACCAATTTGTATCGCGACAAGTAGTTTTATGTTGCGACATAGTTGGATGTTCATAAAGAAGAATGTCGATATTCCCAACTATGTTCGCGACATTGATCAAGCAAATAAGCGAGTGGAATCATGTATGACATTTTGAATCTTTATACGTGATAGAGAAAAGAAATGAAGATATCAGATGAACTCTGTTGCGACAAAAGACAAATACGTGGAAGTGATGAAGGTGCGAACAATGAGGACAGAAAGAGGCTGTGACAAGGTTGTCGCGTGAGAGGAATTTCTATGTTGCGACGGACATTCTCAACATGTCAAGACGAGGAAAGATTCACATGTTCTTGGTGAAGAGCTGTATTAGGTGACACAACATTGAGCGGGGAGATGGGACACAAGGGCTTTGTGCAGTGACGGAGAGTTTTATGTACCAACGAGCCGGTATGAGTGAGGTGAATTTAATGGCGACAAAGACAAATATTGTTCTTGAATGAGTTGGGAAAATGCATGGAAAGAGTCTATCGCGACCTGGAAGTTTAGTCTCACTAATGCAAGGAAACCTGACTTTGTCGCGACAAGAAAAATGTAGTGACAAGCAAATCCTTTCAGGAGAAACTGTGCGCAGAAAGTGTCGTGAATGAAAGATTAAGAATGCTTGACAAGAGATGTCGCAACATAGAAGAGACTGTTGCAACAAAGTTGAATAGTGGAATGAGGAAATTTATGTCGCGACAAAAGACAACCATGTCGCGACATAAATAGAGCAACATCAGGGGGCCCATGTGTGACAGTCAGGGTATATGTGGCGAATCCAAAGAAGATAGAAAGGAAATATGTACATGACCTTGAGGAGGCGCAGGCCATGACAGAGTTGAGCAACAAAGATAAGAACCATGTCGTGAAAGAACCTTCTTTGTTGCGACAAAGCTACTCATTGGAGCCATAGAATTTTGGATCCTCAAGTGTGCCTTGAAGTGTCGACCCATCATTGAGAAATCACATAAATGAAACGCATCTAGGGCAGCTTATGCGTAGCTTCACTTAATTCGGGACTTAGGTGTTGAGGCTCTTTGTATATTATTTTTCTTTTATTTTTATCTTTTATTTCCTATTTTGTAGATCTTGTTTTAGCATAGTTTTTAGTTAGTTTTCTTTTTAATTTATGGAGTTCAGTTATGAACTGATGTGCAGCTTCGAGCTGGAATTTATTGTAAAATTTCTCTTTCATTGATGTTATGTTTTAAATGAATATTTGGAAAATTCTGGCATGTTTACAATTTCAGTGAATTTTCATATCGGTCAAATCAGCGATATCGCTGAACGATTTTGAAAAGATTAGGCTCCCTCGGGAATGATTTGATAGTGATTGTTGTTTTTCTGCAATTGGAAGAACACATATGAACAGAAATCTGTTTATTTGATTAATTATTCTGCCAGAACTTAAGCACAATTTCGAATGCTAATCCTCAATCGTACCTAAAACAAAGGATTGTATCTTCTCGATTTCCGAAGGCCATATGTGACTAATGAGTCTTAATATCTATTTTAATCCTTTTTGATTATTTTTAGTATATTCGAATGTTTTGATTATGAGTGTGGATTATTCTGACTTTGTGTTTGCGGGTTTAATTTAAAAAGGAGGAAAATCCGACGTGAGAAGAGAAAGAGCAATTAAGCGGAGTCATGTCTGATAGAGTTTTTGTGTCATCTGGCACGATCAGCGAATGGCTAAGGAAAATGTCACAATAGTATTTCTTCTGTAACCTACTTTTTGTACTGAATATAGAAGAAGAAGATCTATGTCACGACGAAAGACGGCGTGTCGGTATTGTGAACATGAAGAAAGTAACAAGTCGGTGAAAGAATGAAGAGATAATGTTGTAATGAGTTCTTATCTTTGGGATTGTCAAAAATAGGAGGAACTGTCGACAGAAGCAGATAGGTGGGAATCTGCGTCGACATAAAATTTCTGCTTAATAAGTAATCCGATTATTGCAACGGAAGGAATCTGTTGAGACAGCGTATATGAAGAAGTTATATCGCGACAAAGTGATGAATGTATAACACTAGAACGAGGTTTACGAGACCTAACGAGAGAAACAAAGTCACACCTGACAGTGATGTTGGGCTTGGTAAGCGTGACTTGGTTGCGACAAAGAGTTCCATGTTACGACATACTTGAGTTGGAAGAGAAGTTTGATGTCATGAGACCAGGAGATGGTAGATAAACGCAAATGCGAACACAAAGAAACAAGGTCGCGACAGAATTTCCTAGTAGTGATAAGACTGTACAGGAAGAAGTTTCATTGCGACATAACATAAGCGCAGGTGCAGACCACTGAAGATGAAATTTGGAGAAAAAAATCTTGTCGCGACATCAAAACTTAGTGCGACCAGAAGGCATCTACACCAATAAGATATGTGCTGACATAAAATGAAGGCACTGAGTAAAAGCGAGGTTCGGTGGCGATAAGACCATAGTTGACATAAACAACTGGGTAAGTGACCACAAATTAAAAATTTACCATCATGATACTTAACATAAATGTTCCAGTAACCACACATGAGGAGTGTCGCGACATGAATGGAATGAACGATAGACCTTCTGAGGCCAGTGTTAAAGGCGAAGCGAAGATCTGTCACGATAGAGAAACACCGTGATAAATCTTGAGAGAGAGAGAGAGAAAAATAGCGTGTCATGACATAATGGCCACATCTTTATGACTACAACAAAGAATTAAAACTACATGTGACAACACTTTGGGGTTCTTGACCAGGAATGCGATCTGGGCCGGGAATTTTGGGATCCTGATGCTGTATGATTACAACCTAAACTTCATTTCTATAAATAAAAATTTGAGGAAAGCAGAGACGGTGTGGTCGTGACGGAAAACCGTGAAATCTAGGGGCGGGGACTCTTTTGTATTATATTTTCTTTTCTTTCTTTTATTTACTCTGCTGCTTTTCTTCGTCGATTAGAATTAGCATAGGATTTTAATTTGTTTACTAGACTTGAAATAGTGATTTGTTCAGAAGTTTTGAAGTTAAGCTATTTTGTTGAAGATTAATTCCAAGTACTATTTGAATCTAATGAAGTCTAGAGAAAAGCTGGAATTTATTTCTTTCAGTTAATTACGGTTACGTAGAAATTTCTAATCGATCCTTAAAATTTTCGCTGATTGAGTTTTGAGAGCCCGACACCCTTCAGGGAAAGAATCGATGTTAGTTATGAATCTTTCCTACATAATTAGAAAGGAGATTTCTTGGATTAAGAATTTAATTTATTTGAATGGTGTTGTTCATGAAATTGAATTATTCCCCAGCATTAGTAACTTATACCCCAATTAAGGATGTTGTCGGCTTTGATTTCAGGAGAGCCCTCTGAGTGACCACAAAGTTAAAGTCTTGAAACATGGATGCATTACATGGGGTATGCTAGACTATTATTAAAGAAAAAATTTAATGGGCTGCAGGTGCCATCAAATCATCGAATTTACTCATAGTTTGAGACTTAGTTGAGGATGTAATTTAATCAATTGAGATTTCCTCATGAGATCTTGAGGGCGAACTTGATCTGTGTTAAGCAGATGCAATCAAGGAAGAGAACTCTTTAAGATAAGGATAGAGACATCATTCATCTTGTAGAATCTAACCAAATGGCTTTTGTCTTGGGAGCTAATCTACTTGATCATAAGAAATGGGTATGAAGTATTGAAAGAGAAAAATACCGGATCTTATAGAGAAAATCTGATTCCTAGTAATTGGTTGAATACATATTTGAAATGAACACTTAAACTCTCTAATCAATGAAATGTATGGTTAAAGGAGAATTCAAGCGCAATAGCACACTCTTAGCATCTTGAATTCCAATCTGAAAGAATAGAATTAGATTATGTTGCGGAATTGATTATTTCACATGGGTGAAATTCTAGTGTCTATACAGAAATAATGCGAGGACCATGTCGGTTTAGGTCAAGTTTAAATTTTCCTTTCATTATAGATAAGAAATTTAACGGTAGAATTCTGGATTAGGTTCTTGAAATTATATGAAATGGAAGTTCAAATAGTGTGGAACTTGAGTAGTTAGGGTGGTGAACTTTAATTCTTTTTATCTACGTAAGGAATGATATCCAGAACTTGAGTCCACTTTTATTACTTGTCTGACTTATTGCCTTATGACATTTGACGAAATAAATCTTCAATGAATTCAATGACAAATTATTACACTACTGACATCATCTTATTGATGAAAACAAGTTTTTGATGCCCTTATTAGAGTTAGATAATAGTCCTTAAATATTATGATGTGAAATTTGATCCTATATATAAATTGGTCTAAACGAAGTTTTGACCTTAGTGCCCAGGATCAAGGAATTTAAAAATTCAATATTACGACAAAAAGAAGAGAAATGCTAATTTGGATATTTTCTTTGTTTTACAAAAGATTTGAAAATCTTTCAAAACAATTTTAACATTTGTGGTTGAATAAATATTTGATTTTTAGAACTATGATTTATAATTTTGATATCAGACTCATTTGATCTTGGTGTGTTTACTTGCGGGAAGAATTTAATGCATAGAAGATGAGTAGATCACATTGCCTCGGATGCAAAGTGAAAGAGCCCAACGAATACAGGCATCTGATGCAAAATCGAAATTTGCAAATCAGAGAAAGATTATGGGTTATTCGGAAAAAGAAGAAGAAGAAGTAGAGACCTCAAAGGCCTAACAACTATGGAGAGATTTGGAGGCCTATCCAATAAGTACTCGGTTGTGGAATAACCTCCCATTGAAGCAAGCAATTTTGAGTTGAAGCCACCCTTGATTACTATGGTGCAGCAGCATCAGTTCCTGACCACCCTTTGAAGATCAATGAGCACAGGGGAGATTCGCAAGGGATAGCAAACACAATCAAGGCCCAAGATAGAGGTGAAGACTGGTGTGATCAGACTTCAACTCTTCCTTTCATTAAGAGGCGTGCGACAACTTGGTTTGACTCCTTTGCCCATTCAGAGATCTGATGAACATAGGAAGAGCTGGTGAGGCATGCATGAGTAGATTTTCCCTCCCGGCTCCCTTCTTGAGAGAAGGAGAAATAATTGTCTTCAAGCAAGAGAAATAGAAGTCTCTATGTTGCATGGAGAGATTTAAAAGACTTTTAAAAAGATGTCCTATGCATGGAATAAATCGACAACTCAGATAAGATCTTTCTATCATGCTATGAGGTTATTACCTCAGTGCTCTAATTAATTAAATGATGGTAGACTTTTTAAAGAAGTCTGAGAGGAGAGCCAAAGAGGAATTGAGTTGAGACACGCAAATGCAGATTACAAGACTCCATCTAAAACCAGGGAGGAGCTGACGGAGTTGAAAAATGGTCTATATATATATGTTTACCACTCTGAAAATGTTTATGATTAGATCCATTGTTACCTAATATTACGAGAAGATAGTTTAAAGGGAAGTCAACAAAATTACTTCAAGCGTGCACAGTACATGGGAAAGGGATATGATTTTTAGAGGGAAGGGAAGAAAGTGAAATTGCATATCGCCATGCATGAAATGTATCTTGAAGGTTATAGCATACGTGTATTTATTCCATAGTGCAATGGTATTCATACTAAGAAAGCCTGCGATTTATGGTTTCTTTGGTCGTGATGATTGTAAAGTGTTTCATTGAAGGTTCTTCATGGAGCCAACGATTAGTTGATGGTGGGTTCGTGGATATGATGGATTCAAAGAAAAAGTAAAGTAAATGTTTATTGAAGCAGAGATATTTATACAAATTACTTTACATTGTATTTGAACATATCTGGAAACATTATTTTCATATGGCTTGTGTTCTTCTTGAAACTCTTTTGGCCTCGCCTCTTTCAAACATCTTTTCATAAAACATTTTTAGGGCGAAGACTGACGGCGGATTCGAGAGCATCATAGCGTAGTGACATAGCTCCACAGCGGTGATGAGTGCACAGACCATTGGCTAGTTTTAGGCCTTTTGTGCTGCTAAATGGCGTGTCTTTCAGACCACCTAGTAGGTCTTGCTGTGCTCTTGATCGCATTTTGTGGCTAATTTTGTAGTTTTGCAGAAGCTATTTGTACCCAAAGATTGTTGGTCGATCCAAGCACGAGTCGAGTCGAACTCGACCTTGCGGATCGAAACCATAAGGAAAGAAGGAAGCGAATCTGAAAAATGGAACCTTTGTAGGAATTTTTACAATTTGCGAAAATTTATAACACAGTAGAATTTTGCATGTTCTTGAAATTCACAACCTCTGGCTCTCTAACACTGCTAATTCTGCAGTTCACTTCATTCATGGTAATTCCTTCTGGCCTTAGTTGACTTAGTAACTTTAATTCCCTTTTGTGTTTTCTTCCATTTTATCCTTATAATAGCTTTTGATTTTAGTTTATTTTTGTAATTTTGCTTGTTTGGGGCAATATAAAGCCCACACAAGCCTTTGTAAGGGATCTTCTCAATTAAAATTGCTAGTGGGAGTTTCCCACTTGTTTTCCTTTTCTCCATTTTCTTTCCTTTTCTTTTATTTCCTCACTGCAAACACCCCTGCGAGGATGACAACTCAAGGGATGGTATGCTAGACCTCTTTCATCCTTGAAGGAGGAGGCTATTAATGGGTTGGAGGTAACTAACGGTTCTTTGTTTTAGACATTTATGGGTAATTTATGTTCTATTTCTCTCGTCTAGGTTAAATCTCTCAATCTTGCCTTGATGGTCGATGTTGACAATCTTTTGGGTTCGTGGATCCTTATTGCTAGATCCACTGGGATTATTAGTTGCCCTCTATTTGTCGAGTGTAGGTTGGAATTTATGAGATATGTATTCCTTGCCGAGGAGCATTCTGTCAGTAAGTATTTATTTTCAAAGGGAAAATTATAAGGTTTAGTTTTTTAAAGCTAAATGAAGATCGGTTGAAAGCCCAGGCTATAGGTCATCCTCGACACAGGGAAATGAACCCGATAACCTCTCAGTCTCCTTAGGACATCAAACCCGGTAATGATACTTGAGGAGTTAACTTTCATATTTTCTGATTTTATTTTCAATGCGCACACCATCGGCCTCCAACGATTTAAAATCCTGTAATCCCAGAAACAAATTCTGTTTTTGAGCCAATTGCAAATCATTTGTCTGAAAAACCATCCTGAGTTCGACCTAGAACCCTATCTTTATGATATCTAATGATGAGAGAATTAGGTTATAAATATTGTTGATTAGGCATACCACGCACTTTCTGAATCAAATGGCACCATTCTGCGAGGATGGTGCCTAGTGCAGTGATGACTTTATTGAACACTTGTGATCCTCATCACAAGTCCTGGTGAATTCCTTTTATCATTTTTTTTTGTATATATTTTACTGTTAGTCTTCTTAATTTCAGTTCACAGTTTATTTTTTTTTAGGTAACTCTAACCTTTAGGTAGAGCCCATTTCTTAGTCGTTGATTGTTTTATACATTTTTCTTCTGCAGGAATCTATGTTCCAGTGGGTAAGGAATTCTGAGGGTAGGTTGATCAAAGTTAGTGTATTTGAGTCCCGATCTTGGGTGAATATCAGTTTGAGGCCAATGGAACATCTAGAGGAAGAACAGCATGGTCAGTACCCAGTGGAGAGAAATCCTAATACATTTAGGTCCATGAGGGACTATAGAAACCCTCCATGGATGATTGTGCCTTCATGCATGGTATCTCAACAAATGCTGTATGGAATGCTGACCTGAACTACAGAACCCACCTAAATCACTCATGGGGATAAGTATGCACCTCTTGCTTCTCCATGTTATGTGACTCCTCATTTTCGGCCATACAGTCAACCTCTCGATTGAACAAGGTGACTACGAACCTTGCCAGCTGGTGGGTGACGTTCTGAAGAAAAATACATTCAATGCCAAGTTAAGACAAAGAATTGATACTATGAGCTCTCTCGCCAAAAAATTAAATGGGCTTCAAATTGAAATGGGCATCAAATTTGACAGCACACGAACTCCATTTGAGGCTCGCTAAATAAACCAGTTCATCAAGAAGAAGAGTCGGAAGGAAAATGCACAGAGTGACTCAGATGGAGGGTAGTGTACATAACGCAACTCTGAAGGGCTGATAGAAAATTTTGAATCCTCAGACATTGGTGTTGTTGTCTGTCTATGGGAAAAGAAGAAAAATACGTCTTTGGCGGGGAGGCGAGTGGGAAGGATGTCGGAAGGCTCAGCACAATTTGCACCTACCTCTATTGACCAGTGTGCTATACTGCCACACCCAGCACAATCCACCCCAAGCTCCTTGCAGTAGGCCAGTCCATCACTTTGTATTGCAAAACTTAAAAGTTGGTGGCCTCTGCTCCAGCCTTTTCCACTCGTCCAAATCGTTCTTGTTGCTCTTATTTTGTGGCATAGGATGGTTTGGTCTTTTAGTTCAGGGTTTTGAGCACACCAGGATCTGCTTAATTTCATCTAATCACAGTTCCGATAGCCTCTAAGTGAAACAATTTGGGGGAGGCTCAGGTCTCATATTAGTGCCTGACCTCTGGGAGGGTGCGCATTAGTATGGATCTGCTTAAGTTGAAGGCACTTTCCTTAACCCTCAAAAATTAAAGCCAAAATTTGGCTTGGTTCTCTAACACCAGAACCATCAGGAATTAGGCGGAAGCTGGAAGAGTTTGAGAACAACGGTGTACCTGAGACCAACGGTTGAAGAGGCAAATTTATACATTTACGTGGCCCATGACGTAATGCTGCTCATGCGAGAGAGAGATGGGCGCATGGATGTCACGACAACTATACGACATTCCACGAGACACTGACTTGACAACTCCCACGGTGTGATAAACGTGGTAGTGACGACGTCATTCAGTCGACGGTTGTACATTATAAGGCGGTGTCTGACGGACTTTGAAGACATAAGTTTGGAAGGAAGAGTTCACGATAATCAAAATAATGTTCGATCAATCTCAATTCAATCTTAAGGCAAATCACCAGTTGGCGTTGCAATAACATCACCCTGATACTTGCACAAGCCTGAATGAAGGTGACAATATCGCGACACATCACATCATCTTCTGAGGGCATATAAAAGTCTACCCCAGCGTAACGTGACTTAAAAATAGCAATAGTAATCAACGATTCACGACATTGTTGACTTAAAAAAAAAATTACAATCTGTAGTATTGACTACGGCATTAAATATTAGTTGATGTTTGGGCATTATTTTAATTTTCGACTTGTTTTAATTTTGCTTTTTTAAGTAACATGTACCAAACCTACAATAGAAAATAATGAACTGAAATACAAAATCAAAATTTCAATAACTTCATTAAAAAAAAAAACAAAAGAAGGGTACTTCGTTTGCGAAAATATCGGAAATTGCAGAGTTGGAAACCCAGTTTGTTGTCCCAGTTCCTCTCATTCATAGAAAAGCTTAGAGCTCAACGAAAGCTATTGTTTAGTTAGGAAGAAGTGATTTGGAGGCAATATGGCAGTTGTAACTATACTAGCTACATGAGCTCTTGCAAATGGGCACTAAGATCGTCGCGATCGGCGAAACTATCTTTGCTCATGCCAAGAGATGGGCGCCGCCAGTTCTGAGTTTCTCCCGCTGGTGCTCCTTTTCTTTTCCTTTATCTTCCTAACCATACAACAAATATTTTCTCATGGATGCATTCTCAATCCATTTTTTTCAATTTAAATTGAGATTTACAGGTTGCTTACGGGGCCGTGTTGTTCCTGTGAGCCTGCGTCTACTTGGAAAATGGGCACGTCGAGGGATTCCACGATGTTGGAATCACTTCATCACAGTGGAATTGGCAGTTGTGATTGAAATGAAACTCGTGGCGTTCACGAGTGACCACATGGATTATGTTCGAATGCCTTATCATGATCTCACTTTGGTCGGTTGTGGTGGCTTAGATATATTTTCAAAGGCGGTTTTAATGCCAAAATTAGATTCATTAATCTTATTCTGTTGTTATATTAATCATTTCCGAAACCTCTAAGCATCGGCAATGCAACATGAATATGTAAAGGTGATCAACGGCGATTGTAAATCAGAAAGATGGAGAAAATAAGCAGAATTCTCTAATTGGAATCTCCTTACACATAGAGTCTTCAATTTATAGGGCATAGTTCACAAATCTCACCTCCTTAATTTTGGGTATAAAATCTCTAAATTTTAGGGATAAAACATTTTCTTTCCTATCAAGGATTAATCTTAAATAAGGGTTTGGCGGAAAATCAAACATCTCTTTGCGTATTTTCCTTCATGTATTTATCACATAACAAACTTCCATATGTGGTAAGATGGTTTCTTGGGAAATCAAAATCCTAAACGGACCACCTTGGAGCTAGTTTATGGAGAACACACAGACCCAAGTTCTCTCGAGTCTAAGTAGGCGTACTACTGGTTTTAATAAATTAAATGGACTTGGGTTGTTTCCACATATGTGGTCGGGAAGACCACTACAGGCCCATTGAGGCCCATTGAATAGTGGTCACAGGTGTGACCTCCTGATCCCCCTCTCTTTTTCCTCGGTTGGAATTTCATGCACCGGTCGAGGGAAAATACTCTTACCTTGCTCTACCTTGGAGTCTTTGAAAAGTTGAAAGAATTAGGAGAATTAGTGCATGCCTTAGGCAGTCGGAAGGGTGAGAATGCATTTGGATACAAAGTGCATGGGGCATCATTTATGCAACGGGTGCGTGTTGTCTGGCACATTTAATGTGTCAAGACTGAGGTTTTAACTGCTCATAGAGGTTAGGGTCTGATGCTACCTCTTTACGATTTCACAAAACTCTTTTACCTCTTGCAATTTCCATCCCCCTTGTGCTCAGGCAAACCTTTTTCTTTCATAGGAATCGCCAGAATCCTCGACAACTTTCACTTCCAGGTGAGTTTTTGTTGCTGTTTGTATCACATTCTTAGTATTTTGTTTTTGTTTCACGTTTGTTGAGTGGTTTTGGGTTAGAAGAAGTTTTGTTTCTTCATGAAGTTAAGTGTATCATTTACTTGTGGTGTTGGTGATGATGCTCTAGGCTATGTGTGGGAATATTCCTAGTTTAAGGCGTCCCATTAGGTTCCCTGAGTTCTGGTTTGGGTTGTTAAACCTTAGAGAGGATTTCTTATGTCTTCTAGAGATTTTATCGCCTTTATTTAGTAATGGGTCTGTCGATCCTTTTTTTATGTTTGCTTGCACAATAAAATGGTAGAAGTCCTGAAGAGCTTCTGGTTAAATTTAGGAGTAGAGGACCCACACTCAGGAAAAAGCGCCGCCCGCTGTCAGCCAGTCTGTTCATGAAGTTGAGATCCTTCGATCCAAGTGCACATGCGTCATCGAGACTAAAGTATTGGAAAACCTTCTTTGTCGGCTCATAGAGGGCGGATAATGACATACACTTCACTTGAAGCGGTTTCTTTGCTAGACTTCACTTCCGTCCCTTTGGTGAAAGCAGGTTTGCACTTCCTTCAGGGCACCTCACCTTATACATCCAACGTCTTCCAGTTCTAATAAATTTGCAATCATTATAACTTTCTCCACATGATTGGATATTTCCTTTGGTAGAGATTTGTTTTATTACTTTGAAGCTTGGGATTGGCCTATCTATGTCGGCTTACGACCTTCTTCTAATTTGCAACTGAACTCCTAGACTCTCCTAAGACTAAGAGTGAAAATTAGTTTTGGTTAAAGGTCTATGGTATGAGACGACAAGCTCCACCAGAACTACATTATCAGAACTGATCCTCTCTCCTTCCAAGTTTGTTTTTCATCTTAGTGGAACTGTACTCCTTAAAGTCGTCTGTGTTTTAGCTGTGCCCTTCTTTTAGAGGTAAGATGGACAAGCCTGAAGCAGGCTAGTTGGTTAGCTAGGTGGAGAAGGCGAGTTAGATCACATGGATAACTACTTGAGATCTTGAGGAGGGAGCCTTGATCACAAGCTCCTTTTAGTGCATTTTTAGTATCAGGAAATGGCCTGAGAAACCGCTAACTGTGTTATTCAATCTACCTTTGCCTAGGACAATCTCCTTATCACTGTCAATCATTGCTAAATGGGGGGGGGAGCAGGGGTGGGCCCTATACCTTTTAGGGATGGAGCCTATACCTTTCATTTAATATCTTGGCTAAGCGAGAGGAGCTTCAAGGATATCAGCGGGAACTATGGTGAGTCTAAACTTCAAGGAGGTTCCTTCGGTTTTGTTTTAATTGAAAAGTTAAAAGCTCTTAGGGAATCCTAAAATTTGGAACAAGGATGTTTTTGGCAAAGTTAGGTGAAAAGCGTGCTTTAGTGAGAATCAATCAGCGGGATGTTAAAGAAGGACAACTTGATAATTTAGAGGAAGCAGAGAGGAGAAACCTGTTTAGGGAGGGTACAAATCTTTGGTCTCTTATGGAAGGTAATTACAGAGCGAAAGTCCCGAGAGAACTTTGGCTAATTAAAGGAGGAGATAGAACTTTGACTAACTCTCACGAGAAAGAAACTTTATTAAGAAAATCAAAGTATGTAGATTTGGTTTGAGAGACGTCATTAGGAGGAGGTGGCGGGTGCCTAAAAGGACATCCTTTCGGACACTTTAGTGGTTGGCCTTCAGTATATAGTCTGACATTAAGTGTAAATAGATGTGGTACATAATTTGGAAGACGCTTCATTTTATGGAAGGGGTTTTTACAGTTATCGGACTGAATAAGGACAAGCACTAACTGATGGTTTTTCTATAGCTTTACGCCAATTCAATTGGGATTTTGTGAAGAAAGGAGAATTATGGGTTTTCAAGGAATTTCATGAGAATTGCATGTTTGTTAGAAGCCTTAACTACTTTTCTAGTGTTGATTCCAAAAATGAGAATGTAGCGGATATCAAGGACTTTAGGCTAATCGGTCACACATTTGGAGGCTTATCTGAAAATTTGGCAAGGTTTTTACTGAAATGGGCTGAAAAGGTGGTGGGTTAAGTTGTGACAACTTGAAATGCGTTTGTGGAGGAGACAGAAAAGATCTTGGAAGCGGCCTTGGTAAGTAAGGTCATTGATTATTTGATGAAGAAAGAAGAAAGGGCTCTTTGCAAATTAGATATGAAAAACATGACCATCTAAGGGTGGGTTTCTTGTAGAACACTTTGAAAAAATGGGCTTTAGTAAAAAATGGATATCTGGATAGATGGTGTATTCCCCTACGACATATTTTTAGTATTTAATTGAGTGGTTCTCCATCTGGTTTCTTCCGAGCTCTGAGTTTGAGACGGGGAGATCCTCTATCCTCAAATACCTTTTTTGTGATCAGATGAAGGCTTTGAGCTATCTCGTGATAGAGTAGTTGAAGGGAGTTTTCTTCAGTTTGGCATTTATGGTGTTAGAAATGGGAAGGGGATGGTTATCTCTTATCTGTTTATCACGGATGATACCATTCTCCTCTTTTGTGAGGCGAATCAAGATCGAATGATGCATGAGTTGGCCTGATGTGGTTTGAAGCTATCTGGGGTTGAGATCAACTTGAATAAAGTAGAAATTGTTAATGGGGAGGATTGTAGATGTAGATGTTTTAGCTTTAGAAGACAGGTTGTAAGGTGAGAGGCCACATTCCATCCTCCTATTTGGGACTCCATGAGCGCCCTCATAGTCGGTAGCTTTATGTGGGATGGGATCAGGAATGGTTCAGTAAAGAGGCTAACTTTATGGAATGAATAATTTATCTCCACGAAAGGAGGAAGGTTAACCCCTCATTTAGACTTTTTTATTGTCATGCTTGCCCACTATACTTCATGTCTCTTTTTTGTCTCTAAGGAGTTAGACTAAGGTTAGAGCAGTTCGGAGAGACTTTACGTGGAGCCCGGAGGTAATACAGGATAAAGGTCTCACAGATTCGTGGTCACGATTTATGCAAGCTCCTAAAGGAATGGAGGGTTTAGGGGTTAGAGAGACCTTTCTATTCTCGATAGGGCCCTTTTTGTGTAAGTGGATTTGGTGTACTTAAAGCAAGAAGGAATCATGCCATGGAGGAATGTCAGTGGTTGGAAATTTGGGGAGGAACGAGGAGAGGTTGGTTCCTCTTATGCTTTTAGAATTATACAGGACAGGCGTGCGGAAGGGACAGAGATGGGATGTGGAAATCTCTTTGCCGTCGTTTCTCTGAGGAATGGTAGAAGAAATTTTATACGGAAGGACGTTTAGTAAGGAGAGGAGGCTACTTTGTGTTTCTTTCCCACTCTGTATTCTTTAATTTTGAAATATGAGGCATTAGTGGATGAAGCTATGGGACTCTTCTGGGAGAAGGAGGATGGATCCCTTGCTTTATTAGAACTTTCTGTTGATTGAGGTGGATGAGATCCTCTCTCTTCTCAATACCATTGAGAAAGCAAATTAGTAAGAATCGAAGACTTGATGTTTTCAAGGGAGACAAAAAATGAAATTTTCGGTGAAGCTTCTCTTCAAAGGCTATGGATCAATCTGAAAATGTTGTGTTTCCTTATAAGTTAATTTAGATTCTTGGGTTCCCATGAAAGTGGGTTTTCACTTGGAAGCCTCTTAGGGCAGAAGTTTGTATGACAACTTAAAGAAGGAAGGACCTTATGACCAATCTGCCTTCTCTGAGAAGGGAGAGCAGTTGATCATTTGTTTGTGTGCTCACGGATTAGAGTGATGGAACTCCTCTTAGCTCATTATTCTTAGATGTAAAATGGATGTTCATGGGTCTATTAGAGAGACCATCCTATCTTGAGGGCTCTTTTTTGTGAGGAAGAAGCATAAAAAGCTTGGATGTGACCCTCTCGTACTACAGACCAATTGTGATGAAATAAGACTATATAAGCACAAGAAAACAAAGACTTCTCAGCTCAGAATGAAAACCTCCTTTATTTGTAATCTATGGTCTTAGTCAAATATACATTGTTGAAGGCCTACAGATCCTTGAGTGATTTTTGACTTAATTTGGGATGTAGTTGGGTGTTGGTTGGTATAAGTCTTTTCTGGGCTGAGTGGGTTTTTTTCATTTTGCCTATCTTTTCTCTTCCTTTGTTTACATTGGGACCCTACCATGCCATGTGTGCCTGTGGCCCCTTTGGTTCTCTTTTGTTGAATATGTATGCTTTTGCTCGCAAAAAAAAAAAAAAGTTCTAAATCCATTAAATCTCATAGAACCATCAATTGTGCATGTGTTCTTGAGGCTTCATCTCCAATCAGGTGCAGTGAGTGAGTGTAATTTGGCAGGATAATGATAGCATCTCATCATCCATGACAATGAATTTGCTCAAACAAAACTTCGGTATAAGATGCTTGATTACTCAGCCCCTGCATGTTTTTTTTGGGTTTTGTAGAAACTACTGACGATTATCGATGTTAAAATTTACTGTGTGATGATTAATTGGGAATCGCATTTACATGGGCATTGTCTGCTTGTGATTTAGATTTCAACGCAACATATAGCATGAAGTGGTGTTGAGGATTAGTGTAGACTACATGGATATGATTGTAAATATCACTCTATTAGTTTAGCGGTGGAATTTGGTGATGCGAACCTATAAGCACGAGCATTGGAAATTCAGCCTAATTATGAAGAATTGGATTAGGAGGTCAAAGAGCGCGTGAATACATCGCGAAAACTCCTTTTGGACCTCATTCGAGCCTTGGAAGGCAAAAAAAAACGTGGTCAGACTTGGACAAACCACGATGTGGAGCTTATATTAATTTTAGAGAAGTTTGCTTTATTTATTTTTACTAAGATTTGCTTTATTTATTTTAGAAAAGTTTGCTATTTATTTAGGAAGATTTGCTTTATTTATTTTAGAAAGTTTGCTTTATTTATTTTAGAAAGTTTTCTTTTAGGGTTGCTTTTGTAATTTAGAAAGTTTCTTTTTCTAGTTAAATGAAAGTTCTTTTGATTTAAGTATGAGGCTATATATATACTATGTCAATCCTTTTTGATAATTAGTTCAAGTTTAATAATGTTTTGATTTCTCTTTTAAGAGTTCTCTCTTGTTCTCTTATCTCTTGGGTGGATTCCACATAGGGGCCCAGAGTTAAACCTTCTCATACCTAGGTGGATTCCTTGGTGGCGAAGTCTTGTCAAACTATCAATCAGTCCATAATTGATTGTGGCGCCTTCACTCCATCATCCTATCTTCTTGTGTGGATCGTTTCATTCTTGATAAGTAACCACTCTTGTGCAAACTCTACTTTCCATCACCATCTATCTCTTTCTCTAAACTTTCCATAATCATATTTTCAACCTGCTTAAAACTTTCAAATCTTGTTTCCATATTATAAACCTTCCACAAATACCTTTCCCTTATATACCATAAAGTAACCTTTCTTAACTTAGAAAATCTCAAAATTCGTCCATAACCTATTTTATTAAGAAAACTTCTACGAGCCCATATTTTGACACTAAACTTACGGATCTGTCCATCACGGTCTAACTGCTTGCATCAAAGTGGTATCAGGCTCAGGATTGATGGCTGATGCTAGCTAAAGAGTATTCTTGAATTTAGGAGACAAGAAGTCCTAATCATAGTTCAAGTGGTTCTTGATCCCCATTGCGAAAAGCATTGTGATCTTGAATTTATGGTTCAGGCGTCTACAAGCAGATGGCTATCAATAGTGATCTATGGCGACAAAGACCTTCATGGAAGGTGAAGGTGTGTGAAAGTTTTAATAGAAACATGCCCTTTAACAAGTTAAAGATTATCGCTTTAAACTGTGAAGAAGCCTAAAACAAGCATTGAAGAATAGTTATGGAGGAAGGTATGAGGTAATCTTATGATGATGATACTATGAGAAACGTAATAATCGTAAGTTCGATTCAATCCAAAGTTTGATATTCTAGAATTTAGAGGAAGAATGCATCTTGATGACTTCTTGGATTAGCTTAATCTAGTCAGCGTGTCTTTGAATATTATGATCCCAGGAAGCCAAAGGTGGGGATTGGTGGCTATCGAATGCGCAAAATGCTTCTTTGGTGGGAAAATTTAAAGGCACGTGGAGAGATGACAAGAAGAAGATTAAACTTGGGAAAGATGAAAGAATCCCAAAGGAAGTATCTTCCCTTCCCTCTCTTCAAGATATCTTCTAAAATTAAATTTGAGCGATAAATACATTTGTGGAAGTATTCGGTGAGTTTGGTGATGATCAGAGACTTGCAGAGTGAGGGCAGTCCATAGCCACCTTCTTTGGTTTGAGGTTAAATTCTAAGAAACGTTGATTACGACCATATAATACTCTTGAATGTGATGAAGCACACTTTAGAAAGTTGAGGCTCTAAACAAGTATGGGGTTTTACTGCAAATCGGATTATAAGAGTTTATCAAGATTCGACTAAGGGTCTGTAGTGCTAAAACCGCGCCAAACCTCAAGTAAAAGGTGAAGTGCACAAGCCCTGACAGAGTCTACCTCTAAGTCAAGTAGATTGCTTTAAATACTACAGTTTGGGCATATAACCCAAGATGTCCTAGCAAACGAGTGGTTTGCCTAGTTGAAGAATATGAAGGCGGAAAGGAAAATTCAGGAAGAGAGTAAATTAGGAATCCCGAGGAGCCACTTATGAAGATGGATCTGAGCTTGCTATGCCGAACCATGGACTTCCTTGTGTTGAGTCTTAAGATAGAGTGTTGCTAGTGAGAGAGTGGATTCTTGGTCCAGTATGTTTCACCTGAAAGTGCACATCTGGGACAGGGGTTGTTTGGTTATTATTGATAGTGGGAGCTTAAATTGTGTTTCCTTGGAGATGGTGCAAAGCTTGGTTGAAAGATGGATCCCATCAGAGCCTATGAAGCTTAGGCGGCTTGAGAGGAGTAGTGATATCAAAGTGGAGGTGCCTTGTCTCTTGCAATTGGAAAGCACTACAGCGGGACGGGTATGGTGTGATGTTGTTCCAATGGATGTTTTAATACTTGCTGCTTGGGAGGCCATGGCAATATGTGATAGGAAGGTCATTTATGATGACTTCAGAACACTTACACATTCCATGAGGATGGCCTAAGGTGTCTGCTTAGGTGGCTTAAGCGGTGCTCTGGCCTCGAGCCAATGAGCAAATTCTTTGTTGTCAAAATCCGAGGTTGGAGAAAGAAATCAAGTCTGGTTCAGATGTGATGACCTTAGTTGCTATTATGAAGAAGCAGAAAAGTGAGAAGGAGATCTGAAAGTAGGCCGATTAAGTGA
The DNA here is from genome assembly GCA_016808115.1 of Tetrastigma voinierianum. Classification (NCBI taxonomy): domain Eukaryota; kingdom Viridiplantae; phylum Streptophyta; class Magnoliopsida; order Vitales; family Vitaceae; genus Tetrastigma; species Tetrastigma voinierianum. The sequence continues at coordinate 1,504,015 of JAEQBH010000677.1, read as the reverse complement.
GGAATTTGTTGATGTAGTACAGGAGATTCACACTAGGTTGCCCACATGAGAGATATTCAACATCAAAATAGACCTCGTACCAGTCATTTGATAAACCGGCCTATAGGATGAGTCTAAGAACATGAAGAGCTTGCAAGACAAGTTGATGAGTTGCTCAACAAAGGGCTTATTCGAAGTAAGAAGCCCTTGTGCGGTTCTATACAACTAGTACCAAAGAAGGATGGATCTTGGAGGGATGTGTGTTGATAGTAGGGCGGTCGGCAATGTACTGTGAATATGATTTCCCATTCCAAGACTCGATGATTTCTTTGGATCAACTTTGTAGTGCGATCCATGCTTTGAAGATTGATTTGAGGAGTGGATACCATCAGTGCCACAAATTGTAGGGAGGAAGGAGGATGAATGGGAGAGAGGCAGAGCCCTTTTCAGCTCAGGATGGACTCTCATATGGGTGGGATGGTGATGTAAGTACAGGACTCATCCCGATGCCTAACACTTTTCATGAGGTTTATGGAATCAATATCCTTAAGCCGTGCATTGGAGATTTTGTGGTGGTATACTTTGATGAGTATTTTGATCCTCACCAAAAATTCGATGGAGCACTTAGACATTGAGGCAATTGTTCTCTATCCTAAGGGAGCAAGCGATTGTTGTCGACAGTGTGACTATCTGAAGCGAATCATATTTCTGGTTATGTAGTTGCTAAAGATGGAATTGAGATGGACCGAAGAAGCAAGATAGAGGCGTCTGAATTGGCGACTCCTAAGCTCGATCAACGGTGAGGAAGTTTTCATGGGCTAGTCTCTTTATAGAGAATTTATTAAGTGGATTTAGCTCATAATGGCTCCTGTGGCCCGGAGATGCTTAAGGGAGACAGATTCAAGGTGGACTAGTGTTGCGAAGAAAGCTTGAGTTGATTAGAAAATGCTTGAGCCCCGTGTTTGTTTACCTGATTCCAACAAAGTCTTAGAGTAGAGTGTGATGCATCTCGAGTTAAGGTTAGTCTTGTCCTTAGTCGAAGGAGACCATTTCTTTAGTGAGAAGTTAAATGAAGCAAAAGAAGTACTCCACCTATGACCCAAGGGTTGCTGCTATCTATAGAGCTTTATTTCATTGGAGTCAATACTTGCTTCTGAAGCCATTTGTGCTCTCAGATCATAAAAATACTTAAAATTCATCGACCTGACTAAAGTTAGAGATAGAAGGAGCCATCGAGGCAAGCCGGTGGAATTCTTACAGCGTACAACTTCACAATCAAGCATAGCGAATTATTCATAACGTTGTTCAGGATACCTTAGTGGGAGACATGCCTAGTGACTTCCATACAAGTGATGGATGGATTCGATGTGTTGAAAGAACTATATGAGGAGGATGATTTGGTGAAATCTGGTATCTTGCCAAACAAACCTTTCAGGATTTATGAGATGGACGGTTTTCTCTTTAAAGGAAACACTCTGTACATCCGTCTTGTTCCTTGAAGTTGAGTATTTTGGATGAGTTGCATGGTGGAACATTGGGAGGACACTTTAGTGAAACTTAAAACCTTATATTTCCCCAGTGAAAATGACTTCTTTTAGCCTAACACAGAAGACGTGCTAGATTTGTCAAGAAGTGTTGTGTGCATGATGGCTGGAAACTCATGGAAACAATGCGGGACTATATACCTGTGCCAATTCCAAAATATGCCATGGGAGGAGAGGTAAAGCTTAGATTTTATTTTAAGTTCTCTGAACACAAAGAAACAAAAATTGGTCAGTGGTGGATGACGGGTTTCAAAAGATGCTCATTTGTACCCGTACAACAAAGTCTAATGATGCTCCCATGTTACCGACTTATGCTTCAAAGAAGATTGTGCGTCTACATGGTATTCCAAGACTATGGTTCAGAATCGAGACTCTAAGTTTCTTAGTCACTTTTGGAACTGCATTGGAAGCGGGGACTTCTTTCTTGTTTAATACCTCTTATCACCCATCTGAAACAGAGCTGGTCGAGCAGGAATTTAATAGAAGCTTGGGAAATTTGCTAAGGAGCTATGGAAGAGCATTGGCTCAATGGGTTAGTTCTACCCCAAATTGAGTTTACCTACAATGAATCCATGCATAAACTGTTGGAAAAGCCCGTTTAGGGAAGGAATTACATGGACTCTGACCCAGATTGGACCCATGAATTGCTTTTACAAATCTGACTATTCAACTTAATTTAGTGGAATCTTGAGATTAAACCAAAGATCAAAGTTGCATGAAGTTAAACGAGGGTGGGAAGAAGAATGCGATATGTGGAACGAGCAAATGGCGTCATATAGTATATTTGAGTTTGAGGTTGGCGGGTGGTTTGGTGCATCTTCGCAGGATGAAGTTTCAAGGAAGGAAAGATTGAGCTCAGCCAGGGTGAGTGTGCTTAAGTTATAGAGGGGTGGAAGTGCTTACCTGAGTTGCGGGTTGCGAGGCAGATATGAAATTTCTCCAGTATTGATGTTAAGGACTTGCGAGGCTTATCAAGTGAAGACAGGGCAAGTCTTTCCCGACTACTGGGGATTGATACGAGCTTCTACTCTAACCTGCAGACATTATGGTCTGACCCTAGTGTGCTGAAGAATTGGATTGGGAGGTCCAAGACGCATTGAATACATGCGAAAACTCCTTTGGACTCATTTTGGGCCTTGAGGAGAGACCAAAAAAAAACATTAGGTGAGACTTGGACAAACACGATGTTGGGCTGTATAATTTTAGAAAGTTTGCTTTTATTTATTTTATTCTGGTGCTTTGTTTATTTTAGAAAGTTGCTTTATTTATTTTAGGAAGATTTGCTATTTATTTGAAGTTTCGCTATTTATTTTAGAAGTTTTCTTTTGGAGTTACTTTTGTAATTTTAGAAAGTTTCTTTTCTAGTTAAGTAAGTTGCTTTTGATTTAGAAGTATGAAGACTCATCTGTCTTATTAATGTAGAATCATTTTGACTAATCGAGTTCAAGTTTAATAATATTTTGAGATTTCTTCTCTTTTTTTAGAGTTCTCTCTTGTTCTCTTATCTCTTCGTGGATTCCTTAGGGCGAGTTCGTGGCTTCTCATACCTAGGTGGATTCTCTTGGTGATCTTTGTCAAACTATCAATCGGCAGGTATGGTTGGTGTGTGCCTTATCCATCATCTGTCTTGTGTGGATCGTTTCATTAACTTGGTAAGTAACACTCTTGTCTGAAACTCAACATATCTGCATCTCTCCTTTTTTCTCTAACTCCATAATCATATTTTCAGCCTCAACTAAACTTAAATCTTGTTCCATATTACCAAACCTTCCTAAAAATCCCTTTCATATATACCATAAAATAACCTTTCTTAACTTATGAAAATCTCAAATTAAATCATAACCTATTTTAGCCAAAAAACTATACCAAACCCATATTTGACTTACCTAAACTTGGATCATCCATCCTACGGTCCCAACCTTGCATCATTTGGGGTTGGAGCAATTATTCTAAAAAATTAATTACCCACCTAAATTAAGAACTGATTATAGTATGATTTCTTTAATGGTATCATTTTTTACACCATCATTGGTGTTTTTCTCTATTATGGTGCAGTACATTCATAAGTATCACTTTTTTGTGCTTCAGGTTACTTAGTTGCACTGGATAGGCTACACAAGAGAAATCCAAGCTTCTAGCAAGAGTATAGCTTTGTTCTTTAACTTTAATACAAAGTTCAGTAGGAGGATATTATATTCGTTTTTTGTTCTCATTTTGCATTGTGACTTATTTGTATGCTCTTCAAGTTGATTACTGATTCCACATTTTTACTTGCTTTCTGCAGGGTGCAGGGTTTGCCTGTGGATATCTAAGGGACAGGATTGTCCGCCTATCAGTTCCTATTGTAAAATTGTTTCGAATATTTCTTTTGCGTCTTCTCACAAGGAAGTTAGTTCAAACTAAGTTTAAGATTAGATGCAGAGACGAAAACTTTGGATTCTGAAGGTTACCTGCAGAAGTTAAATGGCCATCTGTTATGAATGGGTGACAGCTTTGGGTGGGTTGATGGAGGTCTATTATATCTCATTTATAACATTTGGTGGCTGAAACACAACAGGGGGCAATTCTTGGGGAAAAAACCATTCCTATTGACTATACTTCACATATTTATAGTTTGGGGAAAGAGCTAACTCTTCTTCCTATCGAGAGTCGTTAATATCTTTTTCATCTACTACTCTCTGAAGTCTTAACTTCCCTGTTATCACATACATACATTCTTTACTGTGATATGCAAGAAAAGCAAAACATAAGCGCTGCAATCACATTGGTAATACATGCATCTGACTTCCTATCACCAGATTAGACGTATGTCCTGGCTTACCAATTTTCTTGCCAAGATTGCATGTAGGAGAAATAATAACAGGGCATTCCTGCTTATTTGATTTTCTCTCTGAGCATGTATCATTGTTTATTGGCTATATCGTTAATATTTTCTACAATTTGATATACCGATTTATTTATTTATATATATTTTGAAGCTGCCCCACATCAATGGTGCAGACCCTGACAAACTTGAACTCTGGTTAAAGGGTGCTAGCTTTCATACTTTGATTCTCAAATTTTCCTTCAGTGCTGTATAGATGAATAGATCTTTTTTGTCAATGATTTTAAACATACTGAGGTTGAAGGATTTTGTTCTATAGTGGAGAGTGGAGAAACAAAGGCAGAAGGCTCAACAAAGATACGATTTTAGATTCATTTCTCATAAGCCACATAAGTTCTATGATGACATGTTATGAGAGATGTCATACTTACAGGTATTTCTTTGTTATTTCTCTTGCCCCTGTTATTTGAAATATTGACTCTGTAAACACTAATGGCAAGTATATCTTATACCTGACATGTAGCATCAAATTAGCAAACATCTTGGCCTCTTTTAGTAAATTTTTGTGTTCTTTCTGTGTGTGCCAAAGTTGTGCTTTATGGTGTTTATATGAATTTATGATCATCTGATCTGAAATAGGAAAAAATTTGAAAAAATGCATGGTCATTGACATATCACACGTTAAATACTGTGATTTGAAATTTCAAAGTTCTACAATTGTTCTTCTAAAGTTAGGATTACAACATTATATATTGTTGCCTAGAATTCAAAAGTTGTTGTGACCCTATACTGCAGATAAATGTTGAAAATTTGCAATCGGATTTGGTTTATATATTGAAAATTCAGGTTTGTGTTGCTTAACCTAGGCAACCAAACTGAGTGTGCCGGGTAAGTGTAGCCTTTGGGTACTCTTTTAAAAGGACTGCTCTGCCGGGTTCAGGTGGGGATATTATTCTTCATACGTAGCCTTGTAGTTGTATCAAGATCACCTTTTATGTTGATATGTATGCCTGAATCAGAACATTGTTATTCAACAGATGGCTCAATACATGGAAAAAGTTGGTCAATAGCGAACCAGTGATTACCTGGCCTTGAATGCAGTTGTGTGGAATGATCTAACATGAACATTGATATGATTAATTTTAATCATTCAAAACCCCCATGACAATTCAGCCTTACCCTCTCTGAGATAAACATGAAATGAAGCATCAGCTCAAAATGCCTGTTAAATTGTGTTGTCGACCATGTTTGTGTAGGCACTCACCAGACTGGCGTTGGTCCTCATAAAGTTGGTCGAAGATAACTGCTGCTCAACCGGCTTTCCTGGATGTTTCACTAATGTTGAAAAGCGTCATAGGCCAGAAGTTTGTTAAGCTGCGCTAAATCAGCCCTGCTGTGTGATTCTTGTGGTGATTATCTGTCTGTGTGTCGAGCTCAAGAAAAGGGTTGAGATCATTCCTCGAGACTTTGTTTGGGCAACAATAAAGGAAAAAGTGTGTTCTCACTAAATTAGTGCCATCATAAATATTTTCAGAGTGTACCAGACATTTCTTGAAGTTGTTTGTTTGTCATTTAGAATCCTGTTTCTAAATAAAAATAGAGTGATCTCTACACTAATCTTTTGATTACGCGGACCTTTGTGCTAAATGTGGTTTGTGTAAAATCAAATAATCTTCTTGAACAAGTTTAGACCAAAAGAAGAAAAATTGGCGAGCTTATTTATTGATATGTTAAGCCGGTTTTCTCATATTGGGTCACTAACATTGAAGGACTTCATCCCCGGACAGCCAAGAAGGTAAGGTAAATTGGGATGGAGCTGCGGGTGTGAAATCTTGAAAATCTTGACACTTTGTCAATACCAAATCTCAAGCAAACTCAGTTTCAATGCCTCCACTAGGCTCCTGCATGCAGTAAAAATATTTAGTAATTGATATTTCCATCCAACAACATATTTAATATATATATTCATTTTTAAAGCAACATAAGTTACATTATAGTAAATTATCATCGCATCAAATCAAGACTTTCCCTTCCTATACCTTATAATACATTTGTTTGAAGCAGTGAAACCAGCTCTACTATTTTAAGTGTGGTATGATGGACATCCAACAACAAATATAGATGGCCTTGGATTTGGGGTATCCTAATGTGATTACTGTTTACTAGCCACGTATAGAAAAATCTTTTAACTGGTTTATTCATGGGGTTTGGAGCTATGTGAAGTTGATTCATTTGCCTAACACTTCTGTGCTCTATTAATCCCTCCTCCATTGCTTTTGCCTATTTCACTATTGCCTATGCATCTCCAAAATTCCTAAAGGCCACAATCTCAATTTGCTTGGATAGAATCTCTTGAAACAAGGACATACGTTTGGATGTTTCACTGTAAAACAAATCATGTAAATATCACAATATCATTTTTTTTAAATTAAGTATTTTATTATAATAATATAGTAAATTATCCTTGGTTTATTACAAATATAAAATCATAATTCTCAATTACAACTTTTGACTTAGATTAAAAAATAAAAAAATTGAATGACATGACAGAGGTTATATTGAATAATAATTAAAAAAAAAAAAGGCTAAATTCGATATTTGTTTAAAAACAAGGGTCATTTTGACCCCCCAAACTCTCTGAGATTGGATCAAAATTACCAGAAATATTTGTAGGTGTTGTGAAACACGATTGTGATTGGACAACAAGGCAGCTAAGTCAGGACTAGTGCTGATCGACAACAAAGTCCAAAATTAATAGAAATAAACAGAACTCTAACTGACAATTTCGTGGTTATATTATTAATTATATGCACCAACAAATACTAACTGCACTTTTCTCCAGAACTTAAATACGTACCCTTCCAGAATTTGACAATTTTATTTTCTTAATTAATATTTAATATTCAAAGAAGATCAAGTGCTTTCCTTGAAGAGGTGAATTAATTAAGCAAATAAGAAGTTGTGGAAGAATTCATGGATGTGTTTGTTGATTTCATCTGGCTTTTCCTCCTAGACGGCCCTTATCTTAAATGACCTTTTGGATACCTGAGTACAGATTATGATCTTTATCAATTTTGATTCAATTTAACAAAATGCTCATATCATTTTTACAAAAATAACTCATTTTAAGTGACAATGTAAAATACATGAAATATAAAATGGTATTATTATTTGAAATAGGTCATTCTTCAAGAAAAATAGGGAGTGGTTAGATTTATAAATTTAAGGATATTTTATATCTTTTAACAAAATATTTCTAAAGCAAATATTAAATGATTTCCCACATAATCAAACATAAGCACCCACTTGTGTTACTGGAATGTTGATGAAATAAACTGGAGATGAAGCAAATCAACAACTTCATAAAAGTCATGGATGTGATGGTTGATCTCATCTGGCCTCTCTTCATGCAGAAAACGGCCAACTCCTTTGACGTCCACATAGCGCATCCTTCAAAAGTGGTGCATGTTTCAAGTTCATAAGATTCCCTTAATGTTCCTGTTTAGAACCTAAAAATATTAGGAAAATGAAAAACAATAGGAAAATGATTTTCTCATATTTGTTTTTACCATGAAAAATATAAAAAAAATCAAAACATAATCAAAATTCCTCAAATTTACATGTTTTTTAAATTTCATAATCTTATAATAAAGAAAACAAATAAAATGAATTTGAATAAACATATATAATTAATCTATTATGTTTAAACCTATATTTTTATTTTCAATCAAATTTTTTTTCTTTAATACTTTTCGGGTTCAAGAAAGCGCCTGAGGGTATTATAAGTAGAGTGCAGATGGCCACAATAGGCAGTTTGGGAGACCTCAACTGCTCTCTCTCCTGTAGTTCAATTTATAGAAAAAGAATAAATATGGGCAGCATGATTCAGGCTGTACACACACTTTATTCAACCAATGAAAATGAAAATTAAGATTAATGAAGGCAACATGTAGCCACATCTGAGGTCCAAATTTATGTAGTAGTTTAAACCTCATGTTATTGGTTTTCTCATATTGGGTCACATAACATTAAAGTACTTCATCCTCGGATAGCCAAGAAGGTAAGGTAATTGGATGAACTGCAGGTGCTGTGAAGTGCTAGAAAGAAATAAACGACAACTTTGTCAATACCAATCTCAATAAACTCAGTTCAATACCTCAAAATCTAAGCTGCAGTAAATATTTAATATTTGATATTTCCATCCAACATATTTAATATATATTGATGATGTTTTCAACGGTTGACTAGAGCGTAATTGGGGGTCCTAAATCGGAGTGGGAATGAAATTCTTCTTGAAATTTGACTCTGCAGGCCTACGGATGTGTCTGGCTAGTCTGGAGCTGCAGATGTGGCGCTCCTCTGCAAAGACAAGAAAGAAGAAGGGTCGGCGGGGCTTCGCCCGTGGCCGCTCCGATGCCTAAGTCAGTTTCTTGTTAAGAGAAAAGATAGACTGCTTAGAGGAAAAATTTGTTGTGTACCTTTCACTGATGGGGTGACCTGGTATTTATAGTATATGTTTTTCCCATTTGGATGGTAATAAAGATTCTCTCTTATTAGATGGAGGATTTTCTTTCCTTATCGCTGTCAAATTAATAAGGGATAATTGGAAATCAGTTATTGAGAATTATCCTACTTCCCTTATTGGTGAGATTTTGTTTGATTTACAGGATAAACAGTTATTGGGAAATATCCTATTTTCCTTATTGGTGAATTGATTTGATTCCCAGGGATAAAGCGATTATTAGATATCTTACTTTCATGTGGTGAGATTTGGTTTGATTCTGAGGATATGGGCTCTTGTTTGGGCTTATATTGGGGATATCATCAAAGACCTATTACTGATACTAGGCCTTCTTTTAATCCTGCGTGTTGGCTTAGGAGAGTAGACTCTGCACTTTGTTACTAAGCAATCAGTTGCCCCATTGCCCAGTTCACGGCGAGCGTGAGTCTTAAGCACGTATCATAACAAATCATGTTGCGATATCCATGGCTCATGGTTTTGGTCATTTTATGCTCCACTGTGTCTTGCCAGTTTGAGTTGCTTGGTTTTAAAGGTATGCTGTCTGGCCAGTTTGGCTCTTAGGCTGTTCTACCTTTAGGCCCGGCCAAGGCTTTCAGAAATGGCTGCTTGTCTCTGGGTTGTTCATCTGGGCTGTGCCTCCCAGAATTGTTTAGGCTCTCTCAGCCCAGTGTTGGGGCTCTGGGCTGTGGCTCGTGGCTGGCTGTTTGAGTTGTTGCGCTCTGCGAAGCGACTCTGCAGATCTGTCACCTTAGCTCGTGTTCCCCTTGCTTTTGTTTGGTATTCACGCTCTGTGACTGAGCTGCTTGGCTCAGTGGCTACATGGCATGTTTGAATTGAGCTGGGCTCTGAGTTGTTGGGCTCTGAGCTATGGCTCGATGGCTGTGTTTGTTGAGGCCCGAACTCTTGAATAATTCTAGCTGGGCTCCTAAAATTGTGGCTCAGTGGCTGGAGCTGTTTGACTATGTGCTCTGAATTGAGGCTGTGGCTCGGTGCTATATGCATGTTTGAATTCAGGCTATTGAATGCAGGCTGCTTGACAAGGTGGTACCTTGGCCTGTTTAGGCTGAGCTGCTAAGGTACTATTTGGGCTCCTGAGCTCGCCCCGATAAGGTGGGTGCATGACTGCAGACTCATTGCGGTTGGGTGGCTCAGATTGGGCATAAATTCCAGAGCTACAAATTTTCGTGATTAGAAGCTCTGTTTGAATGTCTGGTGGCTGTCTTAGGCTGCATGGCTTGGAGTTGAGCGGTTGGGCTTTTAAAAAGCCCGAGTATTTGAGCTTCATGGAATTTACTCTACGAAATTTGAGCCCGGTTCACAGACTTCTCGTTCAAGCTTCCGCACCTCAGAGGTGAGGCCTCAAAGTCAAAACTAAGTTGTTGAGGCTAGGTTGGCTATCACTGATGACCAGCTCTTTGGGTTGCATGGCTTGAGTTTAGCGGATTGAACTTTTCAAGCCCAGATTAGCTGGGCTTCGTGGGCTAATTTGCACAGAATTTGGATGGCTCTTGAGTGCATGGCTGAGTTTGCGAGTTAGGCTCTTCATGGTGAGCTGCGGGGCTTCGTGGGGCGCGGGCCTTGCAGTTGAAGAGTTACTGGCCCAGTGATTGAGGCTTTGTGGGCTAATGCACTTTGGGTGACTTGACTCCTGTAAATTTGTGGCTGGTGGAATGGTTGAGGCTCTTTTAAACCAAGTTCATGGAGCTCTACAGGCTAAGGCCTTATGGTGAATGGCTGGCCCGAACTAACTCTTGGGGTGCGTGGCTGACGAGGAAGTAGTCAAGCTCGTCAAAGGCGAAGGCTCTTGGGCTCAGGACGCTGAGCCTTATGGGCTTGTCTTTGGTGATCGGCTCTTAAATTTGCATGGCTGACGGAAGTAGTCGACTCGTCAGCCCAGTGTTGAACAGAACCTTTGAACCTTATAGGTTCAGATGGCACGAGGGTGATATGACTCTTGAATTTGCATGGCTGACGGAGTAGTCGAGCAGTCATTGTTTCCTGGCAGCCTCAGCCCAGCTTTGAGACCTTATCAAAAATTTGAATAACCTGAGTTAGTCGGCTCTTAAGAACACTTTGAGTAGTGGACAGGCTCGTCAGCAAAATTCTTAGACTCGGGCGTTGAGGCCTTATAAATTTGAATACTGTGATCGACTCTTAAGTACGCATGGCAACGAGTCGTCGAGCTACGTCAAGGCGAGTTCTTTGAGGCTAATGCGCCGTTGCCGCTCGAGGGGTGGGAATTGGACCCGAAGCGATCTACGAGCTTCCTCTTTGAGGACCGTTCTCTGTCTTTCTTTGAGGACCTCTCCCGGTCTCTTTGTCTCTTTAGGCTCGAGTCTTTGTCACTTGTCGATCCACTTTTCTCTTCCGTAGGGGTTGAAAACACCAGCCTACCTGTGAATCATGAGGGGCTTCTTACGCTAATGTACTTCTCATTTAGTGAGCACCTCGGCCATGCTCGCACGAGGTTTTGAGATAAGAACATCGATCCTTTGAGCTGCGCTCTGCCCGGCGATGAGGCGGTGATCTCGAACTTACCGTGGTATGTCTGCAGCCGGAGACTCGCGTTGAACTACCTCGAACATGGACCTGGGCTCTCTTGAAGCTTGTGATGGTGGGTGTAGATGATAACAAACTACGTGTTACGGCTCCAATGAGTGGGACGTGATGCAATGAAACTCTCTGAATGAGGAGATAGATGATGCGAAGCCCTATTAGATGTATGATGTTTGGGCCTTTTAATGTGATGGCAGCTGCATCATGGAGGTCACGATACCCATGCAACTCCATTTGGTTTTTGTAAGTGTTGAGATGATGGTGGGATCCTGAAACCATCAGATGCTCTCACTTGTGGCATCCCGAATTTGTTGAAGATGACATATCAGCCTGAACGGTGACTCGGTCACATTTACTAAGGTGTCCATAGTGTCGAACTCGTCACTCTTACAACTTCCTTCACGCCTGTTTGAGAGCTTCTTGTTGGGCTCTTGAACCTCTGCTCCCATGGTTGCTTTCCTACCCCACTGCGAGAAGTGGCGTAGTTCTCGTTCTGACATACCCTGGTATTTACTTCGTTTACCCTCTTCTCTGAGGCCTAAGTGTCAGTGTGCTCCTTGGCTGGTGGACTGCATACGTCTCGGCTTCAGGGGAGTCAGAGATTGATGTTGCCCTTCATGAGGGGTGATGTTATGACCTTCACAGTGCAATGGGTACTCGTGGGCGTTGCATCTGCTGGTGAGTTGCTGCAACTCTCTCTCTCGGGCAGTGGTTGCAGAGCAGTGGGCGCCTCTGCCTCTGTCAAGTGTTGGCTGCATCGTTTCTAATGCTCAAGAGTCCCTCGCCTGTCCTCAAATGCTGGTGAGAGTCTGCATCCATGTGGTGGATTGGCGTTACTGCTTGCTTGTGTTAGAGGTTGATACCGTGTGTGCCTGAAGACCAGTCTTTGTTGTAAGACGTCTCGTTTCCCAGGCAATCAGCGTGTCTTTCTTGGATGAGCTAGAGCGTATTGAAGAATCGTCGGTTGGAATGGGGCTTCTTTCTTGGGTGTCTGGAGCTCTGGATCTGCTGTGATACAGACTCTGGATGTGGCGCTCCTCTACAAAACGAAGAAGAAGGGTTGGGGCTACGCCGTGACAGCTCCGTCTAAGTCGATTTCTTCTTTGAAAAGATGACGCAGGGCGAATGTGTTCGTACCTTTCGCGTGGGGTGACACAGTATTTATAGTATATGTTTTCCCAATTGGATGATGCTCAAACCAGATTCACTCCTCGCCCATTAGATGGTGGATTCTTTCTTATCATTGTTAGATTAATAAGGGATAATTAGGAAACCGATTATTGAAACCTACTTCCTTATTTGTAGAGATTTGGTTTGATTTACAAGATAAACAGTTATTTGGAGATTTGGTTTGATTCTGAGATAAGTAATTTATTGAAATATCCTCTTTCTAAGCTGCGGTGAGATTTGGTTTGTTACAGGGATGAGGCTCTTGTTTTGTTTATGTTGGGGATGTCATGATGACATATTCTTAAATCTTGGGCTATTCTTAATCTGTCTTGGGCTTGGGAGAGTGGGCTGTGCTATTTTAAACAATCATATATATTCATTTTTAAAGCAACACTTCAAGGATTGCATTATAGTAAATTATCATCATCTCAAATCAGAGACTCCCTTCCTGTGTCTTATGTCTATATTTGTTTGATAATGTTGCACCACTTGGATTAGGTACAATGGACATCAACAACAAATATAGATGGCCTTCAGTTTAGATGTCTACCTTAATGATTTTACTGTTTACAACTTCACATAGAAAAATCTTTTAACTAGTTTATTGGGGTTTTGGAGCTATGTGAAAATTGATTCCATTGCCCCTAACCACTCCTGTGCTCTATTAATCCCTCCTCCATTGCTTTGCTATTTCACTATTTGCTGTCTTTTGTCTCCAAAATTCTAAGCCACAATCTTAATTTGCTTGAATAGAATATTTTAGAAGGAAGGACATACACATTTGGATATTCACTATAAAACAAATCTATAAATGTCAAATATCTTTAATTAAGTATTTTATTATAATATAATAAATTATTCTCAATATGCTTTTAATACAAAAATAAAATTATAGTTCTCAATTACAACTTTTGACTTAGATTAAAAAAATAAAAGTTAAGACATCTCACTACTAAATGACGTGACAGAGGTTATATTGAATAATAATTGAAAAGGCTAAATTCTAGTATTTGTTTTTTGAAACAAGGTGTTTTACACTGTCCTGATTAGAATTAAGTACAATCATTGGAGGTGTTGTGAAACACCATTAGCGATTGGATATGATCAACAGCTAAGTCAAGACTGACGAAATGGCGTGATGCACGATCGGCAACAAAGTCTAAGGAGGTCATTAGAAATAAACAAAACTCTAACTGACAATTTCACGTGGTTATATTATTAATTATAACTTTGTGAAAATACTAACTGCACTTTTCTCCAAGAACCGTACGTACCCTTGGGGGTGACAGTTTTAAACTGTATTAATATTTAATATTCAAGAGAAGAAGATCAAGTGCTTTCATGAAGAGGTAGAATTACTTAAGCAAATAAAGTTGTGGAAAGGTCATGGATGTGTTTGTGATCTCATCTGGTTTTTCTTCTTGCAGAAAATGGCCTATCTTCCCAACTTCTTTCTTCCTCCAAGAAGCGGCACATTCTTCTTGAATTCACCCCATTTATGTATTCCTTAGCATCTTCAAAGAAGTGATACGTCTAGGTCCATGTCCTTACAATAAACTTCGTCTGGTGCTTTAACTACTCCGTCCATGCGCTGTCAGTTCCAGTTTCTACATCAATTATTAAAAGGAATTTAATGAGATTTGAGGAAAAACAAATCAGAATAGATGAATCTTGCGTCTAGTATTTACCGATCCATGTATTTCGATAGTAGTTTAGTCCTCCAGTGGCCTCTCTCCTCAAATTTGGTGACATGTGATAGAAATTCTTCCTCCGGCAACCACAGCAACTTACTGAGTAGATTATATCTGCAGATACATCTTGGAAGGGTTTTCTTTTAGGCAAACATGGTGGAACGGATCACGATTTCCGAATATTGACTTCAAAGCTACTTTCATGGTTCCAGCCTCAGCTCTCTCTCTTTCCACATTTCCAACTCCTTGCATATACATCCAAAAATTTCCATGTACAAGAAGACTTTTAAACCAGAAGTGTTTGAAGTACCATCCGTTGGATATGGTCAATTGAAGATAATACAATGCAACACAGGAGTTAGAAAGGGTTCTAAAATATTGAAACGATATCTAAGCCGATTAAGCTAAAATAGTAATATGCCCAGCCAGCTGATTTTAAAAATGGCTTAGCCTCGATGAATGTTGAGTCCCACATCGGAACCTTCCTCCCTGTCAAGGCTTTTAGTGGGAAATGAATGCATAGGTGAAATGAATAAAACGCAAATAAAGAATTCAGACCACAAATCTCATATGTAGAAGTCTCGTCTCCCATGGGGCGGCAGCAGGTAAAGTGGACAGGCTTGTATGTAGGGTGCCTGGGATAGTGAGCCCGCTCATATTCACCAAGGCTTTCACTCTGTCGGGCCACGAACAAGCAGATACCAAGCGATAATGGCTCCCAGTCGTGTCCAACGACAAACACCTGATCGGCTCCATGGCGTCAAGAACTCCGTGAGGTCGCCAAACCACATGGAAACAGGTGTAGCTGCCCCATCGGAGGAGCGTCGCTGTCCCCATGCCGCAGGAGGGTCAGGGCCGCGTCCGGTAGCCAGGCGAAGCAGGGGCCTGGAATCTGGTGGCGCCAGGAGAAGGACGATTGAGGGAAGCCGTGGATGGAATAGAATGATGGGATTAGGCTTCACCGTTTCTTCTCCTTCTCCTTTCTCTGCTACATGGATATTGTCCCGTTGGCCTTCACTTTCCTGTCTCTACCCCATCAAGCGAAACTTGGTTTCCTCTCTTCTCTTTCCCTGTAATAACCTCTACTCTATGCGAACTTTGTGAAACTGTGAAGAACGAGTAAAAGCTTGATTCGCTTTTGTAAGGAAATTTTAAAAAATAAACATATCAATCAATAAAAATAAAACCAGGAAGACCAATTGGATAAGATATTAAAAATTCATTTCACTTACTGTATAATCAATCGGTCCACATTATACAGTGTTATTTGAAATTCTAAATCATTGATTAATACTATATATATATATATATATATATATATATATCCATAAAAAAATAATTCAAGGAAAGTAAACAGTCATTAATGTAGACATTTATTTATTTTTAGTTTTGATCTTTGAAGACAAATAAATTCTTGTGCCATATTGAGACTAAAGAAGACAGTCATCCACTTGGGCATTTGAATATCTTATTTTGTAATCATAAATACCTTTACGTAAATACCCCATTTTGGACATAATGAAAGTTGAACCATCGTCTACGTGGATGTAGACACATTCTTAATTTATAAAATTTATATACATTCTTTGTTTTCTCTTACTCGGAATTTATCACTATTGTTGCAGTAATCCCAACATAGATAATTTAAGAATAGTCTCAAAATGTTCTCATGCGAGATTCAGGAAACAAATAAAATTTGTACATTCTTCGTTTCTCTTATGTAGCTTTTGGTATATGTTTGTTATATTAGTAAGGATTTTGAGACCAAATGCAACTTATACCTTATGATATTTTAAATTTGTGATTAAGATTAGTCATCATAATGGTTGGTTTTGGTGGAGGATTGGCAAAGTGTGTTAGATTGCATTTTTATGGCATGTAGGTCAGTGCATAATTAGGTAAGTTTAGTGGTTTTGTTAGGATTTAGCAATAATTATCTTGAGAGGACCACTTTATTGTTAGTGGAAAGGGACTAAAGTGTAATATCCTTGCTGAGCTATGGCATCATGAGGCATGACTACCTCCTTATGTGCATGGTAGGAGATCTTGACATGGCAAGTGCATGGGAAGAGCACCATGTGCCAAAGCAAACCAATTCCTCTTGGTTTTGGATGCTAGACTGACTAACACTGGAAGTGGAAAAGTCTGGAATTTAGAGAGTGAGGAGAGAGTTCTGAGAGAAGCTAGAGAGAAGGAGGAGAAAGGCTTGAAGGAAGCTTACTGGTTTTTGGTGGAAAAAGTTCACTAAGGTGTAGACATGATCTTTGCAGAAACCTTAGTTGTATTTCTTATGGACTTTGGACGGATTTATATTCTAGAGGGTTTTATTGGGATTACATCTCTAACCACTAGATTTGATGAAAGGTGTGTTTGGTGGAACCCTAAGAATTGTAAAGACCCGGTTTTGTAGAGAGAGATGGCATGTGTGTGTGTGTGTCCAAGGATCTTTCTCAGAACTTTCCCTGACCCATGGCTTGATGTTTTGGCCATAAGTTGGCCTAAAAGAGCTGTGGATGATTCAGTTGGAGAAGAAGCCCGAGGCCTAGCCCTTGAATGTCGAAGCAACCGAAACTAAACCCCTGTAAGGCCTTAGTTTGGGGTTGAAAGTCAGATCGAGATTCATCCTGTTGGAAGCGAGTTCTGTTTTGAGTCATAAGTTGAGTTATATTGATCCAAATAAGGTGATTCAAAATCCTTCTCAGTAGCCACATAGGGCGTAACCATGAAAATATGGCCAAAATTATGGCTCATTTGTTCCATAATTTCGTCAAAGTAGGGAGTGGAAGTGGGACCTGATTCACATTCCTGGAAATGGTCTCGGCTGGTCGGAGTGTAAAAACCATAACTCTTCGGTTCGAGGTCGAATATGACCTGATTTAGAGGCTATGGAAAGCTAGAAGTAGGGGAACTTTTGGTCAGAAGACCATAGTGAAGCAAAAAACATAACCAGCTGGTCAAAAGGAATGGTAGTTAAGAAAAAAAAAAAAGAAAAAGGGGGTCTTGAAGATAATTTGAAACAAAGTGCTGAAGTGTTGTGTGTGCTGTTTGTGTTACCATAATAGAGGTGTTAAATGTTGATATTATTGAGTGTAAAGAGAGTGCTCTTGGAAGGATCAGGTTTATGTTGGTAGGTATAGAATATATAATTAGTGGTGAAGTAGTAATAAACCAATTTGGAGTAATTTTGTAACACAGGATTGTTTGAGGCTAAGAGGAATCTTGTGACTTGTTAAATTAGATCTTTGGAGTAGCCTCGGTTTTGACTTCTAGCCCCTTGGGAGACTTGTGGATTTTTAATCCAGGAAGGTAGAGGATCTTGTAACCTTCTCACAGCATACCATGGTTTGTGAGAGTGTACCATTCCATTATGACTATTGTGATTTTCTAATGATATATATAAATCGTATATTTTTATATCTATAGATTCTTTGAATTAGTGGTATATGATGTTTTAAATATCCATGTGGGTGAATGCTTTGTGAGTGTTTTAAGCATGACACTGGGTATGGAGATGTGAGTCGGATTGATGTAGTGGACACGGGACGATGACTAGTCTCTGGGTTGTAGTCCCAGAAAGGTCATAGATATACGGGATGTGGGCATATCCCTAGGTGGTAAGTCCCAGCAATTTGTCGTTGTTCTGGGATGATCGGCTAGATCACGGGTGAAAGCCAGAAAGAGTCACTAATGAGGTCGAGATAAGTCAGTGATATTGCATCATTTGTTTCCCATCAACCTATTGGTGAAATGCTCATGTTTTGAGATGTGTTGAATTATTTGTATTTTGAAATGTTTTTATAAGCATGGCTTGTTATGGGATTCACTCCCCCGAGGTTGCTCACAAGCTCACCCCCGTTATTCCTCCACCTTAGATGCGGTCTGAGACCGGTGCATACGACTTGAGTTTGACTTACGGGGTTTGGGTTGGGGTGTGCGTGACCATAGCATCTTGAGGTGTTGGGCATGTTTGAGGAACATCTAGTGTTGTGTCAGGGAGTTCACACTTGTATATTTGGACCGAGTTCATATCGATCATGGGTCATTGTATATTTGGCTTGTGGCTATTAGTTTGGGACTACTTTAACAGAAAGTTTTGGGATTTTGTGTAAATGTATTTTGGGATAGATATCATATCTCTCATGTTTGAGACACAGGTTGAGTTTTAATTACGTTTCTAGGCGATTACTCAAGTGGAGTTTTGGACTCGAGTTTGAGGAAATACGAGTTGATATATATGGTGTGTAGAGAATTTAGTAATTGGCCAGCACATGTAAAGTCTGGATTTTGAAAGAGTCCTATGTTAGGGACTCGTGATGAAAAAAGAATGGTAAAATAACATAAATCACTCTAAGTGGAAATCGGGGTGTGACATCTTACACGATTTTATCACTATTGTTGCGCAAATAACATAGATAATTAAGAATAGTCTCAAAATCTGCTCATGCCGGTCGAGAGGAGAACCAAAATACGGGCCAGAGCCAAATCAAGCGAATAAGCGTGACTAGGTTACGGCTAAACCCAAGTTCGCCTCATCCTTGATCGTAACCAAGATTTTGACCCTTAACAATTGGGAGAAAAGAAGAGGTTACCCTCTCAGGGTTGTGTTTGGAGGTGAAGCAGTAGCTAAGCCGGTCGGTTGGGTTAGCCCGATCAACCCGTAATTAGGACCAAGTTGGGCTATTAATTTATTGACTGGAAGCAAGGGCAAAAATTTTCCTAGCAACCATCAATTTTGTTTTTATAGACATTTTGATCAATAGGATTTAAAATTCGAATTGAATTGCCTTTTTGTGAAAATCAGACCAAGTAGCTTGCTTGATTTCGTTAGAGACTGATATTAGACTGACCAAGTCTGACTTGTTCGCCCGAATTACCACCTCTAGTTGTGTTGTGAGAGTAGACTTCATACTCTCTACTACCAACCTTGGTCAGTTTTCAATTCCAAGCTCCTACAACAAATTCTCTCTTTTAATTACCCTCTTAGACCAACTCCTACCATGCTACATTTTTAACTTCATCTTTATATATAGAGAATTTCACTCCAAAACCATCTCCAACTGTGCTACATTTTTAACTTCATCTTTATATATAGAGAATTTCACTCCAAAACCATCTCAACGAGTGTTCTATTTTCTACTCTAATTTGAGATATGAATATAGTAACCACTATTTCCCGGTATTTTGTGTTATACTTTAAATATTCTACCATTCTTTGAATTCTTATAATAATAAAATCATTATTTTAATAATATTTTATTTTTAAAGTTTTTTTAAATTTTTACTATTTTTGATTTTTTCATATACAATGTGTAGAAAGATGTTTAATATATATATTCATTAATTATTTTATTATTTATATTTTTTTTCTTTAAATAATTTAATTTTTAAATGAATCATAAATCCCAAACAAGTGAATAAAGTGGTCATAATGATGGTTATTTTAACATTAATTTTAATGAATATGACAATTGAAATTATGGAGGCGATTTCCTGTATTATATACCACATCATGTGCGCCCCGATGCATATATCATCATGTAACTAAGGACGTCGTTGGCGTATTTATGATATAATATAACCTTTGGTATTCTTTGTACAAACGACTCCTTATTTTGCAACTTTTTTTTTTTTTTTTTTTTAGCAGGCTGTCACCACCATCCAAAATATGTTGCGGTAGCATAGGGAGCTTCGTTACTGGCTGGATGACGCCGAGAAGGTGTGGCTCCTGTGATCGACCACACTCTGGCAGGTGCTGGGGGGAGTCTCTAGACAGGGACTGGCTCGGTCAACAGCAGAACGAAGGCAGGGGAGGGCCGCGGAAAGATGAAGGAGCATGTCGAGGGGAGAGAGACAGGGGCTAAGGAGGAAGCTAAGGTTGCCGGCTAGCTGTCGTTCATATGCTGGTGACATAGTAGGAAAGACGAGGCGCAAAGGCGAAGCGGAGAAGCCCATCCCTAAGGGGTTGACCGGACGTCTCTCTGTTTGGAGATCGGCGACGAGGATGAAGTTGCTCCCTTAGTCCAGAGCTAGCAAGGACAAGAGTCATGGAGGAGGACTACCCAGAAGGCCACCAGAGGTGATCTTTGCCCTCTGGCTCTGGTGTTGGCTCGTTTAAGCACAATGCATGAGCATCATCCAAGATCCCAACGGTATGCTCCTCCCATCCAGCGCCTCTTGAGGTTCTTCGCTAATCCCAGGTGCCTCCCAGTCTCAACGACCATTGAGGATACGATGGCTAAGGCGCATCTAAAAGCGAGAGGTCTAGAACATAAGGAGAACACTCGCGAGGACGAGTGAGCTCTATCCCTCCTTCTTCCCTTTCTTTTTATAAGAGGCCTGTTGGCCCTTAGGGACTTGTGTGCACGAAGCCTTTTTGTGCTTTAATAAAATACCATTTTTGGCTTTATTTCTTCCACTGCCTTTCTGTCTCTTAATCTAACACCATTGGCGTACTTATAAATCTCAACTTACTTAAGCTATTGAGAGCTCCCTTCCACGAAGTTTAGCTAGGTTAGTCATGAGTATAAATATTGAGTTAAGCGGGGTAGGGTTGTAGCAATAAATTATACCCTAATAGTTTGTCGTGTTTGAGGTATAATATAAGTAAAGTTCATTTTAGGAGAGATTTAAGTACTAAGGTTAAGTGGTAATTTGTAAAATAAGGACCCAGGTCATAATTTAAGAAAATGATATGCTATAGTAAGAATTTGGAATGAGTTGATGTATAATCTGGAATAAAATTGAGGAGGACTGAAGTAAAGAGGAGTAGAAAGTGGGTCCCAGAGGATCATTAAACATGGCACTGAGTAAGACAAAAATATCTCATTTTGGCTTTGGCTAGGGCACGGTTTTGAGGAGAGAAGCCATTCTAGGTTGGCACTGCCAATTTATTCAGGTTCCTGTTGCTCAGAGAAGGAGCAGGAAAGAAGGAAAAAGAAAGAAAAAGATTCAAGTTAGAATCGGGTTTAGGAATATCTCTTTTATATGGAACTTTGGTATGGAACTCATGTTTGGAAATACTTGTCTAAGTTGGGTTGAGAAAACCTAACTCTTCAATACATGTGCATTTTGGTTGGCTTAAGTTAGTTTGTAGTTTTGTTTTGAAATCTCTGGTTTGTTTTGAGACCAAAATATTTGGTAGCCAAGCTAAAACTTGCCATTTGTTTCTTTCAGACACCCCTCATACAGGCATGGGTGTGCACGCTTGGGCAGAGCTCGCCTAGGCGAAGGTCCCTCTAGTGGACAGGGACCTTCAAGAATTTTTACTTGCTTATGCTGGAGGAACCTCTACGCCTAGGCGAGCTACAGTTCAATTTGTTCTTTCTTGGTTTAATTCTAGAATCATTTACTCTTTTGTTTGGACTTCCAATGAAGATGTATTTAGGCATAAAATTGGATTGAGGATCTAAGAGTGAATGAGAATTTCAGTACAAGTATAAAATTTATATGAAAATGCTGTATAAGCGCTGAGGCAAAATGAAGCTTCTCCTCAGCGATCCTGTCGTTAGGCAAACATTGTTTCTTGCCCTTATTTGCCAATGTGATTAAGAACAATATAACAAGCTGTTAATAAATATGGTATGCTGTGGCTGGATGAAGTAGATCAATAGGCACGTCTGTCGGTGAATGACACTCTGCATTGTGCTCACGACACCTTCTTTCGTGAACAGGACATGTCTCTGTCGAGTGCCTCTGGTACTAGCCCGGGTACCTATTGTGATGTATCTCTCTCATTCATTGTTACTAGTCTATACAGGAAAACATTTATATGATAAATTTGATAATAGACAATAAGAAAGCACTAAGAAATCAGAGTTATGTTACTATGTGGCCTGCTTAGATTACCTTTTATACAAGATCTATATTACGAACTCCCTCACGGAGATATGAAATTCCGTTATAAGAATTACGTTATATGAAAACTCTACTATAAAATTATATTATACGTAAACTCTGACATATGCATTTTGTTATGTGTATCCTGTGAAGTAATGGACCACTCTGACGGTCATATACATTTATCTGTTTTCTATGTACTAAGTTATGGCTTGGCAGGGATTCTGTTTTCATCAGTGTAGTAAATGAAATCTGAGCGTTAGCATCCGTCGGAACTGACAATATGAGTCCACCTGATGTAGGTTTTGATACCGTTTTGTAAATGTGATGTAGAGTTTTTGTAATAGTGGGTTTTTGTAAGCGCAGTGCAAATGGGACTAGGCATGTATATGTCGCAGTTGTTTAAACATCCTACAATGGTAGTTTTTACAAGTTATATTTTGATATATGGATTCTTTAGTAAATGTCCGGGTCCCTGACAGTCGGAGTGATAAAGGAGTCGGTCCATGCGCGCCCCTATCTTTGCCGAGAGCGGGTAGGGCGTGATAGTTTTAGTGGTATCAAAGCCTAGGTTTAGGCGTTTCTAGAAAAATTATTAGGTTAAAAATGCAACTACATAGTATTGTGTTGGCATAATGCGGATATCCTTGTTTTATATATTGTATAGAATGGATCAATCCTAGGAAGCTGTAAAGGAAACAGTTGAAAGCGTCAATCCTATGGATCTTGATCCATTTGTCTCTAGTCCGTCTGACTTTGTTAGAAGTGAACATGCTTCAACTGAAGCGTTGTTAAAAATTTCTCAAGCTATGGCAAGGGTCTTAGATCAACTCACAACTCCTTGAGCTCTAATTGATTCTGTAAGAAAGCATGGAGTAGAAGAATTCCATGGTACAAGTTTAGAAGAGTCTGATAAAGCTGAGTTTTGGCTTGAGAAATTACAAAGAGCTTTGGACGAAGACAAATGTCCACTTGAACAAATGGCTAAATGTGGTCTCCTTTACTGTGGTGTGGCTTATGATTGGTGGAAGTTGAACAAGAATCCATTTAGCTAGAACCAATTTCATGGGACTTCTTTGTCTTGGAATTTACACAAACAAAATATGTCACTAATGTGTCAAGGAGGCAAGTAGAAACCAGGAATTCCACAGAATAATGAGAGCCAAAGGGAATCCGATGGTGGAATATGAAAAGGAGTTTGCCGACCTCGATAAGTGTTGCACCAAGGTGGTCACTGCGGAGCTTTAGATGTGAGCCAGTTTGGATGGCTAAGGAATCATAAGAGGTACCAGGTTGTGACATTGTTATAGCGGCTGTAATTTTTATTAAATTTTGGTCACGGCTGAGCAATAATAAATCGGAAATGAAGAGTCGGGAGAGAAATCGGGAGAGAAAGTTCTCTAAAGGTGGTTCATCTTAGGTGAGGACTAGAGTCTCAAATTGGACTCGGTGCAAGGTTGCGCTTTCTGAGGGTAGGAATGGTCCACTATGACAGGATTCAGTAGAGCATTTCAATCGGATAGAGACGAAGACCTGAATGCATACTTGTCACAAAAATCATTATGGTATTTGCAGACGAGTAACCGGGGGTTGTTTCAGATGTGGAAGCATGGACCATATGATAGTAAATTGTCCGTAAGGCTAGAGTTTCTAGAAATCTGAGGAAGTAGTAGGGGAGGGATCGAATGTACCTCGATGTTGACTGTTGATGAAGAGTAGAGGTAAGGTAGTTAGGAATGACAAGGAAGAGAGTATTGCTTTAGGATAGAAAGTGCCCTCTGCTTTGGCTTGACCCGAGCTTATGCTATAGAGCCCCGTGAAGATCGGATTCACAAGAAGGGTTATTGTGAGTAAATTCACTCTTTATAACAATGAAATCGTGCTTTTGTAGACCCAGGTTATCATTCTTATATATGCATTGAACGATTGAGGTGCTATGAAATTTCCATCAATAGAACCTTTAGCATATGACATGCTTTTACTGAGTCTCTAGGGCATATCTTATAGTCAACCCCAGAGTATATAAAAAGTTATTTAATAGTTCATGATAGAAGATTTTCAGTTGATCTATTGTTTTCCTTTTCATGAGTTTGATTTGATTTTGGGCCTGGATTGGTTATCAGGCAGCCGAACTATAAGTTGATTGTGATAAATGATCTTGCAGATATTAAACACATCGGAAGTAGCTATACAAAGTAAAATCTTACTTAATGTCAAATGTAATCTCCGCTATGCAAGCCCAACGTTTTCTTAAAAAAGGTTGTGAAGCCTTTTTAGCTTTGGTACTCGACCCCAAGAGAGGATAGGTAAATCTAGAAGATATTCTGGTGATGAAAGAATTCCCTGATGTGTTTCCTAAGGAATTATCGAGTTTGCCACTTGAAATAGAAGTAGATCTGTCTATTGAAGTTGTACAAAGGATGACTCCTATTTCTAAGGCGCCTACGTATGGCTGGCGGAATTAAAGGAGTGAAGGGAGGCAGCGTGAGCTAACTTCCACGGGGCTGTTGGACAAGGGATTCGTCCAACCTAGTGTTTCACCCTGGGGTGCACCAGTTTTGTTTGTCAAAAAGAAAGATGGCACTCGAGATATGCATTGAGTCTGCTAGGCAGATAAATGGGTAACAAAAAAAATTAAATATCCGTTGCCGAGAATAGAAGATCTTTTTTATCAGTTGAAATGAACAAGTGTCTTTTCTAAGATGGACTTTACTTGATAGGGATATTATCAACCCCGGAGTGAAAGATATTGTGTCTGAAGAAAGCCTTTAGAACTTGGAATATGGTCATTATGAGTTTTATTGTGTCATTTGGGAGTTTGAGCTAAATCACCACCGAAATGCAGTATGGACTTGATGAATATGGTTTTCCACCCTTAATTGGACCAATTTGTAGTGGTATTCATTAATGACATCTTGGTGTATTCTAAGGATGCACAAGAACATGAACAACATTTGAGATAGCGATTGGCAGATCTAAGAGGAAAAGTTGTTTCTAAGTTAAGTAAATGTGATTTTTTGTTAAAGGAAGTGTCATTCTTAGGCATGTGTATCTATAAAGTGTAGAGTTGACCTACAGTGAAGCGTTGGTGAGCATGGCAAATGTCAGGTGAGAAGTTTCTTGAGTTTAATTTTGGGTATCTTGACGATTTGTAAAAGGATTTTCTGTCATATTTTCCTCACTTACAAAGTTACTCCGGAAAGGGGTAAAGTTTGAATTGGATGACAAGCATCGGTCAAGTTTTGAACAGTTAAAGAAAATACTAGTTGAAGCACTAGTGTTAACTCAACCTACTTCGAGTAGAGAATATGCTTTGTATAGTGATGCCTCAAAGATAGGCTTGGGATGTGTATTGATGCAAGATGGAAAAGTGGTGGCATGCCTCACGAACAGGATAAACCCATGAAGGCGAAATATCTGACATGATTTGAGTTAGCAGATGATCAGCTTTGAATATGAAAACATTACTTATATGGTGAAAAATGTAGAACAATATTCTGGTCATAGAGCCTTAAGTATCTATTAACTCATAAGGAACTAAACTTGAGGCAACGTCGGTGGTTAGAATTGTTCAAGGACTAAGATTGCATAATTGATTACCACCCTAGAAAAGCTAATGTGGCGGCAGATGCATTAAGTAGAAAAACAATTTCTGGGTTGTCCTTGAAACACTGTGCATGGAAATTTGCATCTAATGGAGCTTTGTTAGCTCAATTGAGAGTTATGCCTAATTTGAAACATATGATGATTGATGCTGATGAATGATATCGTATTCTGAAATGTACAACTAGTTAGAAATGGAACCAAAGATGACTATTGTATAGCGATGATGACATTTTATTCTTGTATTGAGTGTAACAATACCAAAGTCTAGAGGATTTGAAAAATTGATGTATGAAAGCCCTAATACCGTATTCTATGCATCCTAGGAGTAACAAGATGTACGAGTTTGAAATAGTACTATTAGTGCAGAGGGATGAAAAGAGGATATCGTAAGTATGTATCGAGTATGGAGCTTATCGACAGAGTAAGAAGCTAAACACCAAGTACCCAAATACAGTTTGTTAAAATCTCATTCAATTCTGTAATGGAAGTTGGAATGACATAACTATGGATTTTGTATCCAGATTTTCCTCACCTAAGAAGAAACACATAAGTGGAGTTTAATATGAAATCATCAGACCAGGAACTCACAAATCTACTCGCTTCTTACGATCCAGGCAGCTATTTCATGGATCGGTTAGCGAGGTTGGCAGCGCTAAATGAGCGAGGAATGGAGTCGGTTGCGTAGGTTCACGCTATCAATAGTATTTGACCTCGATCCACGGTTTATGTCGAGTTTTGGAAAAAATTACGATTAGGCCAGCGTGGTGCTAGACTGAATTTTTAATGGAATTTCCATCCACAAACCAGATGGATGATGCGAAGAGTGATTCAAGTGTTGGAAGATATGCTTCGAGGTTGTGTGCTAAGATTTTCACGAAAGTTGGGATAAGTATATTTCCCTTATAAAATTTCTGAATGCTCTTGATTATTGATCATGTGTGTTGTATGGCGCCACTATTCAAACCTTGTATGGAGAAGAAAAATACAGAACTCACATATGTTGAATAAAATGAGCAGGCATAAAGAAATTGGTCCTGACTTAGTGAAAGAGATAGAAGAAAAAGTTCAGATCATTCAGCCAAGGTTAAAAGCTGCTAGTGATAGACAAAAGTCTTATGCGAATCGAAAGTACAAAGGACACACCGTCTGAAGTGAGGAGATGAGTTTCTTAAAAAGGGTATATTTATAAGAGGAGAAGAATACTCTGGGTTTTTGAAGAAAGAAGAAAACTAAGTCGAGGAAGGTTTAGCCAGTTTGTGTGAGATTTTAGAAAGAATTGGTGATAGTGTATGTCGTTTGGCCCTCGCCGGAGTTAATGAGTGCATAATGTGTTCCATGTGTGTCTTCAAAAATACCGTTCGATGAATTGCACATAATACAATCTAAGGTATCTGTCTGTCCTTCTTTTGATGAAGAGCCAAAATCTATTCTAGATCGTGAAGTAAAACAACTGCGGAATAAACAAGTCTCTCTAGTAAAGGTGCTTTGGCAACACCACGGTATGGAGAAAGCAACTTGGGAACCATAATCGATAATGAGGCACAGTCATGATCTTGATTCGAATTATAATTTGAGAATGAAATTTTTTTAAGGGATGGAGAGTTGTAACCCAAATTATACTCCTAGTATATTACATGTTTAGGGTATAATATAAGTAAAAGTTGCATTTTTCAAGTTATACTATTAAATCTGCACTAGAAACAAGCGACCCAGCGTCATAATTCTAAGTAAGATGATATGCTATATGAGAATTTATTAAGTCACGTGTAAATGAATAAAATTGAGGGACTAAATGCAAATATGAAATTGGGTCCAAAAAGAGGATACAAATACGGCCTTTTGCACAAAAGATCTCATTTCGCTTTCAAGAAGGTAATGATTTTCAGTGGTAGTCATTCCCAGATTGCTTCTTTCCATTTATTCCAAGGTTCTGTATTTGGCTCACAAAGAGAAGGGAAGGGAAAGAAGAGGAAAAAAAAGAAAGAAGAGAAGTTCAAGAAATCCAGTTTGAACATTCTTTTGTATGGAACTCCAGAAGAAACTCATGTTTGAAATACTTGTCTAATTGGGTTAGAATTCTAACCTTAAATACATGTGTATTTCGTCAAGTTTGCTAGTTTTGCAGCCTTTGTTTCAAATGGTTTGTTTTCGTTAAAGATTTCCAGGAAAATGGTTAAACCGGTCATTTTTGTTTCTACTCACCACCCCACGCCTATAGGCAGGTGTGCATGCTCAGCGTAGAGCTCCGGCCTGTGAGGTCCCGCCGCCTACGAGGACCCAAGACCCCTTCCGAGAAGCTCACGCCCAGCGAACCCCACGCCTAGGCATACCACCCGCAACGCCTGTGCCAAGCCAGCCTCCGGGGCTTGTTTCATTCTTGGTTAATTCTAGAATCTACATTTCTTGCCTTGGATCTCCTGCCGGAAGATATTTAGGCATAAAATCGATTAACAGGACCCTAACAAGTTAATGAAAGAATCGCATAAGAAGTAAAATTCTGTAAGTGAAAATGCTCTATATTTCGCCAGCCGAGGCGTTTAGTTTCGCCTCGTAGAACCTCGTCGTTAGGCAAACGTTGTTTCTTGGCCCTTATTCGCAATGTGATTAAGAACAATATAACAAGCTCAAGAATAGATGGTAATCAGAGCGCCTATCGATAACGGATGCAGTGAAATGAATAGATATGTCCACCGCGCGATGACACCCGCAGATTGCATAAAGCAGCAACCCCGCATGCGGGTAAGGAATGCCTTTGTTCAAAGCAACAAGATTCTCGCCATCGCTATTTACACTTTTGTTACGTGGCGTATTACGCCTTTGCTTAGTGCGACGTTAGCCTCGCATCGCTCGCCACGACACCTCTCAAGCACGTGGGTGCATTGCCACCCTATTCATTACTCAGATCAGACTTTCGTGGTGTACCTATTGTGCTACGTCCCTCTCATTCATTGTTACTAGTCTATACAGGCAAACATTTATATGATAAGAATATGAATAATGAATAATAAGAGAGCATAAGAAATTAGTTATGTTCTCAGAATGTACCTACTGCACCTTCTCAGACAAGACTGTCTCGAACTCCCCGCGGAGATATGAAATTCGTTATAAGAATTATGTTATATGAAAACTCTGTTATACATAAACTCTGACATATGCATTATGTTATATGTATCATGTAATTGTGGACCACTCCAAGTGGTCATATCTGTTATCTGTTTCCCATTAAGCTATAAGCTTAGCATGGGTGTTTCATCTATGTAGGTACTAAAGAGGACATCCGAGGCATTCCATGACCGGCCAGTCCAACACAAAGAATAGGAGTCCACCCGATGGTAGAAGCTTATCCCTGTTTGTAATGTAAATGTAAAGTTTTTTGTAACAAGGATTTTTGTGTAAGCATAAGTAAATCAGACTCAAAATGATATGCACAGACATTTTAAACACCACTGCTGTAGTTTTACGTTATATTTTGATAGTATGATATGTTTATTGAAATGGGCCCACCAATGCTTTAAAGTCAGTAAAAGAGTCCTAGTCTTGGCTGCCCCCAATCTTCGTCTGTGTGGGGTATGCAGTAAGGGCTACTTAGTAGGCTAGTTAAGCTTAGAACCACAAGTATGGTCTTTTGAAAGTGCCAGCAGATTTAGAGCCACAAGTCTGGTCTTTTGAAAGCACAAGCTTGCAGCCATAAGTCTTGTCTTTTTGAAGTACTAAAGTTGTGCTTATTTCCAATGTCCGTCTTTCAAATAGTGTCACCAAAATCAGAAGCAATAATGCCTTGCAAAGAATTCGATTGGTCATATGCCAAAGATTGGAAGAAAATATTCTAAAGGAAGTTTTATTGATAACCCTAAAGAAAAACTTTACTAATAAAACCTTGTTGCGCATAATATTCCACATTCTAGCACTAGTGCCTGGTTTAGTTTGATGACAAGACGACTCACCGCCCCTACTCTTACGATCACGTATGGCCCCTCCCAATTTGGTTGGAATTTTCTAGCCACCAAGTCAGCTTTATTTTCAAAGACTTTTCTAAAGACTAAATCCTTGGCTCAAAATGCACACGGCTTTATATGCTTGTTGTATAAGTTTGCCATCCTTTGTTGGTAAGATGCTATATGTATAGAGGCTACTTCCCAGAGCTCATCTGCCATATCTAGGTCCTTGGACATGGCTTCAGCGTTAGCCGTTCCAGGAACCTTAGTTCGAAGAGCGGGCATCCCGATTTATGTAGGAATACTGGCCTCCATACCATAGGTAAGCGTAAATGGTGAAACTCTCAGTTTGCCCAGCCAATGCTCTACAGTCTAAAGGATTTCGTACTCATCCATCCATTTTCCCCTAGTCGAATGCAGATCCTTTTTCAAAGTCGTCAAGAGAGTTTTGTGGATGTTTCCGCCTCGACCACGTTTCCGCGAGTTTTGCGTCGAGTACAGTTTTATTTCAACTCATGTAAGTTTCAGATACTTTGCTACTTCAAATTGTGGGTCCACGCTTATGATCGACTAAGGTATTCCGAACCGGCAGATAATATTCTTCCACACAAACTGGGTGACGTCCTTGTCTTTGATGGAAGAAAAGGCTTCAGCTTCTATCCATTTGCTAAAGTAGTCGATGGTAACCAACAATAACTTTTTCTTAGCTGGGGCGATAGGTAGTGGTCCAACTATATTAATACCCCACTGAGCAAAGGGCCAAGGGCTTGTAATGGAGGCTAAGTCTTGAGCTAGCACCGAAGGCCAGAGCTTATCGCTAAGGGGCCGACGCACTCGACATAGGCGCCCGACCATTCCTCATGGTCACACAATACCTCGTACGGGCCCCGTGAGCAAAGTTGCCACCTGGATGGTTTCCGCACACTCCCTCATGAAGTTCTGCTACTATATATTGCCCCTACTAGGTGGTGAGACACTTAAGATATAGCCTGTCTAGAGACCGCTTGTACAACTACCCATTTACCAAGGAAAATCGTGTCGCCTAGACCTGGACCTTGTGGGCTTCAGTTCTATTATTCGAAAGTTCTCCCGTGCTCAGATAATGCAATATAGGGACTAGCCAAGCAGGATCAATCATCCATCCCACTTGTTCGACCAATGTAATAGACGATGTCGGTTATGTGATCGGGAGAATACGCTTTCTTTAATCGCATGATGTGGCTACCGCCAAACCGTCATTTTTCATTAGAGTCCCTTAGGATATGCTCAAGCTTCCAACCCATAAAATTCCTTAGTCTTTGCTTGACCAGGCCCATATACCTAGCCGTATGCTGGTCTCGCGTTTTGTATTCTTCGTGTACCTGTCCTACTACCAGTTGAAAGTCGCTACATATGAGGAGTTTCTATGATGAAACTGACATCGAGATCGATCCCACTCAGATTGCTTCATACTTTCGCCTCATTATTGGATGCTGGAAGTCTAGTCAGATGGCCTACTTCCTATCCTCTCCCTAGTTAGGGCTTTTAGTTATAAGCCAACCCCAGCCTCCCGTCATTCAAGAAGCCCTCGCCCATAGTTAGGGATCCACTCAACCATCAAAGTATCCCCGAACCATCAGCCGGGGTAGTTATGGTAGGAAATCTGCCAATACATGTCCCTTCAATGCCAAGCAGGGTTTATATTGAATGCCTAACTCACTTAACTCGATTGCCCATCGAGCCATCCCTCCCAGCCTGTAGTTGTACTTGGGTGGCTCGTTGGTGAGGGTGATCGGCCCAAGACGAAGACGGTGGTGCCTAAAAGTAGAGGCGGCTTTTGGCTACCAAACGAGGGGCCACGCCGCTTGTTTTAAGACGAATATCGAAGCCGTCGCCATGAATTTTCTTATGAAGAATATCGATCTCTATTTTTGGTTTTCATCTTTTCTGAACAAATATGTGCTTACCAAGACTTCTCGATTAATCGCCAGGTAGATAGTATGCCCCGCCTTTGGCTTAGTCAGAGATAGTGGTTCGATGAGGTATTGTTTACCATGAAAGCTTGATCGTATTCCCTCATTCCACCGTCCATTTGATCCTGCTGTGGTTGTAAAAATGGTCTCAATCTCATTTTAGAGGAATCGATGGTAAACCGCCCTAGAGCCACCAGCGTTGGTTAGCCGCCTGTTATGCACTCCCTTGGGTGGTAGGAGCTTAAGAGTCCACATCACTTTAAGCTAGACAGATCGCCTGGCCCTCCTCTCTGGGTTACCATAAAGCCTAAAAACTTGCTCGAACTGACTCCGAATGCACATTTCAAAGGGTTCAATTTCATGTCATGCCCTTGCAACAACTCAAAGGTTTCTTTTAGATGCTTCATGTGGTCGAGGCATTCTTTGGACTTGACGAGCATATCGTCGATATAAACCTCCATGGTCTTGCCTATCGCCAGCTTGAAATATCTTAGTTACCAACCTGATAAGTCACTTCGCATTTTTCAGTCAAAAGGCATTATATTTGTAACAAAGATAACCCGTATGGATGTGAATTAAGAAGTCGCTTTCGCTTCAGCGTAGTGCATCGAATCTGTGGTATCTAAAGCAAGGCATCTAGAAAATGATACCGTGTCCTACCGAGCATCAATAACTGCCCATACGTATGGGAAGCTATCCATGTCATGAGGTCCATGTAGTTCATACCTCCACTTACCGCCTTCCTTTGGAACCACCACCACATTAGCAAGCCATTCGAGGTACTTTATTTCCCTGATGAAACCTCGCTGTGAAGGTTGTCTACTTCTTTCCACATAACTGATGGCTGCCGTGAAACGCCTCACTTTGCCTTACGGGCTCTGGCCGCGGATCTATATTCAATTTGTGGGAGGCCAATACCAAGTCAATTTCACCATATCCGAAAGTGACTCTGCCAAACATGTCTTAATTCTTTTTAATAGCTCGCCTTATACTTGTCCCCTTTCTTTACTGGATAAGAGAGTACTGATGTATGTGAACTTCTCTAGCCCATCTAACACTACTATTTCCAGGGGATCCATAGCCAATGGGTCCCTTTCTTCCGTCTTGATCTGGGCGGCAGCCAATGATTGCTATGCGAGGGTGTGATCTTCGAGGGGAGGATTCTCGGAATTGTTCGCCCCTTTCTGCACCTGCATAGACAATTAATAACACTGCCATGCAGCAAGCTGACTACTTAAAAGGTCAACCTACCCAGCATTAGTCAAATAGCTAACCGTTTGATGGTAGGTCAAGGGGATAACTTTCATTGAGTGCAACCAAGTCTGGCCCACTATGGTGTTGTAAGACCCCAAATCTTCGACAACTATTTGTTGAGTGACTGGTCCTGTTGTTACAGGGAGCGCGACATCCCCTAATGTTAGCCAGACGCTTACTGGGCCGTGAGGTTTGCTCAACCCAGTTCCGCATTCAGGAAAGCTTCACGGCCAAGGTGCTAGTAGAAGTTGTAATAAATATGCCGCACTACCAGGTCCACACTGTGTACATCAAAACCATTGGTCACAAAGAGTGAGCAATAACGCATCATAGCGGGCACAATGACACATTCGTCACCGGGCTGAAAGCGATACGGGCCATATATCGCTCACAGACGGCTAATTCCCCGTGCACGGCGTTCACCCTAGCCTTAATCGTGGCCGCTCTCAAGAGTTTCTTCTATTGGCGCTTTGATTAATACTGGTTGTCAGATGGACCGCCTAATATATAATTTATGGCTGGTCTAGGTTTTGGTGGATTCGTCACAGTCGCGATTTTGTCTATATCTCGCCCAGTTTCTACTTCCTCAGTCAATTTCCTTAACATGCCCCGAGGTACCCCGCTTGATGTTTTCCACCAAGAACTTTAGACTTCGACACTTGTTGGTCTTATGCCTATGATCTCTATGATAGTCACACGTTAGATCTGCTTTTCGGGGAAGGATATGTAATGATCTGGCATACCATTTAAACTCAAAGCCGGAATGATCACACAGCTCTCATAAGAGAATGCTTCAGGGGGGTGGAATCATGGGGTTCTTTTTCTTTTTCGTGATTGGTCACGGATTGCTTTTGCTTTCATTCTAACCCTCCTTGGATTTGAAGGGTTGTTTCCCCAAACCTGATTATATCCTCGCCTGGCCGCTCAGAATCATGATAGTCCGGTCGCATCTAATATCATTCTCCGTAAAGATTGAGTACCTATAAGCCCGCTTTTGTATACCCTTCCATCGCTACAGCGTGTCTAAGCATAGACCGCAAAGCTTCTCCTTGTGCCTGGAGGATCAGCATCCATGCCATATGACCTTACTGGGATTCGCCGCTCCTAACCTCCCTGAAGTCACTGATCGATTCTTCTTCCCAGTTTTTAGAATGGTTTGTAAAAGCCAATGTTTATTCTTTGTCACTCCAAGTAGAGATACCGTGATATGAATACGCCATAGTTCAGAGAATGAATTTATCAGTAGCACCTGAGTCAGGAAACTAAGCTAACGCACTCTCGCAAACTCGGCAAGGAATACTTTGCATAATGCCCTACCGTTACCATTATTCAGAGTCATTATTTGCTATAATGGAGTATATGGTCGAGGGACAGCCCAGCCATCAAACGTGTGAAAGCTGAATGGCAAAACCTATTGTGGCCGCTTGTAATCAAGGACGGCCGCCTAAGGGCGGCAGCAGACGCATCGAGCCCAACAGCGGCCAATACTGTGATGTAAAACGTCAGTATCAGACCAAAGGTAGTCAGGCGGGCGGCACTAGTGGCAACGCGGCTCGGGGCAATAATGGCAAGCCCTGTATTCGACCCGACCGCGTTTTCCGCTACCTTCTCCTTACCCCGCAGATGCACGCAATAGCATCACCGGCATGTGGCGAGGCAAAGGCCTTTACGTGATCTAAATTTTTGCGCTTTCCCTTGCATTCTCAGTTTGAGGACGGTTCATCGTCTAAGGTGTCATTGTCGCCGGGAGGAATGGGCTCCTTCCTTTATCGAAGCGATCACAGACATCGCTGACCACTCTCCCCGCGCTTCCTTTCCAGATTGAGACTTTTTTCAATTCGGGCCTGCAACCGGGTCATTCTCACGCCTATGTCGCCGCCCGATCCTAAGAATCCATTTCATCTATCTTGCTTGTTCCTCTTTCTTTCTCTCCATGTCCTAACAATCTTATTAGAGGAACCCTGGTCCTCTAGCGATTGGTCATTCAATGTTATTATCAGGATCAGCTTCAAGCGAATCTTAAACGTAGAATGCAAAATTAGCATCCAGTGATGCGTATTACTGACAACCATTGAAACCAAGCTCTACTGTACTCAGAACGAGTTTCGCTTGACCCGCTGCACGGCGCCAATTGTTGTTACCTTGATTGTTTGACCTCTGAGGCATCATCGGCGCAATGTCAACCTACGAAAAGGGAGATCCTGCTGTAAGACTAGGGAAAAATTGATTTTTTCTGAAAAATGGCAAACATTGATTTGTCACTACAGTAAAGGTTGCAAACCTGGAATTTTTTCTAGATCTCGGATAACGAAACAGACCTACCGCCGGGATTTGTCTCAAGTCTAAGTTACCTAATCGGGAAATTACACCTCGAGATGATCATAATTTCCACATATTTCGGTGCAAAATGGACAAATGGTGACATCGCATGATGCCACATGGCATCATGTCCCTAACATAAGAGCCAAAGTATGTGCCACTTGAGCTTAGTGCATGCGATAATTTGAAAGTCACTTATGTCATGCATGGCCACATGGCTTGATAAAGATAGTTGGGTGACACATGGAAGCCATGTGTCACACCACAAAGAAGGAAATTCAGCATAATGGGGAGAAACGCTCAAAAGAGGAAGAAAGAAAAGAAAGAGAAGAGAGAACAGGAAATAAGGAAGACAAGTTCTTCCTGATCCTCGAATTAATCGACTGGCCGTAATGTATCACCAAAACTAAAGTCAATCTTACTCGTAAGGACTACACTTAGTACGCACCGAAATCAAGGGATTTCAATCAAGATCTATCAAGGGAATAATAATCTTCAATATATATCCTAGTAGTTTAAGACATGATTAAGGTAATTAAAGGTAAAATGTGTTAATGTATTTAAAATGATTAGAGTAAAAGTATAATCGACTTTTTTTTAAGGATAATATGGTAATTCGCTAAGTGAGGACTTAGATGGGATCTTTAGAAGAGTACAGGAATGTTAGAGGGTAGTGTTAATTTGTTGAGTCTTGAAGGATCAAACAATAAAAGAGAAGTAAACAAATAAGAGAGAGACGCATGTCTTTCTCTAGAAAAATCTAGAGAAGAAAAGCTAAAGGCTTTAACCTTAGAAATGAATGATTGGCTCAGGAAAAATGAAAAGAGAAAAGAAGAGAGGAAGAGAATGAGAGGAATTGGGTGCTAGGGTTCCTCCACCATTGTTTTTTTTTCTCATTCTAAAGTCTTGGTTATAGAAAGAGTGTAAGGAGAAGAGGAGGAACAAGGAGAAGGAGAAACCAAGGTTTAAGAGATTTGTCAAGAAAGGTACAGGATTTCCAATCTTGTCGGGTTTGTTGTATTTTTTGAATTTCTTAGTATTTGTTGTTTGTGGGGTTCTTCAAATGAGGAAGAAATTGGTGTAAGGAGAAGTAGGGTTGGTAAGGGAAGATGCTGTCAAATTTTCCCCAAACCCAAAGTGAGTTATTTGGCCATATCTTGGCCTAGAGACCTCCAAATTGGGTGATTCCAATTTGAGGAGAATCCTAATTCCCATACTTGAAAATGTGTTGTAGACCTTAAGGTTCAATTCTTGGCATAAGACCCCTGAATTTGGGTCCAAAGTTCAGTCCCTAATTTGGTCCGGCCAATCAGACCATTCTTGATGTTTGTGTCATGTCCTAAGTTTTGGTGATCCAAAATGAGTGATTCTAATTTCTAGGTATATAATTCTTGCAGAATAACTTCCATGAAGGAAGTGTATTCAGATTTGGACCCTATTGTACCCAGAAATTCATCAAAGTGGAGCTCTGTTTTCAGTCAGTTAAGTTTTATTCAGACCAGCCTTGAGTGTTTGAGTCATATCTTGGGATAGGTTGATCCAAATGTAGTGATTCTAATTTTTCGGGAAACTAGACATCTAGGAGAACAACTTTCATGAAGAAAGTGTAACCAAAGTGGTTCCCATTGTTCCTAAGAAGTTTGTCAAACTAAGGGAACAATTTTGTCCCTGAAAACCGTCTCAGAGTAGTCCGGATATTAGGACCATATCTCCCAAATTAAAAGTCCAAACGACATGATTTTTAAACCATAGGAAACTTAAGACATAGGGGTATATTGGGTTAGAAGATCACTTTGTCTAACAATCCCGTTTACAAGGTTAAAATTGTAGTCGAAAATAGACTTAAGAGCTACCTCGACCTGTTTAGGCAGAATTGGTTATGGAAACTAAAATTATATAAAGGCTATATAAATTTATTGTTATATGAAATAATGCATCATAGTAAGGTGATCATGATAACATGTGTTATGAAAGCTAAAGAGAATACACGTATATTTTGTTATATGAAAAAGTGCAATGTACAGTTAAATGTTTATAAGAGATTATATGATCATGAATATCTCATAGGTATACATGATATCAATAGTTATTCATGTATATGGGATATGTTTTTATGATATCCAAAAGATTGTTAAGAAAACATAACAAAACTAATTGTCTGCTTATGACCGGGTAGTTGGATAGATAGGCATGCCTATAGGGATAACAATGTTGCAGCATACAATTTACAAACATAGTGGCCCCATTTGAGTCTATGACATGGATCCCGTTTGGATCATTATAGTGGCCCCGTTTGGGTCATACAATACAATACAATTTATAAATCACTCTCTCGTACAATAATAGTACCTTGGGGTACATTTAGTTCCGTCCCATGATCCGCTTCTTTGGAATATGCAGTCATGACAAGAGATGAGATGAAAATTTTGTAATGTTTATAAAAGGCATAAAACATGGAAATATGAAATGAAATGTAATGAAATTATAAAATGATGTATATAAGATATGAAGCAACTCATATGCTAAAGATTAATGAATGTCGTGAATATGCAAATAATCAATTAGTGGAATTGTTATGATTTATTACCTTATGTTGAAATGTTAGTGATAAGCTAATAAGTCTTACGCTATATATGGTTAAATGTATATATATATATATATATATATATATATATATATATATATATAGATATATATATATATATATATATATGTTAGATGCATTTGTTCATGTGTTTGTAACGATCGTTATGCTGGTCGCCCATATTTATGGATCCCCACTAAGCTATAAAGCTTAGCACGAGTGTTTATCCGTGGTATCGAGGGGGCAAGTGATAGTAAAGGACGCCTGGCAATGCAAAGGCCACCAAGATTAGGTGCCCATCAATAATGTTTTGGTTTATTTTCAGATGATGTACATATATTTTTGAAAACAATGAAAAGTTTTGTATATAACAAAATTGAATATGTTGATCACTCTAATGGTAAGGTATGATATTATTTTGTAATATGATAATTTATATATTTATATTTATATTTTTTTGTAAGTTTATATTTTCAAGATAATTGTTTAGAATGATGTAAGTTAATAGGTTTATAGTTCTCAGATTTGCGACACCCTTTCCTGACACGGGGTATTGGGTTGAGGCATAATAAGGAAATTTGGGGGATCGAGTAAGGTTGAGGAAAGCTTCCCAACCGGTTTTCTATGCTCCAAGAGGTAGAGATTCTTCCTACCTTGGTTTATATTTCCACTCTAAGGGTTGTGTGGTGGTGTTTTTGCCCTAAGGGGCTATTTGGCCAAATTTTGGAATGTGGGAATGCTGCCCTGTTTTAATCCTACACACTGTATGGATCTTGGGACTGGTTTTCGGTTGGGGAACGGAGGGATTTTGGACCTGTGTTCTTCATAGAACTTGTAGCTACATCTATTTACTTGATGTTAGGCTTTTGAATCACCCAAATTGGACCTCTCTAGCCCAGGTTATGGTCCATTTTCTAGGACTACCACAACTTAGACTAGTTATTCGATTGCGTCCAGATTCTTTTGGAACTGGTTTTTGGCTGGGAAAACGAGGGATTTCGGACTCTTATTCTTTATTGAAATTGTAGCTCCATTTGTTTACTTGATGTTAGGCTTTTGAATCACCTAAATTGAACCTCAGTAGCCCAAGTTATGATCCTTTTTCCGGAACCGCCATGGCTTGGGATGTTTTTGTGGTTGGGCTAATGTTGTGGCGATGTCGCGACATTGTAGCTGCAAGTTGGGTTGATGTCATGGCAATGTCGTGACATCACAACGGCAGGTTGGGTTGATGTCGCGGGCGATAAGTCAATGGCTATCGCAGCTGGGCGGTGCCAACGCGATGGCTATGTCGTATGATGTCGCGACATCGCAGTCAGAGGCTCGGGCTGATGTTGTGACAATGTCACACATCGCAACTACAAAGCTTGGCCGATGTATGATATTATGAAGTATGTCAATACATCGTGAATCGCAAGTCGCTGATGTCGCGGCGATAAATGCAACATCAGCACCGCAAGTCGGGTTGATGTTGTGGCGATGTCGCGACATTACTCTGCACACCTTTAAGCCTCAAACTTTAAACAACTATATCTTTCTTGTCCAAACTCCGATTCACACGTTCTTAAGACTCTATTGAAAGCTCTTTGAGTCTAGAATCTGACCATATGCCAATGAGTGGCATTTGGTGTTCAAATCTTTGCTGAAATTTTGATTTTAGCATGGACTATACTAATTGCTTGAGTATGGAATGACATGCTTGTTTGATGAAATGTTGATATGTGTGTTCTAATATATATTGACATTGATGAATATTTATTTGGAAATTATATGCATATTGACATAATTATTCATGATGGATGGTGAAATGCATGAGCTTGATTGTCCATGTAGCATTCATTATACATGTGACATGGTATAGGCACGCAATGATGCATCACATTGCATTTATACACGAGAACATCGCATGACATGGGTGTGAGTGCATGGTATGGATCAACACTGCATTTGGTGTTTGATGGTGGGCTCAGATCACTGACGACGCCTAATGTGAGTCACACGGTTGCATAACACGGAAAACGTGGTGGATAATAGCAAAGGATAGATACCCCTCGGGTGAAAGACGGTTATACATGATCCCCACTCCAAAGCCCGTAAAAATAGGAAGGCGTATGAGCCCTCGCGATGAGAACTCAAACTGCTACCCACGAAACACATGGGTTTTGATTATAAAAAATGATCATTTGATGAAAATATCAATGACGGTTTATTACACATTGGCATGTGCATTGTGTGATGGGAGTCAGTGAGGACTCAGGACATGGGGCATGATTGAGTCTTAACTCATTTCATGACATGTAGAATTCCAACATGAGATTGCATATTCTTGTTTGGAATCGTGATGTGAATGTATGGTAATCATTACATGTGCACTTAGGTGGGGAGTAGCATTTTTAGGAATTTCTCTACTAGGTGTGGCTCACCCTATATGGGAAACATTTCAAGTACAGTGATGTACATCGTGGACGACGCCATTCAAGGCTATAATTAAAGAGTTTCTTGACAGGCTTGATAATTATTTTTGTGGTAATATATTAGAACAAATCAGTTTGATATATGTTTCCATATAAGAGTGTTGTAATTAACTCTTATGACTATTGTGATATAGCTTCGGTGATGAAATATCGCTCTGGACGGATATATCGATACTTCTGATTTTACTTGATATCGGAGAAATATTTCCAGGATATTTTTACATGAATATTGATATATCAAAAATTAACAAAAATACTTTGAAATTCATGGAAATACTTTCTAAAAGTGTAAAAATGACATTTATAATCAAATATATACATTGAAAATACATTACAATAAGCTTTTAAAATCAAAATGAAGATCGATGTGGCTCCATTGATAAAGACAATACTCATACCAAGACATGATGTTCTGATAATATTAATTATATGGGATCGAACATGCCATGCATAAATGTCTTGACTCAGATTCACAACTCGATGGATAGGAAATTCGGGTTCATCAACATGCTCATTTCAAATATTGAACTAACATTTATTAATATATTATTACGAAATGTTAGAATTACTAATATATTATTAATAACAATTAATTTAAAATATGAGTATCATATAAACTATCACAAAGAAAAAAAATTGGAGTCAAATGAAGATTGGAAATGGGTACAGAGAATTTGTGATAAAATGGGATGATTTTAGAGGTATTTATAGATTTTTTTTTTTTGTCAAAATAACCGTTGGATGGTCAAAAAATCTTTGTAATTTAATTATAGCCATTGGATTTAATTTTGTGCAAATTTGAACGTTATATCTTCTTTAAACCGTTAGACTGGCACCCATAACCGCTGACTGGGTTAGATTTCAACATGATCGTTGATATATCTCCGATATATCACTAATATATCGTCGATATATCTCGATATATCCCGATAGATCTCCGTTATATCTCCTATATATCCCGATAAATCTCCTATATTTTATCGAAAAATTAAATTAATGCGCGCGTGTGCCACAGACCTGATATTTCCACGATATATCGGTCCAAAATCGATATATTGCCGATATTACTGATTTTTTGCTAATTTTTCCCTCAAACGATTATCGATTGCCGATATCGTGTCGAACATTACCGATATCCGATATATCAACGATATATCGGCCGATATATCAGATATTTTTAACCCTGGATATAGTCTCGTATATTATTTTGTGTATGGACGAATGGGCTGATGGAGCCACTTTTACTCATAAATGGATCTCGTGAATGGTGACACGATAGTGAAGTATGGGACACCCGGATACCATGTATTCACAAGTTGATGGCGTTGGTCAACGGACCTCGGTTTTGGGGCGCTACACTGCGACGATGGACCGTCGCTTCTTGATGATTAAGTCACCAAAAACACGGAGAGTAAGAAGAAGAAGTTCATACAGTTGGGATTACATATCTTCTCAATGTGGGATCCTCCTGGATGAGGTAGAGGGTGGTTTGGAGAACTTCTTTTTCGAAAGAATCATTTTTTAGAACGAAATCTTTTTTTTTTCCTTATCAAAGACTAATTCTTTCTTATCAGAGATAATCTTCTGAGAAGTAAGAAATTTGGAAGCTAGGAAATTCGGGGATAAATACCTTTTGTGTATTTCCCATCTTTATCCATTTGTCCATAGCAAACTAATCATAACCAAGAGGACGGCTGGCTAGGGGACTTGGAACTCTAGGACGGGTCGTCTGACCGGGACCTCTGTGGAGGATACTCGATTCTACGCACGGACATTCTGATTTTCTATCTAGGTAGTGCCTACCGCTTTGATATAACGTTTGGCCCTCACATCAAGGGCCGGATCAATGACCACAATGGGCCCTAGCTCCATCGAGTAGTGGGTTTGGACCTACACTCACAAAGGGGTTTTTAATCGGCACTAAATGGCAAAGTTCGATCGACAGAGTCATCAAATCAAATCATTTTCATTAGTATGCTCCATATCTGAAATTTTAAGTATTTTAGACATTTTTGGATTATCAAATTGTAAGCCTTGAGCCGATTCTTTTTGCTATTAATCTAGATGTTGTATCATCCTCTAAAGTTTTTAACACTTTTGATTTTGTGTTTCTATCGATTGTATTGCTAACTTGAATCAATAAATTTATCCATTTAAAAAAAAATTTTATTTATTTAATATAATTTTACATTTATATTTAAATAAATAAAAAAGTATTTCATTTATATAATTTCATTTATCTTAAAATATTTTAATTATAAAAATAAAGATAAGTGGGACTCATCATCTTCAAATAGGAATATACCAATTTAGAGTTGGAAATTGAGATTTATGGTTTCAGTTACTCGGTCATTCTCATGATCATCACTGCATTTTATTCTTTACAGTTGGTGTTAGGGGATTATATCATATATCATCTGAACATGAAGTTTCCGGAAACCACAAACCTGACATCTGAAAATCCAGAACACGAAAGATCTGGATTGGCTTCTACAATGAGTTTCGTGGAAGAAAGGGAACGCTCATGCGTCTTAGTCACTCCTTCACTCTGTCCAGCCCCAAAACAAACAGAGACAGACACCAAGCAACAAGGACTCTCCCCAGCAGGTGTTCAGAACTCCGATGAGGTCGCCGACGGAGGCGGAAGCGTGGATCTGGTGGCGCCAGGAGTACCATATTTCTGCAAATCCATGCAGAATAATATATATAGAGAGAGAGAGAACTTGTAACTTGTAAATACTTCGTGGAGCGTTTCAATTGCTAATATCTGGTTAACTCAATAATGTTTAGTATGGTGATGTTTCTCTGCCATGAATTCAAACTTGTTTTAGTTCACCAGCATTACTCATATTGTTCCATAACAACATGATCAATAGAATTGAGCACACTATACACCGTCCTATTTAGTAAATTATTCAGAATAAATCAGTTGTTTTCTTATTTAAAATCCATTCAATAGTTGGTTTATGAAGCATTTCCCACCCTTATAACATTCAAAATTTTCAACCAAAAAATTTGTTTTTAAGTGCTTAAAAATGCTAGAAACAAGTGCATTTCCAAACAAGTCTTAATGCTAATTCCTAAGTATTCATAAAATTTAAAAAAGGTGGAACAGTACCAATACCAATAGAGCTCTAAATGTGCATAAGCAAAAGGGGTAGAGGAAACTATGAGAAGCTTTATTGGCAATCTGAAATTCCAAGGAGTAGACATGGGATTTAGAGGAGCGCACACAGTTTATTTAAGCCGATAGTGGGGTGAAGAAATCGGCTAACTTAGGCCCTGCTTGATAAGCTATTGAAAATGTTCAAACCATTGAAAATGGAAATTTTCAATGGTTTTAATTTTTCAACATGTTTGATAATTTTTCAATATGTTTGATAACAAAATTTTAGGGAGCTCTTAATTGAAAATTTTAAATGAAAAACTTGAGTAGAATACAGTAGCCTACTTAACGTAGAATGCAGAACACGCTCAACAAAACTTTTTTTAAAGTGACCGTTTTGTTCTCTTCTTCTTTTCCTTTTTCATTTTCTCATTCACGCTACACTTCAACCCCTGTTTAAGGAAAACCTTTACCCTCACCAATCACAAGTTAAACCATTTCAATCTCGAGGTGTTTCAGTTTGTCCTCCAAATTCGCAGTAGAAAAAGCCATGTAGGTAAGTTCTAAACTGTTTGTTTTGAGGTTCGCCTTTGGTTTAGTCTTGTAGATCGTTTTTCTGGGTCTTGTTCAAGTTTCTATTGCAGATAGTAGTTGATAACGCTTCTTCTTAGCTTTGAATTTGATGCTTTTTGTTTGGAATGTAATTGGTTTCAGAATCTATGAGTAATTTACTTACATGAGTCGGGAAAGCCCTAATGCTTACATACACAAATTCCCTTTTTTCTAAATGGGCAACCCTAATGCTTATGTACAAGGTCCTCTTTTTTCGAATGGGCAAACATGTATCTCTTTGAGCTCTTTCATCTCAAAGCTCTATCCGGGTCGTTTCCGCTTTGATTTTTTGCTTGGTTTTCCGAGCTCGATTTCGAATTTGTTTTTTCCTTGCAGAATCTTCACTCTTTTCTGATCCCTTTTAACTTTGTCATCTTTTCAAGTTTGATTATCTAGTGTTTTCTCTTATATCTCTACATGAAAATCAAG
This sequence comes from Tetrastigma voinierianum, assembly GCA_016808115.1. Taxonomy (NCBI): domain Eukaryota; kingdom Viridiplantae; phylum Streptophyta; class Magnoliopsida; order Vitales; family Vitaceae; genus Tetrastigma; species Tetrastigma voinierianum. The sequence continues at coordinate 1,459,622 of JAEQBH010000677.1, read as the reverse complement.
TATTGTCGATTTAATTGGTTGCATTGACAACTCTCAGGCCAAGCGTTCATGCATCATTGAATTGTCTCGAATGTCTAAAAATCGACCAAAACCCTTTAACAAAAAAAAAAAAAAAAAAAAATATAAATAATATACTATTTTCCTAACAAACAATAAACCCTAACTCACCCAACCCCACCTCCGTGATTCCCCCGCCACGCCTCCGCGGCGGCCGCCGATGGTAGATGTAGTTGCGCTTAAGGCTTATTCGGCTTCAGTCTCCTTCTTTGTGGTAACTCTTTTGATTTCAAATTCGAGGTTTTTCTTCAATTCTCGCTGCTTTCTTTTTTTTCTTTCAAATTTTAGAGTTAGTGTATTTTTAGTGAAGCAAATCAAGAGAAATTTGAGTTTTTAAATTATACACATTGTTGTTTGCGAATTGACATGTTTGCGCCTCGAACTGTAATTCGAACTGGAATTCACAGGTTTGCGAATTTTTTATTTTTATTTTATTTTTAAACCTTTGTCGCTTTTCACATTGTTGTTTGTTTTTTATTTATATTTTTGTTGAATGTGTTAAGGGAGGATTCTTTCTCTCAGATCCAGCTTATGGGCGTGTGTGTTTGTTTATCTAGTTTATCACTTCCGTGAGATGTGAAAATAGATGTCAAATCCCATAAACTGTGAGTACTAAATGACGCAATTGTGGAGCAACGGTGAGCCCCACGGATCTAAAACCTAGCAGAAACCAAAAGTGTAAAGTTCCATATGGAAAAAACAGAGATGAGTGACAATTTATGATAAATCTTTTTTAAAGAACAATCCAAGTAGAACCCAGATGAGAGAAGGTCAAAGAAGCAGGAATGAAGCAACCCCAATGGAATTTTCGAGTCAGAATCCTAAACTAGCACCTAGTTTGTTTGGTTAGTAAGAAACAAAGTAGGAGAAAAAATTGTGAATGTCTTATTAAGCCAAATAGTAGTTATAATATTATATTTTATCAATGTGTTATGGAGATTCTTTCTTCTCAGATCCAGCCAGGTGGTGTGTTTGTTTCTCTAGTTTATCACTTCCATGAGATGTGAGGAAGACGGTGTTTTTTCAAAAAATTTGGGGATTCATTGTTGTTGGAAAATGTACTTACCTAGCTCAAAGTATTATAATAGTCTCACTTATGGTAATTCTAGAGAGAAGTGTAGGAGTTGTCTCTTGAAAGCCCCGAATGGGTGTCGGAAAAAATTAGGAAATGGAACGCATTTTAAAACTAAGGCTTGTATGTAGTTCCATCACTTAAAAGAAAACATGATAAACTAAAAATAGAAGAGGACTTCTATTCTTAAAACAAGAAAAAAAAAAAAAAAAAAGGGTATTGTTAGAAAACATCATTTATTTGTTTTCTTGTTCTAGAGCTATCTTAAAGATACTATGTAGATTTGAAGAATGATTAAAAATAAAGCAAAGGTTATTTCTTAATGTGGTTTTAATAAACAAAGTATTAAATAGGGCCTAAGTTACTTATGATTCTCGTGCTGGTGACTTGTGAGTGTAATACTTCTAACTTGTAATTTACTTCATGGATGTGTTACTTGTGACTTGTGAATGTAGTAATATAATATGTAGTACTTGTAGAATAATCTATTTATATACAAAATAAATTATATATTTAATATTAATTTATTATCTCAAATTATCTTATGTAGGAATGGCTCCTCTTGATACTACCAAAGCTAGTTGGAAAGACCCAACACTAGTTAAATATTTTTTAGATTTATGTCTTGACCAGAAAAACATATTGGGAAAAAGGGGGGGTAGCTTGCATGTTGAATCATGGGATAAAATTTCAAAATCTTTTGAAGAGAACTAAAATATTAAGTTCATTCAAAGGCAATTGAAAAACCAATGGAATTATTTAAAACAAAATACATAGTGTGGTCAATTTAATAGGGAAAGTCTCAAGATGGCTATAAATCCAAAGAACTAATACAATTGACCGGACTTCTTTAAGAGAGCGGAAGAATGAGATCAAGGTATAGCTCATTCTTTAGTTCATATTTTGAAAAATAAATTAAACTACTATTGACTAATTACAATGATTTGAATAACAGCAAATTATGAGAGGACTTTAACAAGTGGGTAGACTTGGAAGAGACCTTTAGAGACAAAATTCAAGAGAGTTGTGGTTGAAGAAGGCGATAAAAACTCAAAGTTCTGCCATAAGATGGTTAATATCTGGAGATAGAAATTTTTGTCTAGTATTACAAAGGGATGGACATTAACCGAAACTGACTCTTAAGATATCTATATTAGTCTCTAACATTTTTTTTGTTGACAAGATGAGGAAGACGTAAAGAAATGGAAATTGGTTTGCGCTTGAGTCAAAACGCTTGGAGTTTATGGAAGGCAGGGAAAAAAGCCAAATGTTTCATTGCGTAACGGGTGGAGGTATAGGATCGGGATCCGGCTTTGGGAGGTAGGGATGACCAAACTTTGTTAGGAGTCGAAGAGGTTGTGAAAATGTGATCCCGTTTAGAAGACCCTTCGAACGGGAGGGAGAACGGAAGATTTTTCGCATTGGAGCAAAGAAAACATTATCGGGAGGTTCCCGTCTGCTCGCCATTTACCGAAGGAAAAAGGCATACTTGTCTTCCGAAGGAAGGGGCTCTTAAATGATGGACTATGTCATGAAAAACTGGCGTGGTTTGGGCTTTGTAACTTTCAGAGAGCAAACCCATGAGGATTATGGAAGCAAGATTTCAAAGGGGGATGCGAAGGAGGATAGTTTGAAGCAATACGTAGATACTGGGGGCAAGAAGACCTTAAGTAAAGGAGGATGCATGCGCAGGCGGGAAAGTGCGGTGTGGTTTGACGCTGAGATCAAGGCCTATGGGAAGGAGATGGGTCCCCGCAGCCTTGCTTGATCTACAAATGGAAGGAAAAAATCCAAATCCATATCCCGCAGAGGTGACGGAGGTTTGGTTTAAAGATGCTTGAGGCTAAATGGAGAAGTAACGGATCGGGCTAAACGTAGACCTTTTTTAATACGTCGAGTCTCTAATTGCCACACCAGAGAAGGCAAAGGGTCCTTGAGCTCAGAAGAAGAAGTTTCAATGTAGGTGTTCACAATTGAGCGCGGAGGCCTAAGTCGATGAGGCGCAAAGATTCAAGACAAGAGGTGGATTGTGGTGGTAGTGGCTTCCACTTCATCTATGGAAACCCGAAATTCTAAGAAAATTAGGGGATGCGTGTGGAGGTTTCATGACTTTACAATAAATACGTAAAAGAAAAAGGAGGTGAAGTGGCTAGAATGCTAATAGTTGTGAAGTGTGACCCTGTAGCCTAGCCATTAACATCCTAGAAGGTCCAAGGTCTTTGAATTGCGACTGTGGGAGATCTCTCTCGGGTAACAGGGGTCACCTGTAAGTTCGCGGATGAAACAAAATCCAGAGGAAGAAGACGATGTGGAGACACGCGCGATAAGCGGTGAGCTTCTCCCCGGGCCAAAGTGCAAATGGGCCTAGGACTATGGGGAGGTGCACAGGCAAAAAGGAGAAAAGGATCATCCCGCCAGACTTCGCCCATCAACGCCGCGATTGATGAGTGGCAGAGGTGGGGCCTACTCAGAAATTTGCTGGAACAAACAGGATGGGCGCAGTGTTTTGGGAATGGGTCTATCCAAGCAGTGTGGACTATGGCTGGACAAATCTCGGCCGGCCCTCCCGGGTCAAGGAGAAGGAGTTTAATGGGCCTAGGCTAGAGCGTAAGAAGCCCACCGGGTTTAAACCAAGTAAATAAAGAGGATTTAAAGAGGTCAAGAATGAAGCCTACATTACAACCTATGGGGGATGTTAACTGGGTGGCGAGTACGTAATTCATTATGGATGCAGCCGGCCCGCCAAATGTTGCAAGGGAGGAAAAGGCTGGGAAAAAGGGTTTTAGGGGACTGAAGAAATCCTTTAAAGAGGCCCGATTTGGTCCTTCAGGGGATGTCTCTGGATCAAAAGAATTGCGGAGGTCGGAGGAGGGGGGAGCTAGCCCCGGCGTGGAGGGATCCTCGGAACCCATGGTCGACCCGGCGTGGATTTGCGCGAGGGGACCTCTTCTGCATGCCTTTGAAGGTTCGCCTGGTACGGGGGGAACTCCCAGTTTTGAGAGCTGTTGGGAGAAGGGGATGTGGATGATGCAGACTGAGTGCCTAGCAATGGGATGTTCGGGTCAAGGAAACGCAACAGAGGGATGGGCGGATGGGAGTTCTCTTGCTCTAGTGGAGAAGATACCTAAAATTTTGAGGTGGATGACGACAAAGAGCTTTGTACCCATGCAATAGGACCCAGGTTTGAATCAGTGTCCCTGACTGATTGCTCTTCTCCCCTATTCTCTGTTTTTGGCCGGCCTCTTCTTACTGGGGGTTCTTCTGGCTTGGGGGAATTCCTTGAGAATGAAATATTGGGGGATATGGAACCATTGAGGGTGGTGTCAGCGGATGGAAGTGAGTGGGGGACCGGGATAGACAGTGCGCTAATAGAAGACGGTCAAGAATCAGTGAAAGAGAAGTCAGCTAAAAATCGTCCAGAATGTATGGGATATGATAACTGGGAGGACAGCTGTTTGTTTAAATTTAGTGAATTTCTTGGGGGTCAGCAACGATTGGGTTTCGAAGAGAGATCTGAGCGTGATAAAATTGGAAGCTCGACAGAAGGAGATAAGAGGAAGTTCTTTGTTGAGACTAGATGTGAGAGGGAGCTCAGAAAGTTGGAATGCACCATAGTCTGACGGAAGAGTCGGAATAGAGGAGGAAGAGATAGAGGGAATTTTTGTTAAAGTTAAGAATGAAGTTAAAGCTGTTTTTCGTGGAATGTCGGAGGAAGCGAGAACAATCGAACAAAATTTGTTATTAGAAACTGTGGAGTCACGAGAGGGTTGATTTGGTGTGCTTACAAGAAACCAAAATCAAAGTGACCCATTTGTAGCCCTTGATCTTAGGGTGGAGTGGGTGTATGCAGTGGAGGGTACATGGAGCGGAGGATCGGCCGGGGAATTATCTTGGTGTTTTGGGATATAAGAAGCTGGGTTAGTGGAGGCAAGAAATGGCGGTCCTACGTAACATGCACGTTTAAAAATGTGGGGGATGGTCTTGTGTGGGCCTTCACAGGGGTCTATGGTCCGGTGAAGAGAAGCAAAAGGGAATTGTTTTGGGAAGAATTGGGGGCCTTGAGAATGTGGGAGAGAACCGTGGTGTATTGGGGGTGGCTTGACATGGTTCTTTCCCAGATGTGAAACTTTCGAGTGGCAGAATATCGCACCATATGAGGCGCTTCAATGAAGTTATTAATGAGTTGGGGCTTAGAGATCTCCCTCTGCTGAGGAGGCTGGCTATACGTGGAGGAATTAGCCTGATAATCGGCGGATCGCGTGCGGGCCAGTTTTTGGTGTCGGTGATTAGGAAAACCCGATTCGACCATGATTCAAAGAATACTGCCGGACACAGTAATGACCAGCGCCTGTGATGTTAGACAGTGATGGGATAAAATCCGGGCCTTCGCCTTTCCGGTTTGAAAATATGTGGTTGAAGTTTGATGGCTTTAAGGATCTTCTTAGAGGTTGGTGGCAAAGCCTTCATTTTTCTGGATCCTTCAGTTTTGTTCTGGCTTCGAAATTAAAGGCCCTGAAAGGTATATTGAAGATTTGGAATAGAGAGGTTTTCGGTAAAGTGGATTTAAATAAAAAGGAGGCCTTGAGAAGGATTTCTTTCTGGGACGAAGTGGAAAAAGTTAAGGAGTTGTCCTTGAGCGGAAGTAGAGGAGAGGGAGAGGCGAGAGATAATTATAAGGGCTATGGAAGGGTCTCGTGGAGACAAATCCCGGAGAAATTTGGCTAAAAGAGGAGAGACGAGCCATGGGTTCTTTCATCGAATGGCGGTCGTAGGAGGAGAAATTCTATCTCTAGCATCAGAATCAATGGTAGAAACTTGATTAAGGAGGATGAGGTTAAAGAAGGCCTGGTTTGTGCTTTCCAAAGTCTCCTCTCAGCCCCAAGCAATTGGAATTTGTCTCTCCCAGACCTCAATTTCAATTTGATTGGTGAAGAGATCAAGGCGCTAGAAGTTGGAAGAAATGTTCACAGAGGAGAAAATTCTAGCTGCAGTATCTGGGCTTAATGTTGATAAAGCCCCTGGCCCCGATGGCTTTCCATTAGCTTTCTGGTCTTTCAGTTGGGATTTCGTGAAAGAGGAGGTTATGGGTTTCTTCGAATTTTCGAATGATCGGTGTAGAAAGTCACGAATCTTTACTTTCTTGGTTACGGTTCCCCGAGGAAGATCACATCGAGGACCTAAAGGACCTAAGACCCATCGGCTTAGTGGGTAGCCTTTGGAATTTTATCGAAAGTGTTGTGAGTCAAAAGGGTTTTGAGTTTAGTTATCTCGAGTCTCGAATGCGTTCGTAGAGGAGGCCAGTTCTAGGCCTTGATTAACTAATATCATTGTATTTGTGGACTCCATTCTAAGAGGGAAGGAGAAAGGGATCCTTTTTGTAAGTTAGACATTGAAAGGGCACGATCCCGCGTCAGGTGGGACTTTCTGATGCAGATGTTAGAGAGAATGGGGTTTGGTTCTAAATGGATTAGATGGATTAACTGGTGCATCTCCACAGCTTCGTTTTCAGTCTTGATAAATGGTTCGCCTTCGGGGTACTTCCGGAGTTCCAGAGGCCTGAGACAAGGGGATCCTTTATCACCCTATTTGTTTGTTATCGGTATGGAAGCCCTCAGTTGTCTGCTAAAGAGAGCGGTGGAAGGCAATTTTATTTCTGGATGCAGGTTTGGGGGTAGAGACGGTGGGGAGATTGTCGTTTCTCATCTTCTATACGCTGATGATACTATCATCTTCTGTGAAGCCAACCCGGAACAGTTGATGTATTTGAGATGGACCTTAATGTGGTTTGAAGCCTTCTCAGGCTTGAAAATTAACTTGAACAAGAGCGAGATTATCGGCTGGGGAGGGTGAATGACATGGAGGAGTTAGCGAATTTGAGCTTGGTTGTGAGATTGACTCCCTCCCACTAGTCTGGGCCTTCCCCTTGGAGCCCCTCACAGGGCTGTGGGAGTTTGGGATTCTATTGAAGAAAGATTTAGAAATAGATTGTCCTCCTGGAAAAGACAATATATCTCAAAGGGTGGGAGACTTACCCTTATCCGAAGTACATTGTCTAGCCTTCCTATTTACTTCCTCTCAATGTTCAGAATGCCAAAGATTGTTGGGCTGGTGGAGAAGATTGAGGGGGCTTCTTTTGGGTGGAATGACTAGTGTATAAACCTCACAGTCCAGGCGGAATCTTGCATTTTGTCGAGAGAAAAGTAGAGGCGGGTTAAGGGGTGAGCCTTTCCTTGATGAATCAGAGGCTGCAACTGCAGCGAAATCGTGTGACGGTTTGCAAACGGAGGACTCCCTACGATGATCTGCGAGTTGGGTGAGGAGTTGGGGGATGGAACTACAGGGATATCGGGGTGGCTTTAGTCTTGGGTATGGAAGGCACGTCGAAAAGAATGACGCACCTTCTGAAATTAGATCTCCTCTTTAGGTAATGTGGTAGGAGATTGGGCTTTTGGAAGGACCCGTGGTGCAACGAAACTGTGCTATGCAATGCCTTCCCCACCTTGTTCAATTTGGCGGCTCATAAGGATGCTAGGGTGGCAGATGTTTGGGATTTCTCAAGGGAGGATGGGGGTTGGTCCCCCGATCTTTGTGGGCCTCTTAATGTTTGGGAGTAGCGGAGGTGGAAAGGTTCCTCCTCTTCCTGCACAACAAAAAAATTAGGCCATTTCAAGAAGATCGGTTGTTATTAAAGGAGTCTCTGACTAACGGTTTCTCAGTTAGTCTTATGTATCGTAAGCTGAGGTATTCTCTTCCTACAGACTTTCCTTGGCAATCCATTTGGAACCCAATCGTTCCCCCCAAATTGGGCTTTTTTGCTTGGGAAGCTTCCTGGGGTAAGGTGCTTACTACGAACCGAGTTAAGGAGGGATTTCCTAGTAAACAGGTGTTGTTTATGCGAAGAGAATGAGGAAACAATAGACCACTTGCTTATCCATTGTTCGAGAGCCAAGATATTATGGGATATTCTCTTGGCTATTACTGACTTTAACTGGGTATTCCCCCGTTCGGTTCGTCAACTTCTCCTTGCATGGCAAAGTGTTAGTGTCGGAAAAAAACGGAAGAGAGTTTGGATGGCGGCGCCTCTTTGTATTTTACGGGCCCATTTGTAGTTGGGAAAGGAATAGGGTGGTTTTTCGAATGAAGTACCCTCTGCTCACGGGATGAAATCATTTTTGTTTTGTATGGTCGTGGGCTAAGTTGTATAGTGTTGATAACTTAGGTCGTTGGTGGGTTTTTGTCTTGGATGGGGTATAGGTGAGTGGGAGCCTGTATTTCCTTGCTCTCTTCTTTTGTACTCCACACAGGCACCTGCATTATCTGCTCTCTGCATTTATGCGCACTACGATCAAAAAAAAAACAGAAAATTATGGATGCAAAACAATTTCGATATCTTTGGGCTCTGATATACGGATGAGATGAGATCACTCTTTGATGGCATTACAACTGCGAGGCGCGAGAATCATAGGGTCCATCTGAGCAAAGGGTTGCCTAAAAATGGTGTTGACAAACATTCATCGAGTGCTTTCAGTAGGTGTAAGAGAAATTCTTATATACACATAGATATAGAGCTTGAATCTCCGACCAAAATGCCCTTCATCATCAAAGAAATGTCTTACCAAAGAAAAGGAAGTACCAAAAGAAAAATAATGAAGGAGATCTAGATGACTAGTTATTCTTAATACCTTGGAGCAATCAGATGGACCTAGCATAGAAGAATGTAATAAGAAGTTGGATGAGATTGCAACATTACCTATGGATGACCCATTGTACATTGCTGCTTCTAGCATATTTTGTGAAAGCAAAGCATACAGAGAACAGTGGATGATATTTTTCGCAGCCCGGAAACGTCGGGAGTACTTGGATTAAGATGAATCCAAAAAAATTAGGATTACTTTAGTTTTCTTTTAGTTAGTTGGGGTTTACGCAAATGCAATTTGTGATATTTTATGGGTTATTTTTATACTTTGTTTTGACATTAGTTTGTATTGACATTATTTCTTTTCATGACAATATTTTGTGGTTCATTTTGCTTATAATTGTATTTTACTTTTATTATTTTAATTGATATATTTGCATATGTTGAATATTATTAGAAGATGTTAAGCGAAAAGCAAAGAAAAATATTGAAAATCAATGAGTGATTCTAGTGATAAGATTATTAGAAAAGCGACGGAAGAAGACGAATCTTGACTGTGCTTGAAAGGTTTTGCATATGTACGAAATTTTTAAATGGTAATCCGACACATTGTCTAGAAATTTTAGAATAAATAAGCAAGCATTTTTTTCGAATTTGCTGAGCATTTCAAAATAAAACATGGTTGAAAGGCCGGTAGTTACATCAAAGTTGAAGAAAAAATGGCGTGTTCCTTATGATGACATTAAATCCTAGCGTGAAAAATCGATATTCTGCGAAAAGAAGATTAATGAGTGACTCAAACCATACATCATTACTTTCATGAATTACTAGAGGCAATGCTTCTCTTCGGAAGAGAGATAAATATTATCTTTGTGATGCTGCATATCCACATACTCGAGGGTTTATGGCATCTTACCGTAATGCACGATATTGGTTAATCACGATTTTCGCGATGATTGTCATTTTTCGTCTGAAGAGACATTCAACTATGCATGCAGTTGAGGAATGTCATTGAGCGATATTTTGGAGTTTTGAAAATTCGTTCCCGTCTTAAAGGATGGCACCTTATCCTTTTTAAGTCTGGAGGAACATTATTGTACTTGCGTAGCTATACATAACTATATTCGAAAATTATCTATTGCGGATCCTTTCTTAGAGCAGGGTGAAAATGAGTATGGTGATAATTCGAGGATGCCTCAAAATAATCATGAAGGCCTACTACAAGTATGAGGAAGAGTTGCACAAGCTGATCAGATTTTCATGATTAATTTAAGAGAGGAAATAGCAAATCAACTAGTTGCTCATTAATTTTTGTTTTTATATTAAAAGTTTGGATAGTTTTAAAAAGTTTAGATTCTATTGGTTATTTTTTAAACATATTTATGTCTTTTTTTTGGATATTATGATTTATTTATGGATATGTTTCTAGTGATTTAATTTTTTACAATAATTAATAATTGCAGTGAAAATAAAATACTAATAGAAACTCTCTATTTATTTGGATAATATGTAATACAATGATAATAAGGGTAAATATGTAAAAATACGTAATTTTAATTATTTAACGTTTCACGATTATCAACCGATATATTTATCTTGTTGATTATCGGTAAGCTTATCGAAGCAGTTTTATAGTGCGAGGTGATACTTATGAAGTCGGCGATTTAATTTTTATTGACTTAATTTTTCGTTTATCAGACAATTGCCTTAGTCGAGTTGCAGAAGAAGTTATAAATGTGTTGGTTGATCTCATCTGGCTTTTCTTCATGGATGAAATGGCCAACTCCTTCCATCACAGCTACATCCTCCAACAACGGCACAAACTTCTTTAATCCCCCACTCTGTATGAATTCCTTGGTAGGGGCATTATAAGTCAGGTCCTGGTCCCCCACGATAAACTTTGTCGGCACTTTAATCTGGCACCCCGTAAAGGATGCTGTGAGCTCCCAATTCCTGCATCCCCACAAGGAGGAAATAAAAGAATCCTGGGTTAAGTTAACCCACCAATGACAAGATTTATAAATTCTATTCTATTCTCATCCAAACAGTATGCTCTTGTTCATTTATTCCGTGGTGTATAGGCAAGGGGAATAACGAAAAGAAAATCTTCTTGTTAAATGACCAAAAGCTCAAGCTTGTAAGGATTGAGTTTAATATAAATATCATGTATTTAACACTTGTAAATTAGACAAAAGATGAAAGATGTTCCGAAACCATCACAATGAGGTAGTGAAGTGGGAGTTGCATGTATGTAAGTGGAACATTACTTACCGATCGAGACTTCTGTAGTAATTCAATCCTCCGGTGAAGCCAGTTTTCTTATATTTAGAAGTGTAGTACTGAACTTCTTCCTCCGACAACCAAGAAGGCAAGGCGATTGGAGTATCTGGGTCATCTCCGAAGGCCTTTTTCCCTTTTGGTAGAAGAAGTGGAGAAGGGTCGTGGTATGTGAGAAAATGCTTCAATACCCTATCGACACCAATCTCACCAAACTCAGTTTCTATAACCCCTGGTTCCTGCAAAAAATACATCCACCAATTAGCTACCCTCCCTATTCAATATCCACATGGGAAGATAAAGAGAATGAGAGAGGTTTTCAACGAAATTTTCTGTTATTCGTAAACCTGACTACCAAAACTTGCAAAATCTATGGACACCCAGCTAATCCGTGAAATGCTAGCCTTCGTTCAAGTCGCATTGCATATGTTGAAGACTATGTCTGTAGTGTGACACATCACTTAGAGAAAGGTTAAAGTATATATAAGTAAGACTTTAACTCAATACTATGAGGTCTTTTTTTAAGGACGTAGGCCCAATAAATAAGCAAAATTGAGAGAGGGGTGATGGGAAGTCGTTTGTGCATCACACTACAGTCCTACACCCGAAAATATCAGGTGAAGAGTAGGGTAGTTGCAAATGATATCAGAGCCAAATCTCTAGTTGAAAATGCACTAACGAGGACATGGAGCCCCCAAGGGGGTGGTTTGTGGTCTCACATCATCTAGAAGGAGAGTAAGGTTAAAGTCCATATATGTTAAACTTTAACTCAAACACTATCGAGATTTTTCTTAAGGTCGTAGACCTAATAAAAGAGCAAAAACAAAACCAGGGCCAACTGATTGAAAATCGTATGTGGATCATTAGAGCCCTGAAAACGATATCAAGGGAAGGTTTGGGTCACTAAACAAGTTGACTCTTACAATAGTTTTTAACTCATTACTATAGTCTATTGTGAAGTCAGATTATGCCGTACAAAATTCCAGAGTCATGTCAAAGTCCACCCTCTCTACTCCCTAGTCCCTACAAACTGGGAAGTATGGAATATTTCCACTTATTAAATTTTTAATGTAAACTTTATGGGTATCTGTTTCTATTTAGTCACGTGGTGAATAAATGTGCTGAAATTCTTTAGAAAATATATTATATTTCATTTTATTTGGTCTTCATCTGAGATGAAGAGAAAAAATAGATATGACAAAACTTGCAAATTATCAAAATGTTTTGATTGTGGAAAGATTTGAGCGAAAGAAGTTCATGTGAAGGAATTCTTTCATTGCCTCAAAAGAATTAAAAGGAACATATAAAATTGGAAGAAAAGAATAAATTCAGGGAGAAGATGTTTTCTATAAACTTTTCTTATCCATTTTTTATGAAAATTCCTAAACTATTTTCCCGGAAGAAAAACAAAACCCTCTTTTTCGGCATTTCTGATTTCTCTGTCTTTTTTAGTTTTTCTGTTTGTCTTACGGGGGAGAATCTAAGATCATTTTACCAAAATGAAAAAAAGGGGCAGATTGATGTGAAGAAGAATAGAAAGGAACCTGAAATCTGCAAATTATCAAAATGTTTGATTGTGGAAAGATTTTAGTGAAAGAAGTTCATGAAAAGGAATTCTTTCATTGCCTCAAAAGAATTAAAAGGAACATATAAAATTGGAAGAAAAGAATAAATTCAGGGAGAAGATGTTTTTTATAAACTTTTCTTATCCATTTGTTATGAAAATTCCTAAACTATTTTCCCGGAAGAAAAACAAAACCCTCTTTTTCGGCATTTCAGATTTCTCTGTCTTTTTTAGTTTTTCTGTTTGTCTTACGGGAGAGAATCTAAGATCATTTTGCAAAATGAAAAAGGAGACGAGATTGATAGAGAGGAAAGGAATGAAAAGGAACCTGAAATCTGCAAATTATCAAAATGTTTGATTGTGGAAAGATTTTAGTGAAAGAAGTTCATGAAAAGGAATTCTTTCATTGCCTCAAAATAATTAAAATGAACGTATAAAATTGGAAGAAAATAAATCAATTAAGGAAGAAGACTTTCTATAAACTTTTCTTATCCATTTTTTATGGAAATTTCTAAACTATTTTCCCGGAAGAAAAACAAAACCCTGTTTTTCGGCATTTCTGATTTCTCTAACTTTTTTAGTTTTTCTCCGAGAGAAAGGGAAAAGGGAAAAGGAAAAAGGAAAGCAAATATTATTGTTAGAGTAAAGGAATGAAAACGAACCTGAAATCTGCAAACATAGTAGTCATCTCCAAAGAGAGCAGAAAGGCTATCGAGAGGCTTCCGCCTAGGGTTTCTAGGAGAGAAAGGGACGCTCAAATTCACCAAAGCCTTCACTCTATCAGGCCTGTACAGGCACAGGTACCAAGCCATATATGCCCCCCAGTCGTGCCCTACCACAAACACCTGATCCGCACCGATCGCATCAAGCACTCCGATTATGTCGCCGACGACGTGCAAGCTTGTATAGCAGGTTCCATCTGCCGGCGCGTCGCTGTCACCGTAACCGCGAAGATCCGGCGCCACCGCACGGTAGCCGAGAGAAGCGAGAGCTTGGATCTGGTGTCGCCAGGTGTACCATAACTCCGGGAAGCCATGGAGGAATAGAATGACTGGACCTTCGCCTTTCTCTGCTATGTGAATCTTTATACCGTTTGCCTCTACGGTTCTATGCTCTATCCCCTCCATTGATGTGTTTCCCTTCTTAAAACCAAGGTTTCTGAGGATTCCGTGAAATCGTGACCGCTTCTTTTGGTTTTGTATGCTATCCGTTTGGTGGTGCCAGGTTCCCTACTAAAGAAGTTGGTAGGATCTGTGGACCGCCCGAAGTTGGTGGTGCCTTTTCAAAGTCATTCGATTTTTGGATTCTAGTGAAGAAAAAATGTGCGGCTACTTTTGCTTTTCAAAAGATGCTTTCTCAAAAGAATATAATGTTAATACAAAGTTTTAACAACAAATTTTGTTATTGAATAACAAAGTTAAATTTAAAAATGAATAATTATTATCAATAATAAGTTTTAAAAATTGAATAAAATATAGATTTATCATTTATTCATATAAATTTTTAATGATATTTAAATAGATAAGTCCAAATAGCAAATAATAGGTTAAGTTTTTCTTTTATTTAAGTTCCCCCAACTTTTATAATAGCTTTTCTTACCGTTGGTTATCAAAACACTTTAAAAGATATGATAAATTATTATTGTACGGTAAATGATAAAGGGTTTTAAATTGAATTTTTTTTTAAGTTACAATTATAAGAATGATTTCAAAATATTCTTAAGTGACTCGTATGATAATATTAGATTTAATAATATTAATCATTTAATTCATTGTTTTAAGGTGGCACCACTTGGTGGTAGCGGTAAAGGATTTAAAATTTTGAATTTATACTAGAGGTCTTTTTATAAAGTCATCTCCTACTTGTAGGATTCTCACGAGACAAAAAATTCATCATCACGTATTAAAAGTCAGAGATAGAAAAGAAGGGTAAATGGATAAAAACATATAAGATTTTGTATGAAGACTTGTGTTGTCATTATGGATCCAGGTTAGTAACAATAATTCTTATTTTACGTAAATGTGAATATCATGAAATCGAGATCACATGTTAGAGTTATTATGAATAAATTCGCGAGCAAAAGTTATTTTATTTTCATATTTTAACATGTGGTATAAGAGGTTTAGAGATTCATGATTTTCCTAAAATTAAGATTATTCTTCTTGAGTTTACATAGAGGTGCTCTGGTAGGGTATATGTTTTCATAATATTATTCTTTATGATTTAGATAAAAGACCGATCTCCTTCCCATCATTTCCTGCGAGTTGGAAATTGTAGCTATTTTTAAAGAGATTATCTATTTTTTTTTTTAAAAAAAAGGAGGGACGATCATTCCAAAACCATAGGATTAGACAAAATCCGTGTCTGATATATGGTATAACTTATAGTGTTGTAGTCATCCGTGAGTTTTCCATTATTACTATAATTATATGTGGTGATTGTAACACCCCAAAATACACCGTAGTCGTTTTTAAACATAATTAGGGTATATCATTAGTGTATTTGGAAATTTTTCGTAATTATTACTTTGCTGGCAGAAAATTCCTCAAACTCGACCTCAGATAAAGATATAAGGGTAAATTTGTAACTCACAAACTGAGACACAAAAGCATATAATATGCTACAAGATGGGCAAAGTTATTATATAAATGGCATAACTTGATTTATGGGCCATAGAGAGTCGATGACCAACTCAAGTAATAAAGGAAATAAACTCAAATGGATAAGACTAAGTTGGTCTCCCATTTCGCAAAGAAAACGCGAAGGGAGAAAACGTGTAGAGAGAAGTGTACAAGATGAAGAAGAAGAAAGCCAAAGAAAGTTTGGCTAATTTGTTAAGTTTTCATTTAAACTCTGCATTTTAAACTATGACGGTATGGTTTATCGACTTTGGACTTTTGTAGCTAATTGTTTGACGGGGTTGTTGTCCATAAACTCTTTTTTTTTTTTATTCGGGGTCTAAAAGAGCCCTATTTATGTTGGTTATGTTGACTCGTGCTGGATTGTAATCCCAATCGGGCGAATATTCAGATAAGGAAATATTGGGGTTTTAGGGGAGATGCTATCAAAATTTCTCAAACTTCGGATGATCATAATTTCTTCTGCCTAACCCTGCTTATGTTTTTTGGACTCTATGGAAAGCCTCTTGAGTCTGTAATCCATCCATATATATACTGATAATGATTAAACTCATATTAAACCAGAAATCATTAAAACAATAGGCCCTACTGGTTCTGCTCGTAGTCACTGTTCATGGGAAGTCTCCAACTTCGGATGGTCATAATTTCTTCGTCTGAACTCCGTTTTGGATGTTCTTGGACTCTATGGAAAGCCCTTTGAGTCTAGAATCCATCCATATATAGCTTGATGAAATTGAGATGATAGTAAATAGCTCATAAGCATACATGGTAAACTATGAAGTATTCATGCATATAATGAGGTATGAGTAATGCAAAGATACGAATAAATAATTGTAAATATCATGATCACCGGATGACAATAATTATTCTGAGAATAAGGAGATGTGTACTCAACATAAAATACACATGATTGGTTCGCTAGAACCTGTAGGATGATGGGCATGCCTATTAGTAAAAATGTCCGCAAAGATACCGATCACGTACCATTGGGTCATTACGCTTCGCCGGTTCTTTATACGGCCATTGTCTCAGACAACACACAAAGCCTTCTGTGTCCTTATAGATGGTTATTGTCTCGTACAATGATAACAATGCCTTTGGGCCCTTATAGACCATTGTTTCGTATAGTGAGTACAAATACGCCGGCCTCATAGTTTCTTTATCCACTTATAAGGTTTCGCAGTACGAAACATAAAACAAACGACTAATATGACATATGAAATGATATGATATGTTAAGAGAAGATATCGCTATGCATGACAAAGATATCGCGATGTGTTAACATGAAGCAAAGTGTAAAATGATATGAAATGTATATGAACGTTGATAAGAAATTAAACATGGTATGATAAATAAATACGAGATATGTATAAGTATGTTCAAAAGATATGATATGTTAGCTGTACATGCATGTGTATGTGGGCGTGATATCCCTTTCGTGTTATGGGTCAATATCCACGGTTTATTCCCACTAAGCGTAAATTCCAGCAAGGGTGTTTCATCCATGTAGGTATAGGAGAAGTACAAATAAGTAGTCCTGACACTTATCAACAAACAAGGCCAACACACTACTAGGTGCCCACTAAAGACCTTTTGGTCTATTTTTGTATATGATTTGTTTTAACAATGTAAATATCAGAACGCTGAACATTTCCATATATGGAGGCTTGTATATATTTGTAATCCGCCGCTACAAAATATAGTGCAAGTTAAATATTTAACATTATAAGGAATGAACAAGCTTAAAGGTTATCGCTTATAAAAATAGAATAAAATGACACTTGACACCGGTGTCGGGTTAAAGCCACAAAGGATGTTAGCGTTTTCATTTTGAATCACTATTATCCTGTTATAATTTATTTGAAAATGTGATATTATCCTTTTATCCGAATTTATTATTATATTTTTCATTTTGAATCATCTTTAATGTGGTGATAAGTGATATTCTGAAACATTCGTGCTTCGATGGAGATAGGAGATTTGAATTTGCTTAATAAAAAATAAAAATTTTAACAAAAGGGAATTTAAACCCATGACCATGGTATCCTCAATGGCTCAAGGGTTTTAAACATCAAACTACAACACATGTTGTGTCATTTTATGCAATATTTATGTATATGACCTTTATGTGAAACATTTGAAGAAAATTTTTATTTTAATATATATATAGCAAAGAAATGAATTGAAAATTCCTGTACTGTGGTTTGTTAGTCACCAGGTCGTAATACCCTAAGTTAACCCTAGTAGTAATGCAATGATTAAAGATTACGTTAGTACAAATAGAATTAATTTAAAGACCAAGGGTAGAATGGTAATTTTGTCATGTGAGGACATAGTGGGAATAAATGATGAAGAATGTGGGTTAATGTTTGAGATAGAGAAATAACTTATATGTTATAGGAGGACCAAATAATCAAAGAGGAGTTAACAAATGGGAATGGGACATATGCCCCATTCTAGAACACTTTAGAAACATCAAAAGAATTGGAGAGAAATGCTTAAGCCTTATTCTCTTGTGTATGACCATTTGGTGAGGAGGAAAAGGAGATAAGGGAAAAGAGAAAGAGGAAGAAAAGGGAGAAAAAAAATGGTCCTTGCTAGGGTTGGTTCTCCACCGTTTTGCTTCTAAGATTCAAAGGTTTGTAGCAAATGAGTAAGAGGAGAAGTGAAGAAGGAAAGGAGTGTAGAGCTTAAGGTGACCAAGAAATAGGTACGGGACTCCCTTGAAGATCATTTCATTGTGGTTTGTGTTGTTGGTAATTGTTATTTGGTTTGTGATCCCCACTGGGCGAGTTTTATAAAGGAATGCCGTGGCTTTTATTGAGATACTGGCTAAAATTTCCTAAACCTAAGTGAATTATTTGGCCATAATTCAGTCTAGAGTATCTGGACAGAAATCTGTGCCGAGAGAAACCAAGATCCTGCACTCATTTTCCAAGAAGAAGCTTCCTAAAGCAGTTTACGCACTAAGATCCTCAATCTGCTGCCCAAGTGACCATATTGTTCCTCATAAAACAGGTATCCCGCCATAAGATAAGACTTTGAAAGCCTAATACTCCAAATTATTATCCAAATTTACAAGAACCGTAGAACGTAAGCAAATATAGAATGAAAACCACTGCCAATTATGGAGCGTAATGTATTGCCCCCTTGAAATTCAGTCACAATCGCCATGCCCTCCCGTAAACTAAGCAAACATATCAGTTTGGATGATTCAATTGGAGTGATTCCAATTTCTGAATAAAATAGATTCATAGAGGAACAATGTACATGAAAAAAAGCATGTTGATATTTTGAACTCATTGTACCTAGAAAATAAGTGAAGCTCTGACCGCTAGAAATTATTTTCAGCAACCTCAGGATTTTGAGACATCCAAATGTCTCTTATATACTCCCAAAGTATTAGTGGATGTGGTTTTGTAGCTTAAAATAAGTCAGTATAATTTAGTTACGGAGACAAAGAAATTGACTCGGGTGTTATATGATTTAATGCTAAATAATATGGAATAATAAAGGACATGATTTCTAGCCATGTGAAGAAAAGATAATAGATGTATAGTTGCTATATAAAGAAGCATCGAATACATTCATATGATGATAAGAGATATGTGAAAGTATTATTTATAAAGATGAGAATAATGGATAGTGAATATCTCATATGCAGACATGATAACAATAGTTATTCATGTATATGGGATATATACTAAAAACGTAATAAAACTTATTGTCTACTTATGACCAGGTAGAACGATAGATGGGCATACCTATTGGTGGATGATAATGTCGCAACATACGATATAGTCAGTCTCTATTTGGGTTGATGACATGGACCCCATTTGGGTAATACAGTAAAGCACAAATAGAGATCACTGTCTCATACAATGATAAGTGACCCTCGGTACATACGCTTCTCATATCCACTTTGAATATGCACATGAAACATAAAAAGAGATAAACGATATCGATAAATAAAACATGAATCATAAACATAAGAAGTAATTTGTAAAATAGTAATGAAAATATAGTAATGACTTTAATAGTCATTAATACTATGACTAAAATGATATGGAATTTGATAGATAAAGTACTGCAGTTAGTATAGCACACATGAGAGTAAATATAATGAATTAAATTATTTAATTGTTGTAAGTTCATGAATTATTGTAATCTCATAAGTTGATATATATATATATATATATATACATATATATATATACATATGCAGTGTTGCATGTGAGTATTAGAACGCCGCATGATCATGGTTAATGGCCATCCATGAGAGCAGCGATCCTCATCAAGCTTTATGCCAAGACGCGTTTATCCGTATAAAATGAGGATGCGCTTAGAGAACAAAGATATCTTTGATCGCATCAAGGGTCATCTCGTTGATAGGTTCTCACCTGCAAGTATTTTTATTTAACGTGTTACTCGAGCAATATGTTGTATATAAACTTTGGGTACAACGTAAGGATTTGTAAATAATATGTGTAAGGGATATTTCTTGAATCGCCAAATAGTGGGGTATGATAGTGTGGTTTCTGCAATATATGTTAAATTATATAATTATATTTTAAGTACGTTTTAGAATTTCGCTAATCGTTTAAAGTCTACAAGGCCAGGACACCCTTCCTACGTAGATGCCAAGTTGGGGTGTCACAAATGCGACGTAGCCCAGGGTTTGGTGCTAATTTCAGATAGAGTATAAGATAAAAATGCATAAGTAAAGTAATGTGTTGGCCTGATGTGGATGTCTTTGTTTTCTGAATAGGATGGATCGCCCCCCCAATCCAGTAAAAGAAGCGGTTGAGAATGTTAACCTAGGAGATCAAGGGTTATTCGCTTTGGATCCTTCTGAATCTTTCAAAAGTGAAAGCAATGCTCCAACCGAGTCAACGAAAGCTTTGTTGAGGATATCTCAAGACATGGCTCTGGTAGTGGACAGACCAACTGCTCCTAAGGCTCCGATAGACATGGTAAGAAGACATGGAGTAGAGGAATTCCAGGGGACAAGCATAGAAGATTATGATAAAGACGAATACTGGTTGAAAAAGCTACAAAGAGTATTGGAGGAAGTTAGATGCCCTCATAATCAGAGAATATCATGTGTAGTCTCACTATTGCAGAATGAGGCATATGACTGGTGGAAATTGGTGCTAAAAAGTCCGAGGATTCAAATCCCACTGGGAGTTCATTCAAGAGCTTAAAGGCAGCACGCTACAAAGATGCATGCTGGGTGGAGACCAAGTGGAAGCGCCGACTTTGATGCAAAGGAACCTATCAAGGTCGAGTATGAGAAGGAGTTCGGCCATCTCAACAAATACGCACCTAAGCCGCCTCACCGGGCATTTCAAGCAGTAAAGAATGAAGATGGACTGAATGAGTCCATAAAGGGGTACTCGCGCCCCATGACACTTCTTCAACAGTGAACTCTAATGCGGGCCTGGGTGCAAATAATGAAAGTGGAGAGATTTGAGGCCAGCAGCAAAGAAAGATTCCAATATAAGAGATTCTCCAGGGGAGCTTCTTCCTTCTCAGGGAAGAGAGTTAGAGAATCACAAGTAGAACTGGCCACGCCTTACTACCGTAGAAGAAGCGCAAGGGCCTGAAGATAGCACCTTAGTAATCGTATAGATGCTTCAAATGGACTGGGGAGAAACTCTGGAGCGCCCCTTACTTCGCTACCGACGACATTCGGGGAGTTTGTAGATTGTTGACAAGAGGGTGCTTCAGATGTGGAAGCACTGAACATTTTATGTAAAATTGTCCCAAAGAGTCAAGGACAATAGGAATCCTCAAAGTAATAGAAAAGGGAGGTCCACAAAGACCATCAAGCCGACTCGAGATGCAGGTAGGTCATGCACTCCAACATAAAAGGATGAGAAGGCACAATGTCGTGAGACAATGGATCGCCCTGGCGACTTCCAACTCGCTGCACGCAGTATATGCGCTATGAGTCAGTGTGGGGACCGTGAGGCACCGGTTATTGCTTGTATATATTTTCTCTCTTTATGGTATGTGAAATGAATTCATTATCGCATCTGATATACTCATTCATATGTATGCATCGAGAGCATGTGTTCGATAAGGTGACGTAGTGAGCAACTATCATATGATATGCATATAACTAGTCCTTCGGGGGCACAAGTGTCAACGCGGGAATGCGGTGTACGTAAATTACCCCATAGTTATCCGTGATGTAGAATTTAGTCGATTTGATCAGACCGTCTTTCCGAGAATCGATTTGATTCTGTGTATGGACTGAATCGTCTGTATAAAGCCATACCAGATTGTGAAAAGAAGACACAAGGTCAGGTGCTCCGACCGCCAAAGGTGATAGTATATTTAGATCTAGCCATGATGTCCAATGATCTCAACTATGCAAAGTAGGAGATTTACGAGGGAAAGGATGTGAGACATTTTTAGTCTTTGATTACTTGACTCTAAGAAAGGTCAAGTAGATGTGAAAGATTCCAAAGAGTAAGGGAATTTCCAGATGTATCAAGAGTTACTCAGTATTCCACTTAAGCAGGAGCGATTAATGCCTACGTAGATCGTAATTTCGCCAGAACAACTCACATTTCTGTGGCACCTTTACAGATGGCTCCTTCGAATTAAAAGAGTCGAGGCTGCGCTTATGTGAGTTGTTAGATAGCGGGTTTATTGTGACCAAAAGATTTCCTTGGGTGCACTGCTTTATTTGTGAAGAAAAGGATGGCACATTGCGAATGCAGTATTGATTATGCATATCAATAAAGTAACAGTGAAGAACAACTACCCATTGCCTAGAATAGAAGATTTATTTGATCAGCTGAAGGGAGCAGGTATATTTTCTAAGATAGATCTGTGATCTAGGTACTACTAGTTGAGAGTAAAAGATGCTAATGCGCCGAAGACATCATTCAAGACCCGATATAGTCATTACGAGTTTTTAGTAATGCCGTTTTGGTTGACGAATGCACCAGCGGCTTTTATGGATTTGATGAATATGGTGTTTCGACCCTACTTAGATCAGTTTGTGGTGGTGTTTATTGATGATATATTGGTGTATTCCAAGAATGAGGAAGAGCATGAACAACATCTGAGGATAGTTCTACAAACTCTAAGAGAAAAGAAGTTATATGCCAAGTCGAAAGTAAATGTGATTTTTACTAAATGAAGTTCTTTCCTGTGCCACATTGTTCTCACATGAACTAAAGCTAGATCCACTAACTAAGATTGAAACTATTGTGAACTAGAAGCCACCTCGAAATGTGACAAAAGGAGATTTTTAAGTGGGTTAATGGATATTATAGAAGATTTAGAATCCAAGCTTGTCATAGTATTCCACTCACCAAATCGCCGTAAAGGATGTGAATTTTGAGTGGAATGACAATTTCCAAGCTAGCTTTGAGCAGTTAAAGTAATTGTTGATTGAAGCTCCAGTGTTGACGCAACCGACTCGAGTAAAGAGTATATCATGTACAGTGATGCTTCAATGATTGGTCTAGGATGTGTGCTAATGCAAGATGATAAAGTTATGGCCTATGCATCTAGGCAGTTGAAGCCGCATGAACAAAATTATCCTTACCTGGCGAATCTAGAGTTGGTTTAGGGTGCTTTCTTGAAAATATGGCTTACACTACTTATACGGGAAAAGTGTAGTTTCATACTGCACCACGTTAGTCTCGGCACCGGCTAACTCCTAAGATTTGGCGCAAAGAGAGGTGGTTGAGTTGTTTAAAGACTACGACCGCATACCACACCATCCCGAAAGCGACGTGCGGTTGACAAAGCCGCGTAAAGACAGCGGCATCTTTGTCACTAACACAAGATCGTAACAATAGCTAATGGAGCTTTACTACCACTCAAGAGCTCAAATTCGCGATAATTATATGACACCCCAAGACTCGAGGGTCCCATCGACTAGCCATCAAATCTACTCACTTCTACCTTAGGTCATTTTGCACCTAAGTCTCGTCCCGACCGATATCAATTACTGTGGACACCAGCTCCTCTGCACCACTTATACATCTCACTGACCCATCTCATTCATATTTAAAATTAAAAATATGAGTATCAATGACTTAAATACGTCTAAGAGTCCGATCATTACCCTCTTACCAAAATTACATACCCGACTATATTGGAAATTGTCCAAAAGAATTTAATTACAATTCTTTATACAAAATACTTGCTATAATCATTGGTCTCAAAGACTTTTACAAAGCTTTATCACATGTCATTATTGCCTGGGCTCTTCATAATCACAAATTCTTGTCCGAGTGTCGTCTGCACTCGTGTCGACCTTTATACCCGAAAAAGAGTCGGTTCCATGCGAAGGGTGAGCCACCACCAAGAGAATGGCTCCTACAAGGCTACTCCCCACCTAAGCACACATGCAATGCTCGTCAACATTTCACAATCACATTCCAACAAGAACATGCCAATTTATATGGAACTGCATACGTCATGCCAAGAATGAGATGCAACTCACCATGTACCATGCGCCGAAGAAGTCCTACGTGCACTCCCCTCACACAACACCTAAGCCCATGTGTGATAAACCGCCATTCGATGACATCCACTAAAAACAAATTTTATTTGTTTATAAACTAAAAGCTTGGATTATACATCTCAATGATCATTTATATTCAAAATCCATTTTATATTCAAAATCACGTTTTCAGGTGGGTAGCGAATTCTTTGGTGTCGCACCGCGAAGCCCGCAAACCTAGACACTTTTAATGGCTCTTCATCACGGACTATGTGTGACCATATAATCAAAGTGCCTCACCCAAGGGGAGGGGATCTATCCCTAACTGGTCGATATCCTAGCACATATTTTTTTTTTACCATTTCAATTAACTGCAGTGACTATTGATCTTGTCCTATTTAACCCGAGCCCCAATCAAATATCAAACACAGTGTCGATTTACCAACCATGCACTCACACCTATTTAATGTGATGTCCTCGTGCATATGCAGCAATGTAATTATGCTATTGCAAGTTATATCATGTCACATGCATAATGAATGCTATATGAGACATTTACATACCATATTTTATACTCAATATCATGGATAATTATATCAACCACATATAATTTACATCCATTCATGTCAATATATCTAAACACGCATATATCAACATAAATCAACACACAATCCAACATGTCAGCACAACAAACAATCCATGCTAATAAAGCCGTAAAAACAGTGCCATAATTAGTATTTTCACAAACTCACCCACAACCCTACTTTAACTACCTAAAATCATCCACAAACAAAGTTAGCACACATAGACCATGAACCTACACAAATCAATTAGAAATCGTCATCACAACTCTTTGAAAAGAGTATGAACGCCCAAATATGTGAGCACCAAATGCCATTCACTGGAATATGGTTAGATTCTAGACTCAAAGAGATTTCCATAAAGTCTAAGAAAGCCGTGAACGGAGTTCTACTTTGCGTTATGGCCGGCCCAAAGTCGACGCCAATTTCGCTTGCGCACGAAATTTTCCAAACAAGCCTTGTATAATCGAAAGTGCTACTTGGAACAATTTATAACATACTTCATGCCAAGTATCATAGATAATTATATCTACTGCATGTAATCTACCTCCATGTGCCAAATATATCTATCATGCATCATGGCAGTTTATAATATGCATAAATCATGTTCATGCAACTAGTCCACTTGCATCATTTACACACAATAGACACCATCGAATACACCACCAGATTTAGCTATGCAAGGGCCATATGGGAGCTCCCGCTGTGTTGTGGCATAATCGATGCTCACAAAAATGCAGCTTCACATAACAGCCCAACCTATGCACCAGATGCAGCCAACCAAGACGCACAATCATGAAGGGTTTCGTGGGTGGCAACACTTGCCAATAGCAAACAGTAAAACAAAAATCCTAAACAAAACCCATCCAAGGACCCTCAGAGCATCAAATTCTGCCTACAACAAAGAGAAGTGGGTGTAGGATTACCTTGTGTCAGCCTTCAAACCGAAGCGTTGGGGTCTTGGGGCTTTTTAGACTGTTTTCAACCAAGTCCTGTGGTTCAGCCCCAATGGTATCCACAAGAAGATGAAGCCAACAACCCTAAGGCACGATCTCTGGAAGCGGGTCCCGATGCAAGAAGTCCCAATCCAAAAGAGAAATAAACCCTGTCTCTCAAACCTAGAACACCTTCTCGGAGATGAGAGAACAAAATGGCTTTTCTCATGAACTCTTTCAAGCCTCAAAGAGTCATCAATTTAGTGGTTTCCATAACATCGCTTTCTTTATAAGAAAACCTTATCCTTTGAAATGACCTAAAGCCCCTCACTCTTGCGATGATATTACCCACATCCCCATACGTTATGCAGTAGAAGTTCCCACCCGCCCTAAGCCAGTGTAATAAGCCCAAGCCTATTATTTCTGGCGAGGGCTTTCGAACCTTGATTCCACCAATCCCATGACATTTCATTCATGAGAATTAATCTCCCTTACATTCGATAACATCCAAATAGCCTTCATATCGCCCACACTCTTCTAAGTGTGTGACCCATTAGATTTCCTGCTATGTTAGCCACTTCTTGATTCAACTCATTGAATTAAGCAAGTCAAGATTGGTATCTAGCAACACATCATGACCCCTAATCAATTCTAAGAGTCATGGTCCGACCGCACACCCTCCTGATGCGTACAACATCGTGCAATTCGTCATTTCACCAATCTATACCCTACTGTTCGTGAGTACGGACAATGTGTAGCTCCCACACCGGCTATGCCACACCTAGCCTAAGTGATCTTCGACTTTCGTCCCCACATTCATCACTCAACCGTTATGCACGTGAAGACACTCCTCAAGGCATTTTCACTATGGCCAAAGATTCCTGGAAAGTAAATGATTCGACAAGAGGCCTTGTGTATACCCTCCCTCTATCGGGAGTGGCGAATCCTTTGTCAAGCAATACTTCCACTACCTTCAAACACCTCAAACTATACCCAATCCTCATCCAATGAGCAACCCCTTGAGAGGCAACATGGATTGAGGTCAAAGTACAGGATCAACATCCAAGATATCCTTGAGCACCTCGTCTAAGGATACTTGCACCATTGCTATGATGAGACAATCATCTACATTTAAATAGATTATCCGTATGATTGTCTCATTATAGGTCTCCAATGTACTTATCTACTCTTAGCAAGCATCCACACGCCAACTCTCATCAACTCATGATCACAGTTTATAAGATCTACCGCCGATCCAATCAAGTGAGTATGACACGCGCTAATCCGTCCGATCAACAATGTCCGCCCGTTGATCCTATGACTAGGGATAATTTAGACACTAACATAATCGCACATGATAGGGATCTTATTATCATGATCCCATCATGATTTCCTTCATGCTATGTTATGTATCATGGATTTCATTAATTCGATTAAAGATCTATATCAATTCAACGTATGAATACCAAATTAATGAAGAAGCCTTACATATTAAATAATAGTCAGCGCATAATAAGTGCTAATGGTGATTGCCTTTTTGAAACACAACAAACTCCCACTCGCACTAAAGCCAATCGCCTCAGACTTTCATACCATAGGCTAGAACGCAGGATTCGTACTCATAAGAGGCCCGCTTAAAGGATCCCGCAAATATTCCATCGCGGTATCTTCTCTATCTTTACGCCATTCCCGCCAATGACCTCCGATCAAGCTCAGATCTTCCGAGTACGTATCGATTCCTCGATGAGACCGCGTGGTTCCCAGCCTTTATGCTATGCAGCCCATCGTTGCTCGCCAATACAAAAGTATCTATCGAACAATGCTAGGTACCACTCCCTGAGTTCAATAATAACCCCTTTATCCAAACCGTCCTCTCTTTAGTCAAGCTTCGAAGATGCGATGTACTCGATTCGGCCAGAGAACTGGCAAATGCCTGCTTGGAACTCTTCCAACTGACTGCATCACCATTCAATATGGACACGTAACCTGACTTAGATTTTGAGTCATCTCTATCAGATTGGAAACTGGCATCACTATACCCATTAACAATAAGATCCCCATCTCCATAAATCAAGAATACATCCTTAGTCCTTCTCAAGTACTTAATGATATTTTTTACATTTCACCCATCGACCCATACCCGGGTCTCGATTGCATCTCGTGATACTCAAAGCATATGATAATGGCTGGGTCTAGTACATAACATACAGATACGGGATTATCCCATGCTCAAAGCATATGGTCTCATATCACTATGCGCAATCCTCTCATCTTCATGGCCGCGACACAGAGATTTCGGTAGCGCGATCCTCTTAACCACGGGACATATCCTTGACCGCTCCATGCTAAACCTCTTTCAAGATCTATCTATGCGTGGTATCATGAAAAATGATCAAGCAACCTTTGGGGATCTATCTCTATAGATCTCTATCCCCAATATATAGGCTCGCTTCTCCAAGGTCTTTCTTCATGGAGAAATTTTCGATAAACTTCCAAATTTTGACAGACAGGGGTGATACAAGACATCGCTTCCTATCAAAAGTATGTCATCCACATACAAGACTAGAATACGATCGCATCTCCACTGCCTCTTATATACACAAGGCTCATCCATATTGAGAAACCAAACTCCTTGATTGTCTCATCAAACTCGATATTCCAACTCCTGCATGTCCGTTTCCAACTCATAAATGGACCTCAAGTTTGTATTACTTTATTGCCACTTCTAGATAAGAAGCCTTCAGTTTCATGGTCATATACACCTCGATTAGGGTTTCCATTGAGGTTATTCCTCAACCCATTTGCCATATCTCATAATCATAATGAGTGGTAATGGCTAGGAGTATTCTTTATGGATTTACATAGCTATCGGATCGAAAGTCTCATTAATCAACTCCTTTTTGACGATAACCTGTAGCCATAAGTCTAGCTTTATAGGTAATCACATTACCTTCCATGTCTGTCTTCTTCTTGAAGATCCATTTGCATCCTATGTGGGTTTTATCCCTTCAAAGGATCAACCAAAGTCCACACTGGCTTGTATACATGGAATCACCGACTTCATACAGCCATCGGGACGATTCTAAATTGTTCAGAGATTCTTCGTAGGTAATAGGCTCATCATCTTCTATGAGCAATACATCCTTTGTTTGCTAATGAGGAATCCATATCTCTCCTCGTGGGACGTAACGTATCCTGTATCATTCTACTAAACATTTGTGTTTCTTTAGAAGAGCTCTGCGATATTAATTCATCATCATGAATTATAGCTTTAGATTCAGTCAGATGAGACACATATGTTACAACATCTTGAACTTCACTAAGCTCCACTTTGCTCCCACTGTCTTCTCTTAAGAGAAACTCTTTCTCTAAGAAGACATCATGCTTTGAAACAAACAACCTTTGTTCCAAAGCTGTAGAATCGACATCCTCTTGTTTCTTTAGATATCCTGCCAAACGTATTACCTCATCGTGACCTAAATTCTTCAAGCTTATCCGATATCAGTCCGCTTTACATAAGCAAAGTGACAACCCCATACTTTTATGCGGGAAAGATAAGCTTTTTTGTTAGTCCATATCTCATAATGAGTAATTTCAACCGACTGACGATCACCTTTTAACAAGAGTCTCGCGCATAACTCAAAAGGATTTCAGTAGGTCTCGCTTACCCATCATGCATCTACCATGTTCAATGTTGTTCGATTCCTTCTCTCACCCACACCATCATGTTGTGGTGTATAAGGCGTGAGTCCATTTGGGACAAAAATCCCATTGTCTCGAGATATTAACTAAAACACTCGCTTAAGTATCACCCACCTCTTATCCGACCCAAGTGATTTTATCTACTTCTCCCAAGTTGTTTCTCTACCTCATTTTTGAATTCTCAAATCTTTTCGGAAGGTTCTACTTCACCTCATGAGATACAAGTACCCATATCGTGAATAGTCATCGATGAAGGTTATGAAGTAAATGAAACCACCTCTGGCATGCACAGACATAGTTCCACATACATCAGTATGTATTAGGTCTAATAGTCCGTCTGCTCTATCACCCTTTCCCTTAAAGGTTAATTTCATCATTTTTCCTAACAAGCATGATTCACGTGTGTCAAATGATTCATAACCAAATGACCCTAAGCTTCCACACTTGTGTAACTCAGTCATGCATCTCTCACTTATATGGACAAGACGACAATGCCATAAATATGATGATTTCAAATTATCTCCTTTTGTCTTTTTATCACATTGGATATTCAAGATTGATTGACATATCTAAAATAAATCCCATCAAGCCAAGGTACCACCGTGCCTTAAAAACATCATTCAACATAATGTAACAACAAATCCATTATTGTCACAAAAATTTAAATGAACCCTTTCTTGTTTAAACATGAAACGTAAATGATGTTTTTCATCAAAGTCAAAACACACAAAAGCAATTGCCTAAATATAAAAAAAACACTAGTGGAGGTTCAAACATAAGTCCAATGGCAATGCCACAACTCTTGCACCATTACTCCACCCAGTTGGGTCTAATTCTCCCAGCCATGAGCTTCTTTCGCTTTCTAAGGCCCCGTATATCAAAGACATATGTGTGAGCCACAAACCCAGATCCAATACCCAAAGGTTTCTTATAAGAAACAAAGATTAACTTCAATGACATAAATACCTAAAGGTGTCGAGCATCACATGCCACCTTCTTCTTGACTCCATGTAGCTCCTCAGCACTCTCTAATGGCCTTCTTCACACAATGGAAGTACGCACCTGAGGATGTCTTCGACCTTTTTCTCGTCTCGCCCCTCCCGCTTAGTGATTTTTCTCTTCTCGTTTTAACCTTCTGCACTAGAAGAGTTCACGAGCATCACGCTTTACCTTCTTCATCAAGGTGGGTTCTACTGCATGTGTCGATCACTCGTACGGGTGGTCTCTTTATCGCTCATCCTGCTACTACCAATCAGGTAAAACTCCGTTTCTGCAAACCACTAGAATAAAGTCTATAGTTAATTCATTATCCATACCAAAACCCAGTTGATCCAACCTAACTATGTACCCATTCATCTTCAGTGCATACTATACTGGAGATGTCCCCTCGCATCCCGAGCTAAAAGCATTTTCGGAGACCTCAATCTTTCGAATCTCACTCAAGCCATGAAATAACTCCTTTGGGGATGGGCGACTATGTCACAGCTGTCATAGCCTCACGCCGCTTTCGGGGCTTCCCTGAGACATCGATGCAAGCATGATACATGCGACAATGATACTGTCATCCAGGTGCTTTTGATATGCTATCTGGTCTCCAACAAATGCATCAATAGATTTAGACACCGAGGAAACATGACATAAGCTATCGCCTCGAACAATTCTTAAGTTCCGCCGCCTATAAATTGGTTCTACTGAATTTATTGGCATCTAGTATGGATCGCAAGTTCACGATGGTCGACATGTTTCACCTTCACAAACCTAGATGTAAAAAGAGATTATGTTAGATTAAATTTTAAAACGCATAATTATTACAAATCTTGATAATTACGCATTATGGCTCCTACTATTTTATTGCGAATCCATAGCCCTCACTATTGATCCGAGATAACCTATATGGAGGTTCTCCTAGCGAGTCGATATCCAATATCACCGAGAATCACTGGCTTCCAAGGCTCCAACAAGCTATCCTGTGTCAAAAAAGGTAGGTATCTCGATCATACCAATCGCATTCGTGACGCAATTGGCGAATCCAATATCACTGAAAGTGACCTCGGGGTTAGCCCAACAAGCCATCTCGATTAATAATTATTCCACCCTGTACCGTGGATGCAACTACCGAATCCAATGCTATCAATCAAGTTGATTTGTGCACTATCACCGGGTTATCAACTCATGATACGCGGTACATCTTATGCATACCGACTCCGCTTGCATCTCTATCCAACATTAACTCCTGGTCGCCCCAATGTAAAGCTAATGAGTCTAGTTGGGCGTCACCACCAATCGGGGAAAACTCATTTCCATGGATATAACATGCTCGTGGGAGGAAGGCTTCGGGGTTAGCCCAATCCACCTCACCTCCGAAAGGAACTTCAGTTCACACCATATTAGCTGAGGATGTTAGCCTTAATATTAATAACGAGGGTTTTCTAGCTAAGTCTCATCTTTTCTCATTAGTACGCATTGGTCCATTCGTCTCATAAAATTATAGCGATATTACTCTAACTATATGGCATGATTATGGACATTCTAAGATCAATTCCATGAGCCATAATGGAATTGACTAGGTCAAACCTAGTGACATGCATGATTATTAAAACCCTTTAAAATAAATCAAATTTACAATCTTCAAGGTCTTCTTACTTGGTTCCTTCTCCAAATACGCCTTTCTCTCAGATCTTCACCAACTTATCTTAATCCTGTAATCTAATTACATACATTTAATAAGAATAACCCCGCCATATTTGAGGGAATTTAGATGAGAAGAGAAGTACATAGATAAATTAGAGAGAGGCACGAACACGCAGGCCCTATTTATCCAAAAAGAAATAACAATCAAATATAGTATGCTCAATCACGATTGGGCAAAGTCCATAATCATCCATCATGATAACATACACCCTTAAACATGCATTCTCTAATGCAATTTATTGAAAGTTGAAGGTAATGGTACCCTATGATTTCAAAAGCACATTAAAGGTTTTTCAACAATTGAAATAAAATTGATCCTACATCCATTTCATTCAACACTTGAACAAATCTGATTCAACATCTTGAATCATTAACCCGATTCAACTTCTTGAATCATAAACCCCTATTTACTCCACCGGGTTCAACTCCTTGAACCATTATCCCGATTCAACTTTTGAACCGTAATTTTTCCAAAAGGATGTTTTTGTCCAAAATTCTCTCTTATGTAATTTCAACATGGTTTTTCGAAATCCATGATTCTAGAAATTTTAAAGCTGAACAATTCAATTTTAACTCGCACATTTCTATTTCAAACACATAAGAGTGGCGTGTTCAAAACTTGTACAAAACCATACAAGAGCGAAATGAACAAACGCCACGCTCTAACGTCGCGGATGTCGTGAGGGTTCAAACCCCACCGCCGCCGCCATCACCACATCACCGCCGGCACATCCTACGCCGCGATGTAACCACGCTAAGGACGCCAGGAGTGTTCGGACTTCAAACGTCATGTCAACTCACTTCACGTCACATCATATCATGTCACATCACATCGCAACCTCGAAACGTAGTCGCGGATGCTCGGCTCAGATGAACAACGCCGCTGACGCTGGGGTGCCAACGCCGCGAATTTCGCTAGAAATTTATGAGCAACGCCGCGACGTCAGCACGAACGCCGCAACGCCGGGCCGGGTTTTCCGTGAGACGTGAAAGTTGTGCAACCAATCTCGACTTTTAATACTCTAAGTTGTTCCTTCTTCATAAGAACAATCCTAGATCATCTCATGACCATATACATAAAGAACAACATTGGATCTAAACCTTTTCATACCAAAAATCTCATTTTTGAAACTTTTGAAAACATAGGTACCAAAAACCGAAAACTCTTAATAATGAACCGATTTTGATGCACGCAAGGTCTCTCTGATACCACTGAAGGGTTTCGTGGGTAGCAACACTTGCTAATAACAACGGAAAACAAAAAAAATCCCAACAAAAACCCATCCAAGGACCCCTTGTAGCATCAAATCCGGTTCTACAACAAAGAGAAGCGCTGTAGATTACCTCAGACGATTCCAAAACCGAGCTAATGGTCGGGGGCAACTTTGTGACGTAATATAACCAAGTCCTAGGTTCCCCTCTCTAACTAAGATCCAACACGAAGAGTGAAGTCGACAACCTCCGCAACCTGCCTTGGAAAGGGTCCCGCTAGCCAAGTCCCGATCAAAGAGGAAGCCAAAACCCCAGGTCTCTCAACCTAGAACACCTTCGGGAGAGGGACTGCAGTAACAAAAATGGGATTTCTCATGAACTCTTCTCAAAGCCCCAAAGAGTCATCATCATATTAGGTTCCATAACATTGCTTTTATAGGAAAACCTTATCCTTTGAAATGACCTAAAAGCCCCTCAGTCTAAGTGATGATAGGTTACACGCATCCCCATGCGTTATGACGAGTTCCCACACTGCCCTAAGCCGAGGTACAATCTCAAGCCTATTATTTCTCTAAGTGAGGGCTTTCGAACCTGAGATTCCACTAATCCTGTGACATTTCATTCATGAGAATTAACTCCCTCACATTTAGATCATATTCAAATCCGTTTCATATAACCCATACTCTTCTAAGTGTGCTAACGACAGTTCCGTTATGTCGTCTACCAATTTCTGATTCAACTATCACCCAAGCAAGTCAAGATTCATCTACAAAGAACACATCATGACCCCCCAATGTAATCAGAGAGTCGGTTTCGATCAGATACCTTCCTATAGACAAATAGCCTCAAGAATCTGCCCTTCACCACCTATACCCTACTGTTCAAAGCATGTATAATGTGTAGCTCCCACTGGGGATCGGGGCTATGCCACACCTAGCCTATGATATTTGATTCGTCCCCTGATTCATCACTCAATCATATGTACTCAAGACACTCCTCAAGGCATTTTCACTGCCAAAGATTCTCGAGCACGATTCCGACAAAGAGGCTCAGACATACCCCCTCCCCATCGTGGTTTCTGAGAATCCGTTGGCTCACCACCACCTCTCTAACATCTCAAACTATACCTAATCCTCATCCAATGAAGCTGCACCCGAGAGGCAACATAGATCAAGTCAAAGTACAGGATCAACATCCAAGATATCCTTCTTAAGCACCCTCAAGTCTAAGGATACTGTTAATCATCAATATGATGAGATAATCATCTACATTTAAATAAATGATCCATATGATTGTCTCATTATAGGTCTCCAATGTACTTCGCTACTCTTAGCAAGCATCCACACGCCAACTCTCATCAACTCATGATCACGCAAGCTTTTATAAAGAGATCATTACTTGATCCAATCAAGGAGGCATGATAAGTGCTTAGCTTCCGTCCGATCAATAATGTCCAATCTTGCTCGAACACTCTATGACTGGTGGATAATTTAGACACTAACATAATTGCACATGATAGAATCTTATTATCGTGATCCCATCATGATTTCCTTCATGCTATGTTATGTATCATGTGACTTCATTAATTCGATTAAAGATCTTATGATCATTCAACGATGAATACCGAATTAACTAAGAAGCCTTACACATTAAATAAGAGTGAACAGGCGTACAATACGTAAGCAATTTAGGATCGCTTCTGAAAGCACTCTTTTCTAACAAATCATACAAAAAAAAAAATCAGCATACAATCATGACATGCGAGCTATAAACAATCCTGCACCAAATTGAGATCGCCCATCCATGGCCATAACATGCTCAGAGCGCTCAAATGGCGCCTCAGTTATAAACCAAGGCTACACATGGGTAAGACTACCAACACAAGAAGATCACCTCCTATTAAGATCACTCACCACATCAAACATATCACCAATGCAACACGGCTACCTAGGATGTTTTGAAGCAAGTCATGGGTGCACACAAGATGCCCACAACACAATCCACACAAGGCCTCAACTGCCTTAACACACTCTTATAAAGTGAGCCGAAGGAGAGGTTCCTACCTCAAGCAGGCCCCAACCGGCTACAGTCTTCCCCTTTTCTTTCCTTTCCTTCTTCTCCTTTCTTTCTTTCTTCCTTTCTTTTCCTTTTCTTTCTTTTATCTCCGTTATGCTCTTCTCCCTCCAAACTAATATGCCTCTCCCACTTCCTATTTGGTTCTCATGGCTATAAGAAGCCATTTGTCTTCCACTAATGCTAATGGTTTCGACATAGCGGCTTTTATATGCCATGTGCCAAGTTCATGCATGGCACATGGCTTTACTAAGCCATGTGTCCTCTAATTCACCCCTTCTCTCTAGTGTGATACTACCTCATGATGCCAAGTGTCACTTAGTATGGCTTCAGGTCATCACGCCCACGTGCTCTGTCCCACCCCCCATTACTCGAAAAAGTGAAATTCCTACCATCTAAGAATTCGACGAAAATCGTCTAGGTAACTAGATTTGGCGAGACGAATTCAACGATGAGGTCTATTTTGTCATCAAAGATCTAGAGAGATTTCCAGATTTGTAACCTGTATCATAACAGTAATAGATCCTTTTGCGAAAAATTTCAAATTTTTCCGAGTTTTCACAATAGATGCTCAAAAGAATGATAAAGAGTTGCAGGAAAAGATACAGCTGATCAAAGATGGAGTCGAGAGTGAGTTTTTGGTAAAAGAGGATGAGAACTTGTATTTAAGAGATAGATTATGTGTGACGGCTGACGGTAAGCTGAAGAAAGAGTTGTTACATGAAGCTCATAACTTAGTGTTTACCATGCATCCTGGAGGCAACAAGATATACTAGGATTTGAAACAAAACTATTGGTGGAAAGGTATGAAAAGAGATGAACTGACATGTGTCTTAAGTGTTTGATACCGCATGTCAAAGCCGAACACCGTGTGCCATCGCTCGAATCCCATTCCACTTGATTATAGTGCTCAAAAAGTGCTGGTTTCAACCCCCGTTTATCGTTGTGCTTCGAGCACTTTTTATGTATTAATCGTAATTAACCCGATTTTCACATTAAGGTCCCCGCTTATTCAACATCACATTTTGTCGCACTCAGAGCTTACAAGCTATTTATGCCAAAATCAAGCCGAGTCGATCCAAGCACGAAGAATTTGCTCTAACTCAAGATCAATATTAGAAACCAGAAGAAAAGAAGAGCAGAAAATGCAAGGAAATCGGGGTCACCGCAGAATTTTCACAGATTGCGTAAATTTCGCAACCCGCGTACTTTACAGGTTGCGACTCTCGTAAAGTGTTGCCGAAATTTCCATTTTCTGCTACTGTTCACCTCTTGCCACTGTTCACCTTTCATGACACTATTCCTACTGCCCGTTTGACTTGTTGAATTTTGTTCCCTTTTTGGTTTTCTTCCCATTTTATCCTTTGTAATAGCTTTTGGATTCGTTCTTGTAATTTTTTCGGGTCGCGCATATGGCAAGCTCCTACTGCACTGTAACCAGACAACTTTTGCTCATTAATAAATTAGGCTGGAACCTTTCAGCATTCCTGCTTCTTTTCTTTTTCCTTCACTTTCTCTCATTTTCTCTTCCTTCAAGTTACAAATACCCCTCGAGGATGACAACTCAAGGGATGGAGCATAAAACCACCCTCATCCTCAAGAGGGGGCCACTTCTGGCTTTAGAACCGAGGTAAATCGACGGGGCTTCAGCGTGCTTTTAATGCTAGCATTTATGTTCATTTATGCTTCTATCTCTCATTCTAGGTTAAATCGCTTAAAAATACCTTGATTAACCTATATTTGGCAAGCTTTTTAGGTTCAGTGGATGCTTATTACTAGATCCACTCGACATCCCAAGTCGTCTATTAGTTACTCGTAGTGGTAGTCAGAGGTGTGTTCTCATCTGCCCCAGAGCATTTATGCTCATTAAATGCCATTTTTCAAAAGGAAAATTAATAAGTGGTTCAGCTTTAAGGTTTAAATGAAGATTCGTATCAGTGAAATATCATATGTCATCCTCCCCAAAGTGAGGAAAAGGACCCGAGGACCTTCATTTACCCTTGGGGACCTCAAACCCAAGAGTCTCGATGCAAGCCAATAGTGCCTCTTTTTCTTATTTTTCTTCATTTTATTTTCAGCCTGCAAACCACCATACACCACTGTTTTTATCAAACCCAAAAATCCAAATCTAATTCACTAAATTGAACCTCACTGTAAGTCATTTGTGCGAAGAAAACTCCATCCTCACTGAACTCTGGGAGCCACTATATCGCAAAGAGCTGCGTAAGGCAAAATAGAGGATTTTAGCTCTATAAATATTGCTGATTCCTAACACCCATCGTGGCACCTAATCACAATTCCACAATGGAAACATGCTGATAACATAGCTACGGATTTCGATCTACCTCCCACTTATGCAAAGGAAAGCACATCTATTTTCCATGATAATTGATGACTAATTAAGTCAAATTTCCATTTTGCATCAATCCCGATGGACTTATTCTACGGATTGACTAGCTAAGCTATATGTGGACGAGATTGTAAGATCGCATGGTGTGCCTTTATGTCAACAAGTGACCTGATAGAGATCCGCGATTACATCAAGATTCCTGAGAAGTTACAACTTCAACATTAAGCACTATCTCAACTTCAAGATAGCTTTTCACCAGAATAGATGGAAAATCTAGAGAGATTAATTTTATAAATTAGAAGATATGTCGAGGGATCGTGTTATAAATCTTCCTGTGTCTCTGGATAGGTATATTCGGGACGATGGAATTCTCGTTTCATAACAACAACTATTAGGCTAGTGTCTAAAGATGGGCACCATACTTGGGCATCAGATGGCCTAAATGCAAGACTCGTATGTCGGATGATCCGAACGAGTATAAACTCGATCGACCCGATATTATGAAGGACACAGAAGAGAAAGTCTAGATAATTCAGCAAAGGTTAAAAGCTACTAGTAATTGACATAAATCTTATGCCGATTTAAAAATGAAGGACATTGAATGTGAAGTGGGTGATAAAGTGTTCCTAAAGGTATCTCCATGGAGGAAGGTGCTTAGATTTGGGAAGAAAGGAAAGCTGAGTCCAAGATTCATCGGTCCATATGAAATTTTAGAAAGAGTTGGAACTATAGCATGTCGGGTCAAGCCTTCCTCCAAAGTCGCTGGGTTACATCAGAAGCACCCTTTCTACCGACCCAATCGGTCGATTCAAACCGAGTCCGGGTTGCTACCGAGTTCATATACCAAAACATATACAAAACGAAAATAACCAAGCAGCCAACATTCTATTTTGTATATAAACACTTTCAAACATACGAGCGATTTCAATTCTAGCTCCATAAACATTTACATTTATCAAAATGTATTTACAATGAAGGCATTCCATGCCCATTCAAAATAATATATAAAATCGTTTTCAGAGTTTAACCCACAATACATCAATTGTTCAGCAGGATGGATGCATATGATCGAGTATACTTTACTGTGAGCTTTCTCACGACTCGCGCCTCGATCTTGTCCTTTTGCTCTTATTCACTTCTAAGACTGCCAAGATAGATAAAAGCTACGCTAAGCATTTTCATGCTAAGGGTTCATACGATTCTCTTTTATTTTAACTTAAATCAAATCATGCAATTTCATAAGACAATGCTTTCGTACTTTCTTAAATGACCAATGCAATACAATACATACATAAAAATATAGAGTTTCTATTTAATCACTACAAATTATACTGTCATCTCAAACTATGCGCATTTTCATGTGCAACAAATCATTCAGATCATAAATCTTCCGCTAATCTTTTTTCATTCATTAATATTTTGCATTTTAGTCCTTATTGAATTTAATCATGCGATGCACAAGATAAATCACGAATCAACGCAATCCTCTTGGGGTGTAGACGGTGTAAACATGGTTGCCAAAAATATGTATTCGGTTGGTGTACGATACAGATATTGTCGGCCCGGAGCTCTGGTCAGGTATACCTGATAAATACGTTTGTTTGGCTCTTATTGGTATACCAATCTATCCTTAACTTTCGAATTTAACGGTTAACATTCTATTAAAGACATTTAAATCATTTATAGGAAAATACAATATAGTATGTATTTTATACAAACAAATCATTTCAATACTCTCATTCAATTTTCATAATACATTGATTTCCATGTCATTCATTTACGCCAATCAATCAATTTCTCAAATTTCTTAACTTAAAATCAACACCAATTCATTTCACAATTTATTTGCATCAAATCAATTAAAACAATTCAATATGCAATTCAAACATTTTGGAGATAGAGATTCGAAATAATAAGAAAGGTGTAGAACAAACCCGAGCTTTGCACTTTGATTCCAAATCCTCGAATCCTCGATCTCGATTCGGGCTTTCCTCCTCATCAGCCCCTATTCCAATACAATTAAAGAACAATATTATTCATGCGTGCTAGTGATTTTGGTTAGGGTTGATTTTCGGAGCTTAATATCGTATTCTTAATCTCATTAGCAAATAAGGGCAAGATATTAGTCTGGTATGGTTGTTAGTTTCTCAACTTTAATCCATCACATAACCAAAATACTAAAAAATTTTCCTACCTTTTAATCATTTTCCAATAGTACTCTTGATCAATTAAACCATCCCCAAAGGAAGATTAAGTTAAAAACCTCAAATAGACACTAACACCACATACGAGATCGTTATTTTAGGTTTGTACTCCTCTGGACTTTATTAAAAATTATTAATGATGCTTGAAATTATTAAACTCAGGTTTAGTCCTTTATATATCAATGACATCTTTGAAATTTTCAATTTAAAATTCCTTCTCTAAGGCCCTCAACAACACTAACACAGCAGAATGAAACATGTTTTTAGACAATGGGTACGCTAAAGCGTCTCATCAAAACCCAATCCTAATGTTGTCCAAAATTAACTTCATACATTGATTTGATTAAGCAAGACCAAAATTCCCAACCAATCCCAAACACCCAATCAGACTATAAACCCCGGTTGGTCGATTTTGCTTTAACATCCCAAAACCCTAGCATGCTTTGTGACTTGTAACAAACACTTTCTAAAATCAAATAAATTCCCGAATAAATTTGTCGGAAGAAAAGTTAATATTTCCAAGACCATATATTCCTTTGAAGACTAACTTGTCACTTTGGCGACTTGTAACAAAACACTTTCTCTAAATCAAATAAATTCCCGAATAATTGTCGGAAAAGAAAGTTAATATTTCCAAGACCATATTTTCATAAATTCCAAAACACACTTAGCCAAAACAGTCCCAAACTCAAGTTACGGTATTTTAATGCCAAATTGGTTAGCTCACTGGATCACCTACTGTTATTCTCGATTTTTAGGATCTTAACTCCATAAATTGGTAATAGTTACTTCACTCATTTGAAGATATGGTTATAAGGTTTCTTCTCCAATTGGAATCACCCAATTTGGATCACCAAAACTCAAGTTATTGCATTTTACATCTAGACTACTCTAAACAGAATCTGCACATAGCTCCACTTTGACAAATTTCTGGGAACTTTGGGGTTACAATTTGCATACACTTCCTTCAAGTAAATTATTTCCCTATAAGTCTAGTTTACCCAAAATTTTGAATCACTCAAATTGGATGAGTGAAACTCATTTTATAGCCAAAACACCACAACTACACCCAAAACAGGGGCATGCAGTGAGCTACTAGAACCCCCCTTTAAGCCCATATTCAGAGCCTTGAGTGGTACAATTTGCCTTGGTCCTTATAAATATTTAGCTCTATCGCTTATGGTTCATTACCGAATTTGGAACCTTCATTTGGATGATTATAGCAATCTATAGCAAAAAAAAAAAAAGGGGGGTTTTGACAACAAAAATTTTGGCAATGCGTTATTTGAAAACGAGCATTTCTCTTTTACAAACACTCCTCGAATAATCCAATAATGCCAAAATCAAACCAATACGAAACCCCATTTACAACCAGCCCACAAAACACCTTTATCCACATTTTTGGGTTTCCCAACCCCAGGCACCTGAAAAGGGGAGTTGGGTTTAGTTTCTTACCTTTGAATCTCTTGATTCCCAAGCCCTAGCTCTCTCCTTTCTTCTTCTTACAAGATCTTGAACAAATGGGCTGGATTTTTGCACCAAATCTCACCTCTTCACACAAAACCCTAGCTTCTCCTCTCTCAAGCTCTCCAATACGGTTTTGCCCAAATGGGCATTCTAAGACCAAATGTGGTCTTAAGTCATTAAATCTCATAAGGCTTTGTTTGGCCAACAAAATCCATTTTTGGACTTAAGTTCTCCTAATTTACTATATAGCCCATACTTTTCTCTATTTGCACTTCAATCCCCATATTTACACCTAGACATGTATTCTTTATAACTTATAACCCTTAGGTCCTCTTTTTCACAAATTTCCATTTTTACTCTTTCTCACTTGGGTTAATTCCCGAGTTCTATCATTTGACATTTAGCATTTATCACTCAATCACATATACTCATTTTCCGATCATATAACATTTAACATTTTCATTTTATCATTTATCAATTCGAAAAATCCCCATTTATTGATTTATACCACTAAACATATATGAATTATTATAAAAATTCTAGGAGTATTTTTGAGTACGTTCCATACATGATATTTTCAACGTGTCCATCTTTGAATTACGGATCAGGATGAGTCTCATGTCCTACCTGTGTGCAAAGAAGTGCTGGTACGGTCAGTTATCATACGATGAGGGTAGAAGCTATCTGGCTCGAGGCATTGGAAAGCGATTGTGGAGCAGCGAGAGAGTGCCATTAGTGAAAGTACTCTAAGCGACATCCGCGATGGGGAGGCAACATGGGGCTAGAGAGCAATGAAGCTCAATATCCGCAACTATTTGATACAAGTAAGAATTTTGAGGACGAAATTTTATTTTATTTTTTTTTTTTTTTTTTTGAGGGGAGAATTGTAACCTTGAAGTTAGCCACAATAGTCATGCATGATTAAAGTTATTAAAAAAGACATAAATAGAATTAATTTTAAAGACCAGAGGATCTGTGGTAATTTTTGTCATGTGAGAGGACATAGTGGGAATAAATGATGAAGAATGTGGATTAATGTTTGAGATAGAGAGAAATGAATTATATGTTATAGGAGGACGAATAATCGAAGGAGTGAACGATGGGAATGGGACACATGCCCCATTCCAGAACACTTTAGAAACATCAAAAGAATTGGAGAGAAAGGCTTAAGCCTTATTCTCTTGTGTATGACCGTTTGGTGAGGAGGAAAAGGAGAAAAGGGAAAACAGAAAGAGGAAGAAAAGGGAGGAAAAAAACCAGTCCTTGTTAGGGTTGGTTCTCCACCATTTTAATTCTAAGATTCCAAGGTTTGTAGTAAAGGAGTAAAAGGAGAAGTGAAGAAGGAAAGGAGAGTAAAGCTTGAGGTGACCAAGAAATAGGTACGGGACTCCCTTGAAGATCATTTCATTGTGGTTTGTGTTGTTGGTAATTGTTATTTGGTTTGTGATCCTCAATTGAGGAGTTTTTGTAGAAAGGAAATGTTGGGGTTTTAGGGGAGATGCTGTCAAAATTTCCCCAAAACCCTAAATGAATTACTTGGCCATAACTTGGTCTAGGAGCTCAGGGGATTAGGAAATTCTAGTTGAAGAGGAAACCTAAGACCTATGACCACATTTTCCAAGAAGAGCCTAAAGTATTAATATGACTTTAAGACCCTCGAATGTGGGTCTAAAGACCAGTTATTGGTTCT
Source organism: Tetrastigma voinierianum (assembly GCA_016808115.1). NCBI lineage: Eukaryota > Viridiplantae > Streptophyta > Magnoliopsida > Vitales > Vitaceae > Tetrastigma > Tetrastigma voinierianum. The sequence continues at coordinate 1,416,999 of JAEQBH010000677.1, read as the reverse complement.
CTTTTGAAAACAGAGCAATCCCGGTTGTTTAGGACATATCTTGAGTTTTGGTGCTCCAAATTGGATGATTCCAATTTTAGAAGAACCCTTAGCACCATATCTACAAATTAGTAGAAGGAACTAGTGTCAAATTATGGAGTTAAGACCCATGTTCACAGTCGGTTACCCGTGTAAACTAGGCAAACAGACCAATTTGACATTAAAATGACATAACTTGAGTTTGGATGATTCAATTGGAGTGATTCCAATTTATGAGTAAAATATATTCATAGAGGAACAATGTGCATGAAGGAAGCATGTTGAGATTTTGAACTCATTGTACCTAGAAAATAAGTGAAGTCGGACCCTGTTTTGGGAAATGATTTTCATGTCCTTTCCTATAGGATTTTGAGACATCCAAATGTCTCTTATATACTCCCAAAGTATTAGTGGATAGGGTTTTGTATGAAAATAAGTCAGTATAATTTAGCTAAGTGAGACAAAGAAATTGACCTAAAAGTTATATGATTTAATTCTAAATAATATGGAATAATAAAGGACATGATTTCTAGCCATGTGAAGAAAAGATAATAGATGTATAGTTGCTATATAAAGAAGCATAGAATACATTCATATGATAATAAGAGATATGTGAAAGTACTCTTTATGAAGATGAGAATAATGGATAGTGAATATCTCATATGCATACATGATAACAATAGTTATTCATGTATATAGGATATGTATTGAAAACGTAATAAAACTAATTATCTGCTTATGACCAGGTAGACGGATAGATGGGCATGCCTATTAGGGTTACAGTTGCTGCAGCATACAAATATAGTTGGCCCTATTTGGGTTGATGACATACAGTAAAGCACAGATAGAGATCACTGTCTTGTACAGTGATAGTACCCTCGGGTACATACAGTTCTTTCCCGTATCCACTTCTTTGGAATATGCAAGCATGAAACATGTAAAAAGAGATAAAGCAATATTGATAAATAAAACATGAATCATAAACATAGGAAGTAATTTGCAAAATATGATAGAAATATAAAATACCTTAATAGTCATTAATACTATGACTAAAATGATATGGAATTTGATAGATAAAGCACAGGAAGTTAACATAGCACATGAGAGTAACATAATGAATTAAATTATTTAATTGTGGTAAGTTCATAGTGTAACTTACAAGTTTATATAATTATATAATATATATATATATATATATAAGCATAGCAAGTTGCATGAGTATTAGAATGTGATGATCATGGTTAGTGGCCATCCATGCGTAAGGATCCTTACTAAGCTTTATGCTTAGCACGGGTGTTTATCCGTGTAGGTACCGAGGAGGAGGCTAGAGAACAGAACATTCCACATCAACATCAAGGGACATCTCAACGATAGGTGTTCACCTGCAGTGTTTCTATTTAACGTGTTACTCTGAGCAATATGTTGTATATAAACTTTTGGGTACAATGAAAATGATTTGTAAATAATATGTAAGTGATATTTTGAACGCCTCAAATAGTGGGGTATGATAGTATGGTTTTGTAATATATGTTAAATTATATGATTATATTTTAAGGAATGTTTAGAACTGCTCAGTTAATCAAGTTTAAAGTCTACGCCAGAATAATCTCTTTCTAAATACGTAGGTGCTGTGCTGGGGTGTCAGCAAAAGTGGCCTACCCATAAGTGTTATAATTTCAATTTGAATGTTTGTTTATTTTTATTTAATTATTATATTAATTTTATTACTCACACAATAGATGCTATAGATGATATAATAAGAATAATTTTGTGAGTGATTGTGTTTCATTATTATAGGACAGTTAAGGATCACCCAAAGGTTGATTATTTGTTTTGATAATTTATGAACATAAATGTTGGTAACATGGATGCATTGCAAGTTGTGTTTATATATTCAAAGATAGTAGATACATCTAATTACTGCATTTATCTTTACCAAATTAAGATAAATTTCTTAGCATCGTTATGTTGTGTATAGTATATTGATGGATTGCCCAAAGGTGAACATCAATATATAATTATTATATTTACTATATGCTTTTTTAGTCTATTAAGCATGTTAATATCAAGATCAAAGCATTAACGTTAAGATATTTATTGCAGTAATAATGCATGTGCACTCGCATTTCTCGTATGTTCTAGTTTTTAATGGCCTTAATTTTTCTGAATGGAGTTAACATATCCATTTTTACCTTGGGGTAATGGATCAAGATTTGGCACTCTAAGTCGAAAAGCCAAAGGATATTACCGTTTTGAGCACTACTAAAGAAAATACTCATTATAAAACCTGGGAAAGGTAAAAAAGATTAATTTTGATGTACATGCGAATGAGCATAGTAAACAACATTAAGACAATTTTCCTAAATCGATGAATGTAACACTTCGTCCCGAGAGAGTGTACAAAAGGATGATATCGTGGTGGCAAGAGTACCGAGTGTCGCCACCAGAGTATTTGAGATGAAATTAGGAAATTATAAATTTTGGAACCCTAATTTGGTACTTAAAACAAGTAAGACAATTGTCATTTAGCAAAAAAGGATATGTAAGGCATAACAAGCTTAGAGATAGCCATAGTAGGAATTTCAAAAGTCGGATTTGGTAATGATTTAAACGCTGAGATTAAATTTATAATTACGTTGAGGCGAAAGTGATAATTAATTGTGTTTAAATAAGAAACAATAATAAATTGCCATAATTTTCTGAAGTCTCGAAAATTCTCTAGATCTCGATGACGAAACGGATCGCGCCGTTAAGTTCGCCTCGCGAATCTAGTAACCTGTAAGCTGGGCTGACTCCGAAAGACAATGAACATTTTACGAATTTCTAGGCGATGGGTTTAGAGTGAAACCTGAAACCGGGATTTTAGAAAAATTTCGAAAAATTGCAAGTATATAAAGAATATCTACTTGGTGATAAATGAATCAAAACCGAGACAAAATAAATCGCTTTTGGTCAACCCGACTAAGAAGTGAATAAAGGACATGTGGGTCCCACATAAAGAATTAAAAAAAAACAAAAACAAACATCAAAAGACAAAAGAAGCAGCGGCAGGAGAGCGTGAGATGCAGAGAGAGGAAGGGCGATTTTTTTTGTAGCTTCTTTATTTTATTTTTATCTTCTTTCAGACACGAAAACTGACGTTTGATTTCATCTGATAAACACGGTGCGCTTCTACGATGTAGGCTACTCTCGTGAGCTTAATTAAAACACAGATTTCACCGAGAATTCAAATATGCGAAACCCAAAATTTTAGTTTTCTCGCATCTACGCTATTCTAGGCGGTCGAATTTTTCGACCAAAGCTTAAGTTAACATTTCCACGATTTAGAGTTACGCATGGACACCAAAATCTCGCTTTTGTCAAGGTTGAAGAGGCGGGAAATTTTCCTACTTGTATTATTTCGGAAAGATAAAGATATAATTACTTGGAATATTCTGTATACCATAAATTCAAATTCCAAAATTTTTAGGATTGAGTTTAGGAATTTTGTGGAAATTTTTAGAAATTTCGACTATTTTCTGACAAATCCGGCTGAATTTCGTGATCAAGTTTCTCACTGCTTGGTTAAAATTTCGTGGATTTTATTCAAACAAACTTACAAAATTTTCAGAAATGTTTTCGGTGTTTTTAGACTATATGGAAAGTCCTTTTAGTCTAATCTAGCCATATGCCCCATGAATTCAAGATTGGGGCCCACATATTTTCACCAAGTGTGCAAACGTTTGGTCAGGTTGACGGTGTGATCTAATACATCGAATGTAGGCTAAAAGCAAAGGCGGGAAAGTTGTGCAACCCGCGCTTCTCAAGTTTGAAGAAGGAAGAGGAGCGTTTCTAAACTCATTTTCCCAAATACTAGGTATTATTATTATTATTATTATAAATCGTTTACACTCCAGATTTACGGCTTTGAATGCAAAACCATTTTCAAGAAGCAAAGAATGAATTAAAGCAAGCAAATGGTTTTGAGTTAAACCATTTTTGAAAGAAAGCATTGGTTTTAAAATTGTAAAACCATAATTAAGCAAGCAAGAAGTAAGTAAATGGTTTTGAATAATTAAACCATTTTTCAAAGAAGGCAACTAAGCAAATGGTTTTGAATAATTAAACCATTTTTCAAGGTTACAAGCAAAATGGTTTCAAAGTGTAAAACCATTTATAAAGAGTAAGCAAGGGGCAAGCAAGAAGAAAGTTTAGAAACAGCCTTCCCTAGTTCTAAGCAAGCAAACCGTCGAGGTGGTTCCGCACGCACGGCGTGTGGTGTTAGGATCTCATACATGCATTTTAGTTTGCCTGGTCAAACTTGGGGGATACAACATCATGCATTTAAAGGAGACCGTGGCACGACAGAGTATATAAGGTTATGAGTTTCAACTACATACGCGACACACCTGTGTCAATTCCACCATATTTAATCGAAAGGTGATGCGACCCAGTCCTTTCCACCTACACGGCCGCCTGTGCTTCCGTGTTCACTAGGGCACAAAGAAGAAAAATAGGCCTCCAAAGTGGTTGATGTTTTATAAGCATAATATACGCTTTGAAAATCAACTATCGTTCCCCGGCCGCCTGTGCTTCCGGAGTTTTAAAGCAAACGGTCGAGCCAAGGCTCCCGTTTAGATTTCAAAACGATCGGTTGAGCCAAGCTCGTGGATTTTAAAGAAACGGTTGAGCCTGTACCCCGCTTACTTTCAAAGAATGCGCTGGAGCCCGTGCCCCCGTTTTTATGAAAAAGTTTTGAGAAACTTTTAAAGCAAAAGGCTCTCAGGAAAGGTTTTAAGAAACTTTTCAAGCAAATAAAGCAAGCAACAAGAGAGAAGTTTTGAGAAGTTTTATAAACTTCTAAGCAAGCAAGAAATGAGAGCTTTATGTTTTTAAAGAAAGCAAAGAAAGCGAAGAGTTAAAGTATTAAAAGTTTTATAAACTTTTAAAAGCAAGTACAAAAGCAAGCTAAGAAGAGTTTTAGAAACTTGAAAAGCAAAGAAAAGCTTCCTCGAAAATATTTTGTAAAAGAGAGTTTTGCGCCGAGATAGCTTCTTCCTGAAGAAAACCTTTATAAAAGATAATTCACCGAGCTCATTAGCTCATTATTTTGTATTTAAAAACTATTTTCCAGTACAAGTACGCAGAAGACAAGCCATTAATAGGTCCCGACATTGTGCCAAGTGCCGCACTAAGAATATCAATAAATACTTTGAACTTGTATAATGGAGCAAGGCAGGGCTACATAGAGTAGGCTGTGAAATGTGTTGTATGTCGGTTGCCATTTTGATAGTGTAAATCGATGCACAGATTGGACATGTCCTATATGCAAAACAAGATGCCGTCAAATTTTATAAAATCATAAGTTTAGAAAAGAAAATTTTATAGAGGTTTTTAGCAAAAATATCGCCGCTTCAGAGTTTCTAGTCGCGAGGTAACGTCGATTTCAGAGGTCAGACGCCTGCCACTGAAGGTGGGTGTGTCGATAATGCTAAAGAAATGTTAAAGTTTGTAAAGAGCGCTCCAACAACCGATAAGTCTCTTGCTAGACAATAATGAGAGTACTTAACCACCATGACTTGATGGTTCTCGCATATGTATTGAATATAAATTGAAATGACTAATTTGTCAACGAGACTTAAGTAATTAGGAATGGAGGTGGATGAAAGATTCCTTGTGCAGTTCATTTTGAACTCCTTACCGAGTGAGTATGATCCCTTCCAAATGAACTACAATACCATGAAGGATAAGTGGAATGTGGAAGGAACTATAAGCGCATGCTAGTTCAAGAAGACACCACTTAAAAACCGTTAATTTCACCCACCATTATAACCAATCAGTGGAGTTAAAAAAGAAAAGGAAACATAAATAAAGCGAAAAGGGTCATCGAAGTATCAAGAACTTGTTTTAAGATTCATGTTAGCGCCTAAAGCCGACAGATGCCACTTTGTGTTAAGATTGTGCATTTCAAAAGGATTGTCCCAGACGTAAGGCTTGGTTTGAAAAAAAAGGTAAACACGATGCTTATGTATGTATTGAATCATATTTGGCTGAAGTTCCTTATAACACTTGGTGACTTGATTATGGATGTCACTACAAGAAATATGATATTTAGCAACAAATTTGTAACATGGAAAAAATAATTTGTTACAAAATATATCTATTAGCAACAAAATTTAAAATTTGTCTCAATATCTATTCAATACGATTGTTTTAGAGACGAAAATGTAAATTTTGTTGCAAAACATATGGATGCTGAATAAATTATTGATGAAATAATTTGTGATAATATTTGATATTCAACGAAAACATTTTTGTTACAAAACATATATTTTTAGTGATGAAATATTCTTTTTAATTTTTTTGGTACTATTATTGATTAGATTGGGAGTTCGGATAAGTGATTGACCTTATATATATATATATATATATATTATCATCAAATTGATATTATTATAAAAATTATCTTAACTTTATATTTATTTATTTTTTATATTTATCCTTTTAATAATTTTAATATTTTGATATTTTATTTTTAAAATATTAAAATATAAAATAAGATACCTGATAAAATAAATTATTAACATAATTTTTTAATAATTTTAACTACTTAAATAAATTAAAATAGTGAAATGGTTACCCATAATTAATTAAATTTTTAGAAATGAATCCTCAAGATTAATTCAAATGTTATTTGCAGTGTATTAAAACATTTAAAAAAAGTATTTTCCAAAAATTTAAAAATAAATAAACTATAAGCATATTAAATATGTTTTTTTTTTTAAATATTTACTTGATGATACCTACTTTTTTTTTTTTTTTTAATAACATTCAAAAGTACATTTAATATGTTTTTTCCATCAAAATTTTTAAATATCTTCACCCCCCCTTTCTTCCTCACTTTCCTGAGAAAATATTTTTGCTTTCTTTGATTCTTTGAATCAAAGTTTGGAGGCTAGAGGTTTCAAGAATAAAAAATGGCAGCTTCGTCACCATGGGAGTTTTTCTAGCATTTGGATGGATTATTTGGAAATATGGATTGATTGTTTTTTATCTAATATGTTTTAAGGTTTTGAGATTTCCCAATCTTTGACCATTAATTTATTTTTTCAAGGTTTGATCTCTTTGAAACCCAATAGTTGGTCTTGATATTGCCTCATAGATATGCGTTTGGGAGGGCAAAAGAGGCGGTAGAAGAGGTTGACTCCAGGAGAGGACCTTATGTGAACTCCTCGTCACTTTCATTTTGGTCTTTGCAAGCAAATGATCTGTCTTTGATCTAGGTACGTGTAAAAACCCATATACATAGCATTTACTCCTGTTGTTGTCATTTTCTATTAAGAAACGTAGAGTAGTTGTAGTCTTCATCTCTGATCAAGGTTGATCTATGGCTTGATTAACTTTAAATTTTGCCATAGGATTCCTAACTTGTAGGTCTTCAATCTGAATAGGTGACTATCAGATTTAGAGCTCGACAACGTCAGTATTTTGCACAAGAACAACACCCTATTCTGGTAAGTCCTCTTCTGATAGTCTGTGATCAAACGCTTAGATTTCCATTTTGAACCGTTGGATTTGGTTGCTTTTTGGTCACAAACTTCCTTTCTCATGTTTTTTAAAACTGGTCTGTTGGATGTGTGATTGAAGAAAATGTTTCTAAGTTATAGTTAATTGAACAGAGAAGAAAAGAAAAGAAGAACAAAGTTTTGTTGTTTTGTTCGATTTTCATCAAATGATAACATGTCTTTGATTTGTGATTGGATAGAGCTGAAATTTTTTGAGTACATTCATGACCAACTAATAATTGTTTTGAATGGTGAAGATTGGTTTTGGAGTTCGGAATGAGGATATTTTGGTCAATGAATAGAACCTTTGTTTGGTGAAAATTTTGCATCATTTTTGTGCAACTTTGTTGATATTCCAAGTTTTTTTATCTTGAGGTTCGTTGATGTATGCTTCTAGTTTGACCTATAGAGAATTTTTTGATCTTGAGATTTGTTGATGTAAGTCTCTAGTTTGAACAATATTTGTTGTTTTACCAAACTTTCCAAATGCATTGATGAAGTATAATGTGGCTTTATGGTATTGTTTGGATTCTCATTAGCTTTTCCTTTCCCTTGTTTTTTTCTTTCAATGCTTTTCCTGTTTATATATATATATATATATATATATATATATATATATATATATATATATATATATATATATATATATATATATATATATATATATATATATATATATGTAGATATATCTTTCGACAGTTTCTTTTGTTCTTTCATGTGAAAACCTGCTTGTATATCCATCTTCATCATTCTCATTTTATGGTTTAGGATGCCTTGAAATTCTTGGTTTGTGTTTAGAAATTAGTGAAATAGATCCTCTTTGCCTGGGTTTTGGGTTAATTTAAGGCTTCAAGAGGTAGTAAAGCTCCTTACCCCGCACTTTGCTCTCGAGACCATTTTAAGACTCCGGGATTTATCGGTGATTCGGCTGTTAATATGATTTCTTGATTGATTTAAGGTTTATTTATAATTTCCTCTATATTATGCTTTTTGGATTGATTTGAGCTTCAGATTCACAGCTCATATGCCCTAGATCTTTGTTGGCAATGAAGTTCATCGTAAAAGCTCTAGATCGTTGTTATCTATATGCACATTTGCTCAACCAAATTCTCGTTCATTTAGCTACTTTGATTGATTGATTTGATTTTCTTTGCTAATTGTTGATGACTACATTTGATTTTCTTTTTATCATAGATGGCTGCATTGAAGGTATGTCCATAGCCCTGATTCTTGTTGTTGTGCTCACTGTGTTGCTACAACCAAAGAAAGGCCAAGCTCCACTGCGGAAGGGGACTAAGTCAGGGCTCACTATCCATGTTGCTATGTGAAAGAACTTGTAGAGTTGTTGCCATCTTTTCTAGTCATGGCTGCCTCCCACATTCCATGGTGTTGGTCAAGACGCCGCTGAATCGAGGGCTTGTATCTTAATTGATGTCGTGTGTCCCACTCATTATATGTTTGGTCCACTTCATACCAATTTATTTAAGATTTTTTTCATTTTATTTGTATTTTCTTTTATTTTCTTTTTAGTTTTTTTTGGAAGAGGCTCACTCTTCTGCATATGCGATGCATCCGGGAAGACTAAAATGTATCATACCCTGAGGGAACACTACCGGTGGAGGGGTGTGAAGAAAGATGTTGCAGAGTTTGTCTCCAGATGTCTCATTTGTCAACAAGTTAAGGCTGAGCATCAAAGACCTACAGGTTCTTGCATTGGCCTCTTCCGATCCCTAAGGGAAATGGAGAGAATCACGATGGATTTTGTAGTAGACTTCCAAATCACAGAGTGGTTATGACACGATATGGGTGATTGTTGATAGATTGACAAAATTAGTCCATTTCCTACCTATGAAAAACTAATGACTCGGTTGAGAAGTTGGCCGAGTTGTATGTAAAAGAGATTGTACGACTTCAAGGTACGCCAATATTGATAGTATCAGACAAAGATCCACGGTTTACTTCCTGATTCTAGCCCAGCTTATAGAGAGCTCTGGGTACTAGATTACATTTTAGTACGCCTTTCCATCCTTAGACGGATGGCCAATCTGAAAGAACCATACAAACATTGGAAGATATGCTCAGGGCTTGTGTGTTAGAGTTTAAAGGAAGTTGGGATAGACATCTACCATTAATGGAGTCAGCCACAACAATAGTTATCAATCACATTGAAATGGCGCCTACGAGGCCTTATATGGAAGTGAAGTGTAAGACTCCGCTATGTCGGGACGAGGTAGGTGAGAGAAAATTGTTAGGTCCAGAAATTGTCCAGGTCACGACAGATAATGTTAAGGTGATCAGGGATAGATTAAAGATAGCACAAGATAGGCAGAAAAGTTATGCTAATAACCGAAGGAGAGACTGAATTTCGTGTGGGGATCAGTTATTCGAGATATCACCCCGAAAGATGCTGCGATTCGAAAAGAAAGTAGCTAAGTCCCCGCTATATGACCTTATGAAATTGTGGTTAATCTGAGAGGTAGCGATCATGAGGCCGCTTGACCAATCGCCAAAATACATGACGCTTTTTCACGCTTCTATGCTTCAAAGTATATGTGATCCTTCATATGCGTTAAGGGATCAACCGGTTGAATTGAAAGACTTGACTTATGAAGAAAGACCGGTTCAAATTCTTGTTATCGAAGGATCAAGTTCTTTCGAACAAAGTGATTCCTTTAGTAGCTGTGTCAGGATGAATCACGACAGAGATAAAGCAACATGGAATGTGTAAGGATCGATGCGCATCAAGATCCACACTGTGGTCAGGTATGATATTTAAATTTCGAGGATCTAAATTTTTATAAGGAGGTGAATTGTAAGACCGAATTTAACGCTTTCATGAATAATAAATTTCGTTTTCTATAAGTTATGTATTTGACTGAAAACGGTCAAATGAATAGAAATTTTCAAAAAACGAGCCTCGAAAATCGAAAATGTTCATAATAATGTACTGAGTCTAAAGAAACTAAAACAAATTAAAACGGAATTAGTTTAAGGGGTTTTTGAAGCATCGATCTATTTATGACTAAAAGTGCCCTTTTACTTAAAATACTTTTAAAAATATTCCTTGTAACCCCAGAATTTCTAAAGCATGTTCATGATAGAAAATAAGTTTAATTAGGAGTATTCTTATGGTCAATTTTATGATTGGACGATCATGGAATATTTTCGGAGTTTTTATCGGTATAGGGGTATTATTTTCAAGGAGGGCATTTAAGTCATTTAATGAGCAAGCCTAATCTAATTAAGCAAAGCAAGAACCAATAGAATGGTGCCATGTAATCTTGGTGATCCATGTGATTAAAAATGACCATGAGAGTTTCCACATAAATTTGATATTTATCATAAAGTAAAGTTAACTTAACTATGGTTAGTGGATGAGTTAAAGTTAACTGCTCAACTTAACTTGCTGTTGATGAGTTAAAGCAATCTAAGGTTAAAGATATTTTTGGTGTTAGTAAACCATGAGAGTTAGTTAAGCCTAACTATAGTTTAAGCAGGATTTTATGGAGCAAAAGTGGAATTAGTTGGTTTTGGACTATATGGTTACATGACCAATGAGAATGCAAGGATGCTAACCAATGGCATGGAATTAATTTAAGGATAATTGGAGGGAAAATTAGGCATGAAAAAGTAGCATTAAAGTGCATTGTCTTGGCTTTCGGGTGTGTATACGGGTGAAACCAATTTGAAAGGCAAAAGTGAAGCAACGGAAGCACTTCATATCCATGTGAGGGAGAAAATTTTGGCAGCCCCTCTCCAAGAAAATTCACTCAATTCTCATGCCATTTCAAGTCTATTTCAAGCGTTCATCCTGTCCATGAAGTGCCCTAGATCAAACGCTAAGTGAAAAAACGAGTTTTTGAGGTGAGATCACTTACTAGGTCTATGAATTTTAACATGGAGGAAATGTGGTTATATGATGGTAAATGATTTTTCAAGTATGCCTTATAGATTTGAACAAGAGATTTCATTGGAATTGGGTTAACATCAAGACCCCAAAACTATTATGGTTTTATGGATTTATTTATCTAAACCTTCAATTGAGTTATGTTAAGGCTTTAGTTATTAAATTGACATGACTTAGTTGATTTTAAGCAAGAACTAAAGAGAACAGTGAGATTATAAGGGCTGTAATCTTAGGTCAAGAGAGGTTTGATTGGAAATACATTGGTTTGATTTAGTTTAATTGAATCAATGTCATTGGATGAATTGTTAAATGTAATTGTTGAAAGAAAATGGAAGAAATTGAAGAAAAAATGATGAATGTGTGACATGTATGATTCGACCACTCTAGGAAAAGTATGAAAAAGTTGAGTTTCAATTTTTCAATTGATTTTAATCAATTGGAAGTGATTAAATGCTTAATGGAATGTATTAGAATTAAAGTTTTAAGAAGAAGAATTGATTTAGGTATAAATGAAATTTTTGCTAAGGTGAAGGGCATTATGGGTTTTTCACTTTAAGCATGCTAATGGTTTGATTTAAGGCTTGTAATGATGTTGTCATGAGCCTTGATTTAATTGGAAGTGAATTGGATATGTTGAGATTAAGTTGAATAAGAAAATGTTTAAGGGTTGCTTTCTAATTTAATAGAAAGTATATTATAGTTAATGGTTTAATTAAATATTGTTAAGGTATGAATGTTAATGGACTTTATGGATAATGTGACTTGTAGGAGGAAAGTGATTAAGGACAAAGGTGGAAAGTTTTTAAAGGAGGAAAAATGGCTTAAATAACTAAGGTGAGGGAAAATGTAAATATTTATGGAAATATATAAATATTAATGTTTACAAATATGTATGTTTTCATATCTATGTTATAAATGTTTAAATGAAAAAGGAAATGAAGTTTTCTTGACTTGAATTATGTTGAGAAAATATGAAATGATTATGGTTTCCATAGTTTTATAAAGCATGATTTATGGTTTCCATATTAAATGAAATGTTTATGAATATATATTCTATATACATATGTTTATATGAAAATGTTTATGATTGAATCCATGGTTACCTTATGTTACAAAGATAAAGGGTAAGACCCGAGAAAATTCCAATTTTCTGAAAAATGGTAAAACGGTAATTTCGGTAAAAATCCAAAATTTTCAGATCTCTGACGATGAAACTACTTCACCGTTTGGAATCGCTCCTCACGAAATCTAGCTATCATGTCGAATTTCGTCTAATTCCGAGACACACGAATTTCACATTTTTCGAGGCACCTGGGTATCGTCGTGAAACTGCTTGAGAGACATGTGATGTGACAAAGTCACCCCCATTACATACTCCATGTGACACATGTCGCATGAGTAGAGAGAGGATGAGATGGATGGCTCGGGATTGCGCTGTTGGTCAAAAATCCAAGACTTAAGGACATGATGAGATTATTTGAAAGCTTTAATGAAAGAGCATTAAAAATCCAACAAGGTCATCTTCTCCAAAACACAACAAAATGGGCAAAGTGGATCGACGGATGTGCGTAAAGTGAGGATTTGAGATTTTTAGAAAAGAGAGAGCACTCCTCTAGATTTCTAATATTCGACCGCGCTCTCGAATTCGAGCAAGAAGCAAAGCCGATCTACGGCAGGGCCACGCGGGACACCGATTCGGGTGGAGTTCACAACTCCAAGAGGTAGGATCTTTCCCTACTGCTTATTCTTCGACTAAGAGCCATGTTTATGGTTAGGATACTCAAGCTTGATTTAGCTACAATCTTGGGCCTCAAAACCTTTGAACCGAGTGGAGAAAATCCCAAATTTGGTGGTCGTGAACAGTAACCCGAGGGTTTCACTGTTCATGTGAATAGTGACATGATTTTCTTGGTGTGAAAATGTGTTTTGTAAGTGATTCAAAATGAATTGTTTGTGTTTGCTAATTAGCCCAAGCGTGAGCTAATTTGCGTTATTGATGTGAAAATTGAATAACATGATTGTCGTGAGTAAATTATGTTAATATATGCAGGAATTGTATTAGCATAAATTATTACTTGAATTGGTATAATGCATTCCATATAATCAAGTGCCTAGAATATTAGGTGTGAGGCATGACATGAAATGAAACAATTCACCCTGAGAGTACTCAATTGTATTATCGGGTCTGAGGTGTTTTCAAGAACAAATATTTTGTTTTGAAAACCATTATTTTATCGCATTCACAGCATATGAGGAGCCTGAGGACTCGAGACACGGGTTTGGGCATGTAGGACATCTCGAAAGTATGTTCATGAAACAGCCGAATGTGATTGTTTTCCCATAACATGTGCACTTAGGGCGGGGAGTAACCCGGTAGGAAATTATCACTACTGGCTTTGCTCACCCTGTCGAGGGATCACCATTTCAAGTACGTGGAGGTGCAATTTGAGGACCCACGCTCACTAGAGGTCGTGGTTTAGAAGAAAGCCGAGTTGTGGCTTTGGGTATTCATTTTGTATAACATGTATTAGAATGTTGTAATTTTAATATATGTTGAATTAAGAGTAATGTAAAAACTCTTGAACCATGTAATATATTTGGTTGGGATATTTTTGTGAGCATTGATGCAGGGGCCCAAGTGGCCATTTTTACTCATTTTAATTGTATATGAACCCGATGTGGTCATAAGTTGATTGTTAGGACAGGTTTGTACTCGTAGAGCTCCCGCACAAAGGAGACTCCCCGCTCGATTTTCGTGAGCTACGCCGGGATACCCGACATCCACTAAGATTCCGCGCCGACGGGCTGGCCAACCCGACCCCCAGGTTTTGGGGCGTCACATAAAGTTTAAAGGAATGTCGACTAAATTAAGTGTGCATGGTACATGGGAAAGGGACATGATTTTTATAGAGGGAAGGGAAGAGTGATGCATATCGCCATGCACGTGAAAAGTACGAAAATGTTACCAACGCACGATGTGATTTATTCTATAGTGCAATGGTATGTAAAAGAAAGGCACAATTTATCGGAGGTTCCTTTTGAGCCATCGTTGATCGCAAGATTGTTTCATCGAAGGTTCTTTCATGGGCCAACGATGGTTAATCTAGAGGCTGGTTCCATCGATATGATGGATTCAAAAAAGGAAAATAAAGTAAAGTAAATATTTATCAAATGAGATATTTATACACTGTTTACACATTGTATTTGAACTATCTAGAAACATTATTTTTTACTATGAATCAGATTCCACTCGAGCCTCATTCACCTCTTTCAAATGTTTTATAAAATGTTTTTGGGGTAAGGTAGATTGACTTGAGCGCTTGAGCATCCAGTTAAGTGACACTTCGCCTCACGCGATCGACCACTAAAATGTATAGTCCTTTTGTAAATAACTACTAAGCGCACCTTTTATTTTGTAAATGCATTATGTTTTAAAGAAATGAACTACGAGCCTGATCCTCCGTGTGGTAGAGGTACGTAGCTGTCATGTAATCCCGATCGAGCCCACCAAAGATAAAAATACCGTTTATATTTCTATGGTGTTTAGAAAATGATTTTAAATTTTGATTTGAAATTGCTTGTGGTGGACTTGAAGTCCCATAGTTGGATACATGTGTTGTATAATGGGGAAATGTCCGAAAACAAGAGAAACTCTACCCGATTTTCTGCAAAATGTTTAATCTTATAAAAAGGGTTTAATGTTTAAAAGAAAAGAAAAAAAAATTCCCACCATGTTTAATAAGGTTTTAATGGAAAGCATAACTGTATAAATGAGTTTACTCCACGGATTCACTTTTAAAAAGGGTTTAAAAGAAATGTTTTCTCAAATATGTAGGAGTGCCGGGAGGGTCCCTCGAGTTAGGAAGAGGAAATCCGGGTTGGGTCCCTTCACATGCAATGTCCACATAATGATTTGGAACGAAAACTAATGGAAGCAATTCCGTATGCATCTGTTGTTGGGAGTCTGATGTATGCTCAGATTTGTATAAGACCATATATAAGCTTTGCAATGGGAATGTTGGGAAGATAACGGAGTAATCCTGGGTTAGATCATTGGAAAGCTACAAAGAAGGTTCTAAGATATTTGCAAGGAACAAAATAATACATGATTACTTATAGGAGATCTTATCATCTTGAAGCAATGATACTCATACCATTATGCTAGCCGTGGTGGTGGCAATAAACTCCACTTATGGCTATCTGTATCTTTTAGCAAGAGGAGCCATCTCTTGGAAGAGTGTAAAACAGTCAGTGATTGCTACATCTACCATGGAAGCTGAATTTCAGGGCGTGCTTGAGGCCATGGTCAAGCTAAATGGCCGCATCTTTATTTCAAGGCTTGAGAGATTGTCGATAGTATAGCCGATTGCTGAAAGCTTTCTATCAGGATAATTCTACAAAGAAATTTTCTTCACGAGAATATGGGCATTATTCCAGCGTAGCAAGATATAATTGAAATACTTTTGCTGTTAAAGAAGAGGTCTTAAAAACAAAGAGTGTCAATAGAACATATCAGCATCAATCTTATGATTGTTGATCCTTTGACAAAAGGGTTATCGCCCAAAACATTTATTGGTCATGTTGAAAGAATAGGTCTCATGTCTAATGATTTATGATTACTGATTCTGATTACTGATTCAGTATTAATGTATATTGACACTTAAGCTCATTAAAGTACAAGTTTTTGAATTTTCCTGTTTATACCTTATGTGTATACGTAATTTTTATGATCATTGGTAAATAGGAATTACTTTGAATGGAGATAATAACATTTGGACCTTGAAATATATCTCACTTATGAATAATGGTTGAAGGAATAAGAGAACTAGTATAGTATAGTGGTACATGGAAGGAACTATGTCGTATGATGACGTACAACCGCCATGACTCTTGTTACTTCTTATTCTTAATCATGATTTTATGATGATGGCAATGAATGAATGAATGTAATGCGCATTATGACAAATATTTTTATTAAATCATAAAAATTATTATCACATGAGTCGAGAAGGAAAATGTAAGAGTGATTTCAAAGACTTATGAATTCCGGTGATAATATTAGATTTAATAATATTAATCATTTAATTCATTGTTTAAAGGCGCCACCGCTTGATGGTATGATAAAGGATTTAAAATTTTGAATTTTAAATGAATCCATTTTTTTATAAAAGTCCTCTCCTTGCCCATAAGGACTCTCTGAGACAAAAAATTCGTCATCACATATTGAAAGTCAGAGACAGAAAAGAAGGGTAAAGGGATATAAACATATAAGATTTTGTTTGAAGACTTGTGTTGTCATTATGGATCCAAGTTAGTAACAATAAATTCTTATTTTGCGTAAATGTGAATATCATGAAATCAAAGATCCTGTGTTCTGAGTTATTTATGACTAAATTGCAGAACCTAGAAAGTTATTTTATTTTCATATTCTAACAACAATGGGTACATATATAGAGATTTTATATTAGATTAACGCAATAGGATAGTAACTTAGTGGTTAAAGCTTTTAGTATAATAACATATACTTGGCTCGAATCTCTTAATTGTAGAAACAATAATTTAATTTTTTTTTTTTGGAAAGTTTTAGTAGACCGTTAGGCTCATTTTGTACTAAAGAAAATAGAGAATAAAAAAAAGTTTGAACTTAATTAATTAATTATATATGTTTATTTAAACTCATTTTATTTGTTTTTCTCTATCATATAGGACTAAGAAAATTAAAAATATGTAAAATTTTGAGGAATTTTGATTATATTTTCTTTTCTTTTATATTTTTCACAATGAAATCAAACACAAAAAAAAAAAAAAATTCAATTTCCTTCATTTTTTTTCTTTCCCTAATACTTTGTAGGTTCCAAATGGAGGTTTAGTGTTATGGGAATATTGGATAAAAAAATTGCAAAACAAGATGTTCAGATAATTTTAATGGGACATCATTGTAGGATAAAAAAAAATTGATTCAAAGAGGATGAGGGATGACACATATATATAAAAAAAAATTGAGGAGGGAATATGTCCCCTGAGCCAGGATTCGCTAATTATATATATATATATATATATATATATATATATATATATATATATATATACATATATATATATATTAAATCGTCAATTGCTTAGTTATAAATATACTAAATATTTTATTATAATTTAAACCAATGATCAATAAATCATAAATTTTTTACTTGTCATAAATAGGATTTTTTTCGTAGCTTATTTTCCTCAAACAATGAGGGGTGATTTTTTTTTTATTCTTGTCCTGAAATCACCTCTCCAATTCATTTTTCTTTTATTATCGCTTAATAAATGGCTTTTCCACAAATATTTATGTTTTATTTTATTTTTGTATTGTCATCTTTTATCAATGCTTGGTTTGTCGTCAAGCATCGGCGCTTGGTTTGTCGCTGCTTTGTTACAACGTGATGTTGTTCCTTGTCTTTTTTGTGGTGTTTTATCCGTGCGAGGGCAATTCATACAGGTAAGACATATTTGATCAATCAATTATGGTTGTCAGTATGTTGGAAGAATCGAGTTGTAACATTCTAACTACTATTTTATCAAATTTATGCTTCAAGGCCGATTAAAAATATGGGGATTTTTCTAAATTTTAGAAAATAATTCATTATTTTAACAAACATTTATTTAAAAACGGTTTTTTAAACTCTAAAAGAGGACATGGATATTTATTTGATGGTTGAGAAAGTGATTTGTGTGTGATTATCCGATTTTATTTTTGGGTGTTTAGGAATTGAGAATACAGCCTGGGGGCATCTTACTTTACGTGTGAGAAAGAGAGAGGAGTTTTAGACAAATTGTTAGAATCTTTAAAAACAAACCTCTTGGCCCCACACTGACGGGAGCGCTTTTAATCAATTTATATTGAAGAAAGCTCTCAGAGGAGTGATGAGAATCGAGTCTACCAAGTGTTGGTGGGTCTTCTTCTCCATGGCCTCTTGGTAAATTACTCCATATATATATATATATATATATATATATATATATCTAAAAGATGGGCCTGTGGGTCGTAGTTTCTGAGAATCAAAAGATTTATTTATTTTTATTTTTATTTTTGAAACAAATGCACCTTCTCTCGAAAGGTCGCAAACTGCAGCGCTGCACTCGTTTTTTAAATTAACACAGATTTCGCAACCTTTCAGAAGGTTGCATTCTCGGTTTTTAAATTGACCGATGTGACTCTTTTGTTTTTGAATTCTGCATTTTTTTAACAAACTCGTGCATTCATTTTTGAGAGAGAAAAAACTGTGAAAGAGTTTTTTTGCCGAGTCAAGACTCCCTGCATAAAACCTTCAACATTAGATAGTTTTATCTCGGGAGGCAATCACTCGCAGCCTCTGCATGTTACAGAAATATTGTCTTTAGACACAGGTAATCGCAGACTTATCACCAAGTTAGTCTCAGATTCAATTTTTTCCCCATCTCCTAATATTTACTGTAAGTGTTCTATTCTTGTACCAACACAAATATATGTTATTTTTAAAAAAATTATTAAAATAAGTCGAAAATCAAAATAATGTCCACACTAGTGCATCCTAGCCACGCCAAGATACAAACTGTGAACGCCAAGAATCATCGACCGTGAACTGTAATTTTTGTTCAGAAAAATTACATAATTTTGGTGAAGATGAGACTGTCGCGACCTTCCCTTCCAATCTTGTGTCTCCAAGGTCTATCGCGACACTGCCCTCAAAATGTACAATTGTCGACCTCTAGAATGAATGTCGCGACACCAATACGTTTGTCACGACCGAGTTGTTGGTCATGCTCGTGCGTCGCGGACATTCCCGCTGGCACTCCTTTTGAATGAATGTAGCGACAAGTTTCCGCGGTACCGTCGCGACATCGTTTCACCGTTTCTCCGCGACTCTTCACGTTGTATCATGACATGCTTCGCAATGTCACAACACAAATTATGTCATCTCGGGCTCTTGTTCTCGTCAAGCACGTTGATTGTGATGTCGCCGGGTTTTCTTCGCTTCCTACCTTAGTCAATTTCGCGACCTTTTTCTACTCTTTTACTTCTTTTGATATTGATTCTTGCAAAACAGTAATTTGGTGAAGATTCCATAATTTTGCATTAAATTAAGCATTAAGGCCTCAAATATGTATGCAAAAATGGAGTTAAAGTTATATGAGTTTCATACTCATCAATTAACGATCAGGCATTGTAATTTTTGTGTCAACGTCGCAGTCATCGATCATGGGTAATATAATTTTTTTTTTTTAGAAAAATTACATAATTTTGGTGAAGATGAGACTGTCGCGACCTTCCCTTCCAATCTTGTGTCTTCAAAGTCTATCATGAAACTGTCCTTGTCAACTGTCGGCCTCTGAAATGAAGGTCGCGACACCAATACGTTTGTCGCAACACTGAGTCGCAGTCACTAACCTGGGTGTTTGTAATTTTTTTAAGTCACCGCTGCCGGACCGCAAAGATATCGCTTTAAAACTAGGCTTCTTCTTCTTCTCCCACTGTTACTTCTTCCTTCTCTCTTCCTCCGCTCCTCCTCTCCTCCTCCTCCTTCTCCTCCGACAACCGGTTTTGAGCCTCCAATACACTCGCATCTCTCTTCCAGCTGGTAGGGTAACCTAACAGTTCACCCCAAGGCTTTCAGCATTCTTTTTAATTCTCATAAGGTGTTCCACATTTTCTCTCGCTTGGTAACTACTGCGACTGCACCCTTCCTATTGGACAGTGGAATTCGCCTATTAACTCCACGTGAACCTCCCGCACCAAGCTCGCCGACCGACAAATTACCATGAAGCCAAGTCGCAAAACCGTTGAAACCGTTCGGGAAAACGTGGGTTGGCAAAATTTCGTACTTAAAAATCACACCTCTAGATTTAACGAAAATTCTAAGAAGATAATACCAGACGCGGTCAAGCCCAAATACAAAATCACCTATATAAAAATACACCCTAATATTTTCCAAATCCAATCCATGAATCCATAAAGGACCTCTGGTCTTCATCAAACTATAAGATTTAAATCAATCCTACATAATTTCATCGCAACCTGTTTTCCTCAAAACCATGCATGCATATTTTACAAAAGATATTTACATATACAAAATGTCACATTTTTACTTTTACTACGTTTACTTTACACCTTATCTTATATATATACACAACACAACGTCTAAGACTGAGGATCCTGGAAAGTTTTTTCGACTTCGACACCTGCACCTGAAAAATTATTTAAAAATTAAAATGGTGAGCCAACCCGCCTGAGCACTATAAGTTCTAAATGTCGATGTCTCACTGCATGTACCTCCCAATATGTGAAAACTGCATTTAAATGGTTGTACAACTCGTTTGCGAGAAAACCGAAGCTTTTGCTATGAAACCATTAAAACCGTTTCAAACTATTTCGCCGGGCCGAAAAACTGCTTTAAGTGGTGGTTAATATCTCCGAGTGCATCAGAATCAAGTACCAACCATCGCGGCCCATTTCTAAAAAACTATTCGTAAAACTATTTCACAAATAAAACTATTTCAGCGGCGGCATATCCAAAGTGCTATATCAGAATCAAGTTCCAACCACTATGGCCTATTTCAATATTCGCACGCGATGCGCCACGAACTCCTGAATCCCAAGATCAATACTAACCCTAACACTACCCGCCTAATACGGTCCGATGAACATGGCGGGATCTCTATGAAGATAATGGAAACTCGGAACCAAATGCCCGCGATGGAACCTCGAAACCAACACTCATCAAGCCATGTACTATGTCGGGCCACACCATCTATATACCCCGAATGTGCAGAGGGCGACTCACTATATAACTATATACTATATCTAACCCCAATCGCGACCGTGCAATATGGGGCAATATAATATCTCAACCCGCTCATGCACAATTCGGTGATACATCCGATCGGAAACTCGAGCCGTGCCATCTAGGGGTTTTGCTAAACCAGCCAAACTATTTCTTAAGTAATCAACCGCAATTTCGTTGAGTATAACAAGTAGAGGTAAAAAAAAAGTTTTAATTATCATACTGATTTTCAAAAGACTTACAAATTGTAATTTAAACATCTCGTTGGGAACGATTTTTTGAGTACTCACCTTTTTCTCGACTAATTTCTTTCAATTCTTGTCAAGCACTCTAGATTATTTTCTGATGCTCCAATCGCCACACAATCCATACAAAGTACGAAATGCCCCTCAGCTCAACGTTTTAACCATAAAACATACAAAGTGGCTTTCAAAGTTTACTATATCGAAACGAACTGACTTAACAAAACTACGTGCTAGGACTTATTCGATAAGGACATTGATAATATGAGGAATTGACCAAAATGCCCCTACACACATCTGCCCTATAAAAACTATATTTTTAACAACTTTTTCAAAATGACTCTATGCTATTCGATGTATTAGACCACACACGTCAGCATAACCATGAAATTCGCACATGTGGTACTACAATTAAATTTTTTTCAGAAATTATGTGGGCACCAAATGCTACTGGACAGCATATGATAAATTCCTGCACTCCGCCGATCTTCCATAGAGTCTAAACACCTAAAAATATTTCTAAAATTTATGTCTGACTGTCCGGTCAAAATCCTAAAATTTCAACCCCGAATCGCGCGAAACAACTCAATACCCAGCCCGAACCGGTCTCGAACACAAGCTTCGAAAAATTCTAAAAATTCCTAAACTCAATCCAAAAATTTTCGACCAAGTTTACGATCTTTCACAAGTTCTAAGAAAATTTCAAGCCATTACATAGCCTTTAGGCTTGAAATAACACAAGTAAGAAAAAATTTCTACCTTTAAAGCTCGACAAATGCTAAGATATTTGCACTCACGCATACCTCCTCGGTCACAGAAATTCAACTTCAGCTCCTCTCGCTCAACAAAATCTACAAACCGATTTATAAATCTTAAAAAAAAGAGAAGAAAGAAAAATTAAAATTCCTCTCTCCTCCACGCTCTCTCTCGTCCCGTATGTTCCTCCTTTTGACTTTCATAAAAATAAAAAATTTAATTATTATTATTATTGTTTGGATAAATGATTTCTATTGCCTCATTCGGATCCGTTTCTTCCCCCAAAAAATTTATTTATTTTCGCTCACTTTATCAGAAATAAACTTAGATCAAGTCATTCGACCGAGATTTTTGTAAAAATCAGCCCTAAGCCACCGGCAATTTCATCACCCATATATTCAGAAATATTCCGACCGTCTCTGCATTCAACCAAATTTTCTAGGTCACTAGATTTTGAAGATCGAATTTAATCTGGCCAGTCTGCTTTCGCCATCCGAGATCTAGAGAATTTTCTGACTTCCCCGAACCATTTTGACAATTTATTATTATTATTATCCTTTCAAATTCCATACTCAGACTTTTACCCTCTACTTTCCTTATCAGAAAAGCGCCACCCTTCAAAACTTATAATTTCACCCTTAAAAACAATTTTCAAAATTTATTAATACAAGACTAAAATAATTAAGAGCTCTCGTGCACATATCCCTTACTACTACACATACCGCACACTCTCATCTGACGGGTAAGCAAATCCTCCTCCTTTAGAACATTTCGCTCGAAATGAACAAAACTAACATAAAGAGGAGCACTTTAATATGAAAACAACTGAGAGGATATTGACTGGCATTTGAGCTCTCTCGACCACGTACTTCCTTAATCCTACGCCGATTCCATAAAACTGACTAAAGGAATGATCTTATTTCTAAAATCCGCTCCTCGCGATCTACTATCCGCATCAAGCCGCTTCCTTATAGGTCAAATTATCCTTGGGCTTCACCGGGTCAGATCTCCTCGGTACAGCGGAGGATTTGGAATGTACTTAAGGAGCATGATTACATGAAACACATTATGAACCTTAGACAACTCGAGGAAGGTCTAGTCTATATGCTACTGTCCCACTCCTCTGCACACCCTTTATATGGTCCGGTGGTCCGGGCTTCAACTTTTCGCCTTCCAAATCCGAGGACACCTTCCAAGGGGAAATCTCAGGAAAGACTCTTCACCTAAACCAGGACCTTACAAATAAGTGGTCCAGCATAACTTTTCTCGTCATCCCGGCTGTCTTGAGTCCTGTCTCGACACCCCGATCTTATCTGGGCTGCACTCAGACAACTATGCCCCCTGTCATTTCCTCTCCTACTTCCATCCCAATATACTCGGAGTACGAGACACTTTCTAGCCATACAATGCTTCAAATGGAGCCATGCCTATACCGGATTGATAACTGTCAGAGGTGAACTCCATCGAGAGCAGCGTATCCCAGCCTTCCCTAAACTCTATCACGCATGCTCGAGCATATCCTCTACAGTTCGAATAGTTCTCCTCGACTCACCATCACCGAGGATGGAAAGTTGTTCTAAAGTGCAATCGAGTCCCCATGGCATCCTGTAAACTAGACAAAAATCTGGATGTGAATCTGGGTCTCGGTTTGAGACTTCGATATAGGAACACCATGTAATCTAACTATCTCCTCCACATATAATCAGCCAACTTGGCTCAATCCGTCATCATTGCTAATCGATAAATGCAAGATTTCGTTAGTCTTATCCACTTTATCACTCTGATATGGCATTGTGTTGTCTCTTTAGTTCTCTAAGCCCTAAGAAAAAATCCATAGTAATCTTATCCCACCTCCATACAAAAAGAATCGGAAGGGTTGCATTTTCCTACTAAGCCGGTGCTTCTACCTTCACCTCGGCTAATTGTGTTGTGCATCTGGATACGAATCTCGCACTTCCTTTTTCATACCCTTCCGCTAATAATGCCCTCGCAGTATGATACATCTCGGGTGCTACCAGTGGTGCATGGCGTATGCCGAAAAGCATTTCTTCCATGATTTCCTTTTTAGTTCACCTATTTCGTGCACACACATTCGACTCTCTAACTAATACGCCATCGTGTTCCGATCCGAACTCCGGGTTTCTACCACCCTCAATCTCCGCCCTTAACTTAATCATCTATGAAATTTGCTTCTGACCTTCCTTGATCTGATCCACGAGAAGAGGAAGAACATAAAATGATGCCAATAAAGTGTCCTCGATTAAACTACCCGCAACCGAACTCCTAAAGACTCAACTCTATCAACAATGGGAGATATAATTGTCTGGGCAGATACATAGGAACCTCCAGCTTCTCGGCTTAAGGCATACACTACATTGGCCTCTGGATGGTGTACTCTATCGTGGCAATCATAATCCTTAATCAATTCCAACCACCGGCGCGCCTTAAGTTAAGCTCTTTGCGGGAGTGAAGATATACCGCGTGCTCTATGATCTACTATCTCTGCAGGGAACACCGTATAGATAATGTCTGATCTTTAGAGCTAAAACCATCGGCCGCTATTCTAAATCACGTGGGCTCCAGTAGTTCTCGCTTCGTGTTTTTTAATCGACGAAGCATGTTATCACTCTACCATCCCGCATCAAACACACCCTAACCCTTGTCCGAGGCATCACTATACACCACATAACCGGCCCTTCCTCGACTCTGCAGTGCTAACACTAGAGCCGCTCGTCAATCTCTCGCTCAACTCCTCAAAACTATGTCAAGTGTGTATCCGACACCACTTCTTGTTGATCCTTTTCAATAGATCGTCAATCGGCTACACCGAAAATCAACAAATTTCTTGTAATAACCTGCCAATTCAAGGAAACTACGGACTTCAGAAACATTCATGGGCGGCTTCCAGTTCACTATAGCTTCGATCTTCATATCCACTAATACCTTTCGCCGAAATGATAAGACCTGAAAGCTATTTTTGGTCTAACCAAAACTGCACTTACTAAACTTAACAGATAACCGACGCCTCTAAGAATCACACGGTCCTGAGATGCTCCGGCATGTTCTCTGTGACCGCCCGAGTACACCAGGAATGTCATCAATGAATACGATCACAAACTTATCTAAATACTGACTGAATACCCTGTTCATCAAATCCATGAACGCAAATTTCGAGGCATTGGGATTTCAACCACGACACTAGGAACTCAGAGTGACCGTATCTCGCCCTCGAAGGGCGCTCTTAGAAACATCATGCTCCCGAACCTCAATCGATGGTACCGACCTTAGGGTCAATCTTAGAATATACCGGTGATCCATGCAATTGGTCAAATAGCTCATCTATAATGGCGGAAGCGCATAATCGGTTGCGTGATTGCCGCCCGATTCACCGCCCGTAGTCTATACACACAACCGTGAAGCTTCCCATCTTTCTTCTTACGAAGAGAACCGAGCTCCCCACCGGCGGGAGTAATTAGGGCCTGATGAAGCCTCTCGCTACCACCCCAATCGAGGCTCTCTTCAATTCTTTCTCAACTCGTCGGCACCATTCTCGCATGGAGGAATGGATATCGACCGGGTCCCCCGGAATCGCTCTCAATAACAAAACTCAATTGCTCTATCCGGAGGTAAACCTGAAATATCATCTGGAAAGACATCTGGGAACTCTCTGACTATGGGGATGTCTTCCAGCCGTGTCCCCTCTTATCTCCTATCCACCACAAATGCCAAATAACCCTAGCAACCTTTCCAAAACATTTTTGAGGCGGTCATGGCATTAATGAGACTATGGGCGATCTCTCTTTTGATTCCCCAAAATATCACGCCTGGTTCCTCTGGCCGAACCAATCTTACTTTTCTTATAAGAATTTGCTGGGTGGCTCTATGCTTGGATAACCACCATACCCAAGACTATATCGAAATCACGGATACCTAACACCATCAAGTCCGCTCGAAATCCCCATTCCTGGATCACCAACTGGCTGCCTGAACCATCCTTTTTCTGGATATCATAGCATTCCATCAAGTAATTTAAAACCACCATACGACCATCTATAGCCGGACTCTATCCGGTGCCTCTCGAATGGTACCGAAATAAATGAATGAGTGGCTCCTGGTCCACCAATGCATATGCATCATGATCAGAACTCCGAAATCATACCAAGAATCACGCTCCGGTGACGATCTCGCCTCCCGCTCGTGACTATAAATACCCGAGCCCGAGCAATGAGTACCACTCCGACCGGGCCAACCCTGAAAGTAATCGTCGCCTCCCACACCCCTACCGGGCCGACCTCTACTGTGTGTCAGATCGCCACCTCATCGAACCACCTCACGCAATGGATCACCATCCAGGCTCTAGAGATGCTAACGCGACCTACCTCGGGAGGTCTCTACGCTACCAGTCATGACATTCTGATAGCACCTTCCCGCTCGCAAATGAAACATCCTCACATGTTTCCATTCGCACTCTCCGAGATGCCTCCTCCACATGTAGGACACAATGGAAAAAGATGATCCCGACGATCATCAATTCGGGTTGTCGCACGGACAGATCCGGCTGGGACGCCTCGTCTCCGAGCCTCTACCACGGCCCATTTCTTTTTCCTTTATTTCTACTAGATCGACCGTGCCTCGGGTCGACTAGCGTTGCCGAGAGCACCTCTTACCGTCCCGCCCGCCCGGCTAGGAACCGGAACCGTCTCTTTCTACCTTAGGCGCAAATCTCAACCAAATCTCCAAACATTTTCAGATGCCTGTGCTAGGATGAACTTAATTCGACGCTCAAGCCTACTACATGAATCGCTACATTTATGTTCCCATTTTCCTCAGATCATAAGCACCAATTTCACGAGCCTCTAAAACTCCTCGTCATATTCTCGTCACCGTCGTGGATCGCTCCTAACCTCGCTAATTCTTCTATTCTCGTGATCCCGATAACCACGAGGCAAAATCGCCTCAGAATGTCACAACCGGTCCTAAGTGACTCTCGTAGCGTGTCTCCTCTGTCGGCCTCCCACCTAGCCCTCGCCTTGGCTGCCATCAAGAACCCCGAAAGAGACTTTCGCTTCATCTCGAACACCCCATCACTATATAAATTTCACTAACCCCGTTTAACCATAAGTACGGTCGCCTCGGCCATTTACCATCATAAGTTTTAGCCCTTAGTTTGGGAGGCGCTGCCTATCATGCCCCTACTCTTCCGGAGGCTCCCATGCCCGACGGTAGTCACAGAATAACTGGTATAACCTAATCCATCGCCAAGGCATCACCGGTCCGCGACCCCGATGGTTCGCTAGTATCGGGATCCACGAGGCATCTTCCGATCTAGGTGTGCTCGACATTTCTCTCTCGCGCGTCTCCGGCGAGAAGTCCCAGTCGACCTCACGAATTCGCCCGCATAATGCTAGGAATTTCTGTTGCAGATTTAGTGACACTTACAATATTTGATGCATGCAAGGATTTAGCAAACAATATAGGTTGCAATAGGAAAATCATTATAAAACAATTCTATAGGAAATACCGCAGAAATAATAAAAACAGCGAACTATCGCCTAAAACTGCCTCGATACTCAACTTCTGACAGACCCCCTCCTACGGGATTGTGGAATCCGCTTCAAGAACTCCACAAGAACCTTCCACCCAAGCCTCCTCTCGTCGACTCCGGACAAATTACCATGAAGCTAAGCCGTTAAAATTGTTGCAACTGTCTTTGGAAAACGTGGATTATAAAATTTTGTACTTAAAAATCACACCTTTAGATTTAATGAAAATCCGGGCAAAAGATAACTCCGCCGCATCTGGTCAAGCCCGAAATACAAAATCACCGTATAAAAAAATACACTCCTCAATATTCCAAAATCCACCATAACCATAAAGGACCTCTCATTCTCATCAAAATATAAGATACAAATCAATCCAACATACTACCTGAACCCTGTTTTCTCAAAACCATGCATGCATATTTTACAAAAGATATTTACATATACAAAATGTCACATTTTTTACTTTTACTAATGCTTACTTTACACCTTATCTTATATATATACAACACAAATGTCAGAGGAGGATCCCGAAAGGTCTTCGCTTCTAAGACTCGCACCTAAAAAATTATTTAAAACAAAAATCGCACCAAAACTTTCGCCAATGAGTACTATAAGTTCTAAATGTCGATGCCCGATACCTCCCAATATGAAAATTCGGCATGTAAATGGTTGTAAACTCGTTTATGAGAAAATCAGAAGTTTTGCTATAAAAACCATTTCTAAAAACTATTTCTACTGCTGAAAATTATTTCAGTGGTGGTTAATATCTAAAAGTGCTATACTATAAATCAAGTACCAAATCCACCGGTGGCTCATTTCAAAACTATTTCGCCGCCGAAACTAGCCCAATGGGCGGTTAATATCCGAAAAGTGTTATACTGCAGAAATCAAGCATCAACCACCGTGGCCCATTTATGAAATACCCTAGACGGATGCCATTTAACCTCGAAATTCAAGATCGTGAGGTGAACCCTGAACACTACCCGCCTAATATGGTCCATGAACACTAGCGATTCTATAGCATAATGGAACCTCGGAACCAAAATGCCCTGTGATGGAACCCTAACCAACACCTCATCGCTACGTACTCACGTCACATTAACTATCTATATACCCCGAACGTAAGGCGCGACTCACTATATAACTATATACTATATCGAATCTCCCACTGGCCGACCAGCAATATAAGCATCATAATATCCCATAACCCCGCCATGCACAATCCGAGATACACCGACGGAACCGAAAGCCGTGGTCATCTGGGGGTTTTAGCAACCGTGCCAAACTGCTTTCTAGCATCGAAATCAAAAAGTTTCGCCGAAAGTATAACAAGTGGGAGGTAAAAAATGCTTTACTCATTACATTGTATTTTCTCAAAGCACTTTACAAACTTGTAATTTAAACACTCTTCGCTTTCAAAACGATTTTTGAGTACTCACCCTTTTCGACTAATTTCTTTCAACTCACAAGCACTCTGGGACATCGCTGATGCTCAATCGCCTACACAATCCATAAGAGGCATTTAAAATGCCCCCTACCAACATTTTAACCATAAACATACAAAGGGCTTTCAGTTTAATTATATCGAAAACGAATCCGATTCTAACAAATCCACGCATTAGTCCCATTCGATAAGGACATCGGGAGAAATAAGGAGCAAGGAAATCGACTCAAAATGCTCCTACACATAAATTGCCCCATAAAAACTATATGTTTTAACAACTTTTTCAAAACGACCCTATGCTATTTGATGTATTAGACCACACACATCAGCATAACCATGAAATTCGCACACGCAGACTCATAATTAAATTCTTCTTTTTTTCGGGAATTATAAGCACCAAAAGCTATCGATACATATATAAATTCCTAGACTCACTGACTTTCCATGTTCAAAAACACCCAAAATATTTCTAAAATTTATGTTCGACTGTCCGAATAAAACTTAAAATTTCAACTCGAACTCAACCGAACAACTCAAATTCACTCAATCGTCCGAACACAGTTTCGAAAATTCCTAAAAATTCCTTAACTTAATCCAAAAATTTTGGAACTGAAGTTTACGACCTTTCACGGCCTCTAATAAAATTTCAAGTCATTACATAGCCTTTAGAATCGAAATAAATACGTTAGAAAATTTCCTACCTTTTAAAAGCTTTGACAAATGTTAAGATATTTGGCACCTACGCGTGAATCCTCGTCACAGAAGGCCCAACTTTGTCTCTCGGTCGAATTTAAAATCTACAAATCGATTTTTATAAATCTTAAAAAAAAGCGAAGAAAGAAAAAAAAAAAATTTAAAATTCCTCTCTCCTCCACGCTCTCTCTCGTCCCGTATGTTCCTCCTTTTGACTTTTATAAAAAAAAAAAATTTTATTATTATCATTATTATTTGAATAAATGGTTTCTATTGCCTTATTCGGGTCCGTTTATTCCCTGAAAAAATTTATTTATTTTCACCAATTTTTATCAGAATAAACTTGTGATCGCTAATTTCGACTTTCGAGATTTTGTAAAAATCTGGGCCTCAGCTCACACGACTTATCACCCGTAAATTGCAAATATTCCTACTGCCTCAAAACGAATTTCTAGGTCACTAGATTTCTCGCGAGACTAATTTAACGACGCACCGCTTGTCATCCGGCATCTAGAAAATTTTCTAGCTTCAACCATTCATAATTTATTATTATTATCCTTTAAAATTTCATAATTTGTACTTTCAATTCCTCCAATTATCCTTAATCGCAAAAGTGCCACAATTCTTTCAAAACTTATAATTTCACCCTTAAAAACAACTTTCAAAAATTCTATTATAAGACTAAAATACTGCTTAGTTTCCCCTCGTAAGGCATATACGCGACTTACTAAGCATAATATACCGCATAATCCTATCGGATCTGGCGTTACAACCTTACTCCTTCATCATCTGACAGCTCATCATCTGAGGCTATGAAATCGGCTGATTTAGATATCCTTCAGGCAGTATTTCATTATCTCAGGGTTGGATTGTCTGGTAAGTTCCAAGTCCACAAGATCGCATCAGTCAAAATCGCTTATTTTTTCTTATAAGCTGTGAAATTCTGAGTTGTCACCTGTGTTTTAAAATATAGGTTTTCTCTTAATCCTCCCTTCTCCAATTCCTCCCACCCTTTCTTTTTTTTTTTTCTGATAAAATTTTTTTTATATGATTTTCTATCTCAGGACACTTGACGTGGAGTGATGTCTATAGTTTTGGAGTGATTCTACTAGAAATGGTGACTGGAAGAAGATGGATGGACAAAAAGGGGCCAAACGGGGAACAAAACAGTGTGGAATGGGCAAGACCTCATGTAGGAGAAAGAAGAAGATTTTACCGTCTGATAGACCCATGGCTTGAGGTCACTTTTCAATAAAAGGTGCCCAGAAAGCAGCTCAGCTGGCTGCTCATTGCCTATTGGACCAAAGCAAGGCCCTTAATGAGTGAAGAGCAATAAAAGTCTTGAAACCTCTTCCAATTTCCAAACCTTAAGAACATGGCCAGTTCATCCTATTATTTCCAGACCATGCAAGCATCGGTTCCAGCCCAAATGCTCCAAATGGCGGGTGTTCGAACACAGGCTGGAATAATACTTTCCAGGAATGGCCATCAGCAGCACAGGAGCCTGAGCCTTTCCATACCATTAATCCATTTTCCCCCTTTTTCATTTATTCCTCTCATCATTAATCCACTTTCCCCCTTTTTCCTTTATTCTTTTCCCTTTTAAATATAGATATATTTTCTGTTGAAGCATTTGTTCTTGGACGACTGGAAAAAGTAACAGAGGGCAAAGTGAAATTCTGTAGCAACTCATGATTTCAAGCCCCCATTTGGTTTTCGAATTGGTAAGAGGATATTACTATGTAACCCATTGAAGAAAAAAAAGAAAAGAAAAAAGGAAAGAGTTCAAATTTCATTGATCCTTTAACCCAAGATTCACATCTTGGGTTCTTTATGCACGATGGCTTTTATGAGAAATTCCAGACACGGATTTTGAGCTGTCTCAAACAATAGGAGCTTCACCAGGAAGGATCAATTGCCCTATTTTCATTTACCCTTTATTTTTTTATCACACGACTGGAAAAACAAAAACAAAAACAAAAAAACTGGAGAATCTTATTAAAGGCCAACGGGAGACTTGACTAACTGCAGCCAAACAGCTGTTCAACTATTATTAGATTCAAATATTATTCTAACTAATGATATATGTTTGACCAAGCGATTCAAACGGAATATTTATTAGTAACAAAGCAGAATTATCATCAATATCATAAGGAACAAAAGCCAGACGTATACCATAGTCAATTTGCTACCCTTCTCCTTCCCCTTCCTCATGCTGCAGTTCGCCTCGTTAACTGATCCTTGGAGGTGCTCTCGAAGATCTTATCAGCATTTCCCACTTCAAACCCGTCACGCCGATGGAACTCCCCACCTGTGTAAGTCTGGCCAAATCAAGTGATTGATAAGAAGTAAGAAGAACCTATTAAATCAAAGATAAGATCATGCATATATGCTTTCACAACTCAAAGCAGGGAGGAAGATGAAGGATGATTTAACAGTCAACAGAAAATTTTGAAATTTGAAATTTCCTTGTTTTAGACTTTAAAAAAAATCATAAATCTTATATATCAAAGAAAACAGTAAACAGATTTTGTTTCACCTTTGATATAAGCAATCAACATATAAATGATCAATAATACCAATTTATTCATCACACTTTTGGAATAAGTTTTATTTCATTTTCATCAAGGCTATGTTTGATTCCCTGAAAATTTGAAGGAAAATAAATAAAGAGGAAAAGTAAAAGGACAAGGAAAATGAAAAAGAGAGTTAAAAATAGATAAATTATCTTTATTTGCTATATTAAACTCATTTAATTTATTTTATCTCATCAATATAAATATTAAATAATTTAAAATTGTATAAGTTTCCATTGAATTTTAATTATATTTGACTTTTTTTTTTTTTTTTTTTTAATATGAGAACTGAACATGTTCAGTACTTTACGAGAACCAAGCACAACCTAAAATAGCATCCATTTAGAAAGAAAGCTTTTACTTCATATTTGATGCTTTTATATATTTAATCATTCAACCACATGCAAACTTGCAATATTGAAAGGGAAGAGTAATATTTTGGAAACCTATCAACCTTTTACAACCAGTACACTGTAAAGTAACATACAAACAAATACCAAGGCATATCATATGCATGGCTTTTTGATATGGAAGAAGTGCATGATATCAATAATCTAATGAATGTAGTAAGCACATGCATAAGAATGATGTTTAGCAATCATAAGATAAATGAGCACTATAGCCAATCAGTTGATCTATTTATTCAGGTGGCTACCAACAACATTGATAGTAGATATGCATCTTTATCATTCTGTGCCAGAAATCACCCCAGTAAAGCAAAAATGACTGTTCAAAAAGAAGGTTGTTACCATTGCGGTAGGTTTTATATTGAAGGTGCAGAAGGCATCGGCAAACTCTATGTACGAACAGGGGACTGATTCAGTGACATTATCAGAAAATTGAAAGGAGACTGAATCTGCCACAGTTGAACTTTGCAGCAGAAGACCATCAGGGCTCACTGATGATAAGGAAATGAAGATATAAATTGTCTACCCATGCTCGAAACAATAACCATTGGAAAGAAACACATTGGGTAGCGTCTAAAACGGAAATTATCAGTAATGAACATAAATATGAAGTATTGCATGCGATAAATGGCAAAAAGAAAATCCACACATGAAAATCTTCATAATTTCATAATATATTTGACCAAGATAGGGCTTGTGTCAGCAGATGCATTCGAAGCATTCCAATACTTAAGCTATTCCTCAAATTAACCATGGGCCTAATCAAACGGATTTGGTCTGCTAACACCTGGAGATCTCCACTCTTGTTTTCACCATTCATCTAACAATTCTGAAATGAAGTTACGAATCTCTCTTCCTAGGAAAGCAGATCAAATGACATAAGGCACACATCAGTCTCATTAGGAGATCAATTTCACTGTTCCATTAGCATGAACAAGAATTTATTTTGAAAGACCACCTATTAATCTTACATAAATTCAACTGATGTGATTGGATATCAAATTCTAATCACATATCTCACTTAGCGGTTTGATATTCAGCATTTTCTAGCTTTCCAGGGATATCATTTATATATATATGCCTGAGGGGTAAAAATAATGGAAAACACATGAAAACTCAATCCAACCTAAGACATATTTGTATGAACATGTAATCTGTATGAAAACATTTACAAGCTCCTCAGTTCCATTTGACCAAGTACGTATGTTCCTGTTGAATCTTATATAGATTCTGGGGGAGCAAATTTAGGAATTAAAAGAAGAGGTCAAATTAAGTAACTAACCCTTTAGAACTCCCCCTTCAGAATTCAACTTGAAGCCATTCTCCTCGATGAACTGATTAAGCATTTTGATACTTCTCAAGTCAGATTTCAGCCGATGAGAGGAAATAGTAACATGATTGACTGCATACCCATTAACAAGGGTCCAGGCAGCATATTCACTTTCCCTGGGTATTCATAAACTAGATAGTAAGATCTTGGAATGGAGGTCCCATATAAATCAACAAGAATACTCAAGTTAAGTACTTTTAAATTAAAATAGGATAAACCAATTAACATAACAATGAGATAACCGAAGATACAACTTTGATTTAGATTATGATAGAAACCTTTGCCATGTGTAAAATAAAGGAAGTTATATGACAGGAGGTTAAACATGTGGACAAACATCTTCTGGAAAAGGTTAGAGTCTTCTCGCACAACAGTTTACAACATTCTTTTGGTGCTCAGGTGGTTGTAGAACTTTGTGTACATCCAATTGAATTAACTCATGATTGAAGGTCTTTTTTTCCAGCCAAAACGAAAAAGAATACCTTGACAATTGTTGAAATTCAGAATACAAGGGCTTTTCCCATGTTAAAAATCCCAGGGCACTTGCAAGAGCTGCATGTTTGTTTCCCCACTTACCAGATATTTCGGTGTATTTTCTAATTATTTCCTGTAAACAAAAGAAAAAATTTCAAGCAATAAACTATTCACCAGGAAAAACACATCACCAAAGTAATCGAAAAGGTAGAAGACAAAGCACAGGCTGGTAAAGGGTTGGGGCAGGATTGTGGAATTCAGGTTCGAAATCTCCATGTGGACCAAAATAGAAAAAGCATTACCTATCAGAATAAAATATGACAAAGCATGGGCTAGATGAAAATTTAAATGTGACGGCCAAATAGGTCTCCTTTGCTTATTATTATTTTTGATAAGTACACAATTTTGTTCCCACGGACTTGAACCTGGTTCCTTCCCCTCATATGCCATGGCTAGCTCTAAACCACTGAGCTAGGCCTCATTGGTAGGTCTTTCTTTGCTTATGTTTTCACAAGATAGACCATAACACAGCTTAACAAACTTATTGTACATAAGAGAGAATGGAGTTTTTGAATTGGATCAAGTTCTGTAAGGAAAAAAACTAAAAAACTTGCAGGGAAGAAAAAAATGTGAAAAAATGTAAAGCCTACATTTTGGTTAGGGGAACAATGGTCATAAATAACTTACAACTTACTAATACAGATAATTGCAGTTA
Organism: Tetrastigma voinierianum; assembly: GCA_016808115.1. NCBI lineage: Eukaryota > Viridiplantae > Streptophyta > Magnoliopsida > Vitales > Vitaceae > Tetrastigma > Tetrastigma voinierianum. The sequence continues at coordinate 1,381,547 of JAEQBH010000677.1, read as the reverse complement.
TACCACCCTCCCAATCCCAATCGGTAGGTGTGAATACCACTGAGATATAATAAAATGAAAAGAAAGTATTCAATAGAGAAGAACGACTTGCTTCCTTTATTACATAGCTACCCACTGAGTTATCTTTCAACATTAGGATCAATCAGCTTCACTCACGAACATGACTAAGCAAGAAATCAATTTCTATGTGTGAGACCGAGAGATATATATGACTTGTCATGGCACTGAAATAGACAACAAAATAGATGAATTTCTTCGGCACAAACTTTTTTTTCCCACAAAAATTCATGAAGAGGAGAAGAAAAATTGAAAGCACAGTACGCATTAGGATCATTAAACTCAAAACGGAGGCACAAAACTGCAGCTTATCAACTAACCATGATGAATTCCAAGGACACACCTGAGCTTGCGGACTCATCTCATCTACAAGAAGCTCAGAGATGAATATTCGTGGCAGAGGCCCATAAACACCACTGCCAGTGTCTGTATGGGGAATTCTGGGAGGAGAGAACCATAGGGCCCTCAATTTTTTTGCAGGAAATCTCAACTCCTCCCGGGGTTCATAACCAAAATCCAGGAAAAAATTGGCCATAGAGTCGATCCCATAACCATTTACCTGTTAAATTTTCCAATAATAATGATAATGATGATGATAAATAATAATAAAAATAAAAACTTCGTAGCACAATACAAGCGTTAATCAAGATTACAATTATGAATCACATCAATGAAAAAACTAGAAAGAAAAGCAAAGCATACCCCAAATGTCCTAAATGCGAGATGATCATAGCAAATTCTGTCACTGTCAACTGATCGGAGGAACAAGCCCAAACGGATTTTGCAGTGGGATTCCTATCTAAATAAACTGTTTCCATACTCGCTAACACATTCCTAAAAAACGATTCAGCTCCCTGCAACACAGATGGAAAATGATCATTAAAATTCTTAGCACCGATAGAAACAAACTACAGATTAATGGAATAGTAACACTTAAGCATTCCGAAAATAACAGAGAATTTTATTGAATTCGTTATGTTACTACAACAGCAATGTCCAGCATAATTGTGTAGCCTCAGGAACTTGCTTCGGTTTCATGGAATTAGAATCGAAAAAGAATCATAGTCGGATGTATAATGGAGATTGAATTGATGGAACGGATTTACAGTAGTATGGAGAGTGATAAGCAATTACCCTCCCCTGTAGAAACCAAATAATAAATTCCTAAATAAAAAGAGAACTTTAAATTGAAACCCTGGAGAGATTTCGGAACCTGAAAAGGAGGAACGGCTGGCTCAGACTCCATGTGAGATCGAGAAGCTTTGCAGATACTTCGATTTGGTAGGAAAACCGAACTTCCGGGAGAGAACGGACGAGGAAAAGCAGTGGAAAGAGGGGCGTGGAGGCGGTATGGTGAAAGAGCGTGATGGAGAAAACTTGGAGGAGCGGGCGGTGGTTCTGACGGTGGAGTAGATGGGAGAGATGGAGGACAACATTGTCAGAGTGGCGGCCTCCATTTACTTTTCGTGAACCCTACCACGACAACCTAGGAACTAAATCATCCCATTAACAACTTTGACTGTAGTGATCTTGTTGTGATCTTGTGACCTGACCAAGCAACCCAATAACAACTTTGAATGATGTGATTTTGTGACCTAACCAATCAACCCAATTATGAAATGATGAAGGAGTTTTATACGGAAATACTTTGTTTAAAAAAAAAAAGATATAATTAGTTTTGTTGTCAAAATATTTGTCAAATTGATTCATAAAGCCATTGTCGTTGGTAGCGGCAATTGAAGATTTCAAATGTCGCTATCATGGTTGACAATTGGAGATTAAATGCAAAAGTCGTTGACCATAACTCCGACAATTGGAGATTTCAAATGCCGCTATCACTATTGTCAAGAATCGAAAGAAATGAAAGATTACTGCACCATAACCAAGGGTAATTGGATATTTCAAATGCCACTACCACGTTACTGTCACAATTAAAGATCGTTATACGCCGTCATTCCACAACTAGCGAATCTATTTCATATTCAACTGCGCTTTCTTCTCCTATTTTTCTCTCGCCACTGCTGCTCGTTTGCTCCATTGCTAGTTCGTTGTTGTCATAGTCGCGCCTCCGTCACCGCTGCTTGGAATTCCTCATCAACAAATTCCGGCTTCGCTATTTCAATCGTGCTTATTCTCGGCCAGGACCGACTATATATTTGTTTCAAGCAGTTCTTGATTCAACTGGGTGTATTTGGTTTCTTTTTGATGTGGTTTATGGTCCTGGCTTGCTTTTCAAATTTTGTTTCCGGGTTAAATTCTATAGTTTCATGTCGCTGGGAGCTCATGATCTTTTCAGCGGTTAGGATCAATTTTCTAAGGAAATAATCATATTTGGAAAAAAAAAAGGAATAGATGACCTAAGGAATCAACATGTCAAAGGGGAAAGTCCTGACTACATTTATATCTTTCTGCTTTCAAATTGAGAACTGGTCCCTCGTAAGAGTGTTTAAAAAGCTTTTGATGGGTTGATCCAAAAAGAGAACCAAAGCCATCAACATGTAGCATAAGCTTAGATCGAATAGAACACAAAAATATATTAGATATGTAATTGTTACTTCAGCTGGAAACTACTATGGACATGGTTTTGTTTTATTTTAAATCTCAGGTTTCACCCACTAGCCGTCTAGGAGGTAATATAGCATGAATTTGGTTTTTATTTTTTTAAAATTGTTTTCGCACTGTTTTTTAAAATACGGGCAACAAAAAGAATCACAAAAATGTTGCTTTTTTATCGCTCTCTCGAGTTTAGCGTTCGCATTGTTTTTCAGGAAAAAAAAAAAGAAAGAAAAAAGGAATTGGTCGTTTTCTTTGTGTTTTCTTCGTTCCCCTTGTTTTTTCAGAAAAAAAAAATAGCTCTATTAACAATCTCCAACACAACTTCCATGACTTACCGAACTATAAACATAAGCTCTGTCTTAAAGAAAAAAAAATTATGAGAAAGAAAAAAAAATTGTGAAATACAAAAGCTCCTATCTAACTGATTCTTGATGTTATATTTAGAGGCTGAATTGAAACAAAGAGGAAGAATATAACTTGTTTTGAAAACTCTATTCACAAGGGAAAGCAGGAAGAGGTACAAAAATGTATCTCCATTACCTACCACACAGTAACACTCCTGTAACACCCCAAATTATACCCTAACAGTTTTATAACATGTTTAGGGTATAATAAAAGGAAAGTATATTTTTAAAATAAAGATAAAAATAAAAATAAGCAATAACCTGTAATTAATACAAAAGTTAAGGGAAAGTCTGGTGCCAAAGTAGGAATATAGATCATTAAGAATAATAGAAAGATGAGGCTAATGTAAAAATATCATAAATTGATTGGCAAATATTAAAGAGCTTACAGACCAAAGCGAACAAAAAAGTGATAAGATCAATGTAAGCGATAGCATTCAAAATAAATATCTCATTTTAATTCTTGGAGAAACAGAGAGCAAAACGATAAGAGAAGTTAAGAGAAGAGAAGAAATACATGAAAAGAAGATCATGTATGCATTCCTAGTATGGAAGTCTAGTGTTTTGTATGGATTTATATGGTATTTGTCTAGTTTTGCATAGAAAGCATAGATACATGGCTCGAACCCTATTTACAGGTGGGACGGCCAAGCGAAACTCCCAAACTCATTTCGGTTAGTATTAGCCGGTAAGAAATTTCTAGCGCTCCTTATATATGTGTTTCTCGGGAAGGTCCTCGTTGCACTTGAAACGCCAAGAAAATTTCCTTATTTTTGATCACAAGCATTAGCTGACCTAATCGATTTTTGGGGTAAGCAAGAAATAAAGGAATTAAAAGAAGTCCTTATAGTAAATTGTAGCCGCATCAATTAAATTAATGTTAGGCTAATTTCGTATCTGCAGCCAAGCTTACGACCATTTTGATATTGTACCGCTGCACCTCGATCGGTGACCACTGCATCAAGACACCTCAAACAATGCACCTCTATTAGGACAGTCACTTAGCTCGGCCACCAGCCTTTAGCTCGGGCTTAGGTTTGACTAATGGCACTCCAACTCTCGGGAAGGTCATAACTCTTCTGGTCCGAACCTCAAGCCGGTGTTCTTAGACTCTATGGAAAGCCCATTGAGTCAAGAATCCAGCCTTATATAGCATGATAAAAGTGGAGATCAAATTAGGTCAAGAAATCATGAAAAACAATAAGAATATGTGGTAATCATACTTATTCATGCATAATATGTGATATGTACTGAACATAAAATACACACGGATTGTCTACTTAGCACCTAGTAGAGGGATAGATAGGCATGCCTATAGGGAATACACAGCTTGCCGCAGATACGCTTATGTGACATCGAGAGGTCCCGTCAGTCGACATGACATAGATCTCGTTTGGATCATTACATGACATAGGTCAATAGTTCCTGTATAATGATGATACTTTCTGATATAGTACTAGCTGCTTGGGTCACAAAGAGAATATATGGTATAGGTCACCGCTCGCACAAAGATGATACCTTCTGCATATATAGATAGAGACTATTGTCTCGTATAATGATAAGACTTTCAAGTACATACAGCTATTTCCAGATCCGTTTCTAAGGTGGTATTTTGCGCATATGAACATAAAAGAAAAATGAAAGTGGCGTAAATGAAAATGTAAAGAATATATGACATGATATGAGAAGCATAGCACTACATGCTGGGCGTAGGTATACAGCAAGAACAAAAGTGCAAAGTACAAGATGACATGAAAAGTATATGAAATATGATAAGAAATGAAACATAGGAAAAAAGTATATAACTGAGAAATGATAAGTATATGTAAATGTTATATAAAGCCAAGGGCATATGGTTTGTATAGAAGTGTGGAGACTCGCAGAGGTCATCCATATGTATTAATTCCCACTAAGTGCGTAAAGCTTAGCACGAAAAATTTTCATCCGTGTAGTATGTAAGAGGAAAAACCAGAACATGCGACAATCCACATCAAGAATCAAAGGTCACGCGATCACTAGGTACCTACTGAAGACCTTGGTCTGCTTTTGTATACGTAATTTTGTTTATTTTGTAAATATTGTAAATGTTGAATATTTATATGGAGCTTCAGATATATTTTGTAATCCGCTACGGTAATATAATACAAGTTAAATGTTTAACATTATATGAATGAACAAACTTAAAGGCTAAGTGTTTAAAAAAAATATATATATATGACACCTTCGTCGACACCGGTGCCGTCAGTGTCACAGCATTAGTTGGTATCGTAAAGACCTAATTCAGTTCCTGACCCGCCAATCAGGTTGAATCAAAGAAGGGGTGTCACAACTCTACTATCTCTAATTTCGTTTCAATGCTTTATCCCCATTGTACCCATTATACTAGTATTGAATTGATTAAATGGGAGTTGAGGATGAAGTGAAAAACCAGTCCCATTGTACTGATCCACCACATGTAGAGAATGTACCCAATAAGAAGGATAGTAATATGAAGATTTGAATAACTAATTTCAACACTCTAACTCGAAAGCTGATAAGGCTATATTCACTCATGTAAGAGCCAAGTCCTTGACTTTACCTCAACAACTGACTAACTAAGGTGACAGTTTCAAGTAAGTTTGCGGAGTTTGAAGTCATGAAAAAATCCTCCAGGTATTGTTTTCCCCTTAAATGATAAATTGAAAGGATGAAGGGAAAAATACTTTACTAAGAACATTTACAAAAACACTCTATGAGATGCAAATATCTTAGTTATACCATAGGGAATCCTTTCCTCATAATACATTAGCACTATGAAATGGGAATTCAGGAATATTTCGTATGATTGAAATAAAATTTATCTGCAAGATTTAGAAAATATGTTGAAATAAAATTTCTGATTGATTGTTACATACATACTGTCCACTCTTATTTATGTGAAATGAAAGCATGAAGTACTTGGTTTTCCCATTATGCCTAGGTTTGGCTAAAATCACACCATTAGCAAATAATGTAAGCAACTAGGCTTACCTTGATCGATGTGTGATCTCATGCTTACATGTCGAGAGACCAATCAGTAACCGGTAAGAATATAGATGAATGTGTGGGGGAATAAAAGGTAGGAGATAGTTGATATTGAAACCTATATTTCACCAAATTTGTGATATTATCTTCCGAGACTTAGACTTAGACTTATAATATTGTGATGAATTTAAGTGGGGATATGGGCCATAATGTTTAGCGGACTCAAAACCATTGTCAACCTCTTTCAGAGATGACCCACGCTACATTTTTAAAATTTTTCGATGACTTTGTTGCATATATCACACACATATGCACAAAGAAGTTGAAACCCCAAAAACCTAAAACCTTAAAACCTTAAAACCTTAAAACCTTAAAACCTTAAAACCTTAAAACCCTAAAACCCTAAAACCCTAAAACCCTGAAACCTTGAAATCCTGAAACCCTAAAACCTTGAAAACTTGAAACGCTAAAATGGCAAAACCTTAAACCCTAAAACCTTGAAACCTTGAAACACTAAAACGCTAAAACCCTAAAACACTGAAACCTTAAAACCGTAAAACCCTAAAACCTTGAAATCCTAAAACCATATGACATTAAATCCTTAAAACCCTAAAACCCTAAAACCCTAAAACCTTGAAACCTTGAAACTCTAAAACCCTAAAACCATAAAACCCTAAAACCATAAAACCTTGAAATGCTAAAACCATAAAACACTGAAACCGTAAGACCCTAAAATACCAAAACCCTGAAACAACGGCATTTCAACCCTAAAACCTTGAAACCCTAAAACCGTAAAATCGTAAAACCACATGACATTAAACCCTTAAAACCCTAAAAACCCCTAAAACCCTAAAACCCTAAAAGCATAAAACCTTAAAACCTTGAAACGCTAAAACCCTAAAACCTTAGTGCCTTTAATTATTGTGATACAGCCTCTCCAATGTGTTTTACTAATATGTATAGTGCCTTTCAGACATCCATGTTATATATATGGCGTTCAGAGGGCTTCATGATGCTGATCCATTGGATCCATATATCTCTGGCACAAAGACGTATAATGTGTCCCAATTTAGCTGACACCGAGTAGGTTTGAATGGCTTTATTATTCATGAATTAACATTCCAGCTATTTCTAATTCATATATATTCAATTATAAACATAGTTTTTTCATTAATTGTAGTTACAGGAAGTCCTCCGCCCTAATGGTGCCAGATTAGAGCCTTCCTCAAGATATGGAGTGATGGACCACGATTCATCTGTTACGTGATCCGAGCGTGGATTCTACCTAAGATATACCGCTAGGGCCACATCATGATAGATCGGGCCGCTTTATCACTTGTCTCAAAGAGAGATGGCGTCGAGACACACGCTTCACGTCCCGCTGACAGATGACGATCACGCATGGGATGTTGCTATCATCCTCGCCTTCTTATCGACGACCGCCGTCACGGACATGTGTGCTCGATGCAGCGAGTTATGCGGTGAGTCGGCTCAAGGTCACCTCACCGCCGATGCCTCGCAGGGATCTCATTCCAACTGCTATCTCCATCCGGTGGTTATATTTCGCCAGCATCCACCCCAAGACCATGGGCGTCGATGAGGCCGATTCCGAGCGAGTGCAATGCGGGTTCATCTAGCTTATGGGATCCTCTTCAAGTATAAACAAGAAGGGGGTCCATGTTCATCCGTGCTTTCTCTCCCACTACTACAAGATTCGACACGACATCGACTCGAGTAGTCGGGTGGGAAAAAGACTTCGCACATACATATCAAGAGTTACGCCGAGCCACTGACTATAGATGAGGTATTAGCTAGTTGTTTACACTTCAATACTGTGTATAAATTTTTTTTTTTTTGTACTACATACACTTTCACTATGTAATTAGGTGGCTTAATTTATGTTTATTTTATATTCAGCTATGGTCTTGTGAGAGACTTCACGTGGGCCGACCCAATTTGGGGCGATTAGTGGCATATCCAGCACCACCATTGCCTCATGCCTTACATGACGACGATGCCGATGGCGACGTAGATGAGGGTCTGGACAATTGATTACCAATTGAGCATGGCGTTCAGCCCTGAGCCACAGCCGAGTGCAGCCGCAGCCAGCCTTCCTCGTCAGTATAGGTGGAGAAGCACCTTGACACAGGTGCTTAACCCATCCTGTGTCCTCCTCCTATATCGAGATCAGCTAGACGCACAAAATTTCGATCCCGTAATTATATGTAAAAGTATATGGTTCTATTGTAATTTCATTCATGTTGACATAAAAGTTTTTGACGTCAATGGTAAATGTGTAGGTCTTATGGCAGCTATACATCGGAGAGTTGGTTGACTAACTTCCCGATATTTGCTTAGCTGATCAGGATATCTGGCGCACGATGTCACTGCTCATATGTTTCGAGACTATTGAGTGGCATAGTCCATAATAGTCTCAGGCCGGGCTGGGTCGATTAGAGATACCTCCATCACGCCTTACGAAGAACAACTACATGTAGCTGGATGCACTGGTTTACACTAGCACGACAAGCACGACATGCCCGTGTATAATACGGGATACGCTGAGGCTAGGATCATCACTTCACCACCTATGGTGGGCTCAATGACTTCCATGATCCATACACGCAAAGTGTATCGCCTTACATATGGCGTTCACGACACCACCACCATAGGACGACATGGCGCTCCATACTACAATTTTTAGTTATCTACAAGCGGAGAAGCTGTAGTCTTATGCTTCTAAAATATTTACCTAATTTTAATCAATAGGATTATGTAATTATAATTCTTCTTCGTTCATCAGATCACCGCTTTATGGTCGGCTTACAACGGCGCTTCCGCTTTGCTACCACTACAAGCAGCGACATACATCATATTGTCTTCGACCGGTGTTACACAAGATCGGAAGATCTCAACGCATCAGTCGGATACGCCAGGAGGCTCTCTGACATCACATGGACCATCGATTAGGATTCCTCCGATGTCATCCACTCCAAAGACGTATGCGTACCTATCTCAGGTGGGGAGGGAGAGGGAGAGGGAGAGGGGAGCGATTGGTCGAGGTCAGGCTCGAGATGGCGGGCCGTGTCACGGTCCGCACAAAGGATTGTACGGCTAGGTACACTTGAGCCGACTTTGCCTACTTTAATACCTTCCCATACTTACCCCTCACCCGAGATGTTTATACCCCCACACACTTGCACATCACCTTCCATACCCCCACACATTGACACATCACCTTCCCTACCCCCACACACTTACACATCACCTTCCATACTCCCACACACTTACACGTCTGTACCTTATCCGGTGTCGCCAGAGCCAGCGTCCATAGCAATAGATATCACATTGTCGTCACACCCTTTACCATCCCATACATTGCCTCCCATGGATGACACCATCTCGACCTTACCCAAGAGGCAGGGACTCCGGGGCCAGCGACCAGACCGGGACGCGCACATTGACTACTTCATCCATCGCCTACTCATCTATCACCCTACCCATCACTCCCTGGCCCATCGCCCTTCTCGACTCCACGACCCTATTGCCCAACAGGCTGTTTATTCTAAACGTTGTCGTAAGAGAAATATAAAAGCGCCATCTTGTGGGACTCATTGATACATGTTATTATTTTTATATATGAAAAATTGTATAAAATGTTTTAATATATTTATATGTTTTGGTATATGCATGATTTGGTAGATACAATGTTTTTTGAAGATTATGCATGATTATGCATGAGGCGCCATCTAGGGTTTTTATTTTTATACATGTACGTTTTATAAAAATAATTTTAAATTGTGGTATTATAAAATTTTCAATTTTTTACAATGCATGCAATAAAAAAATAAGAAAATTAGACTAGGGCCTCCTATTTTTCAAACTATTATTAATAACAATTTTAAAAACACAAAACACAATTTCGCTTTCCTAAATTTACCCTTGATAGCGGTTTTTAGAAAATATCTAATCTATTTAGAGGTGAACTGGATAAGGAGTCCACAAGTTTAAAATATCCAATCTATTTTTAGAAAAAGAAAAACCAAAAAACACACTTTTGCGCTCTCTTTATCACGTTTAAAAAAAATTATACAACATATGATTGAAGTATGAAAAATAAAACAATATGAGTAAAATATTTGTTAAATCATACTTAAAAATATAAAAAAAGGTTAAATATTTTCAATCTCCCAGAAGACGTTTTATTCTAAAAAAACATCAATGTACACACACACACATGTTTTGAAAATTTTCTAAAATAATTTTTTTTCCTGCATGAACATGGATACTTTGATCGGAATGACATTGCCAAAATGTACCTCTTGAAGATCATCCTACAAAGGATATCACTAAAAAAAAATTCATTACAGAACAGACCTATTCGGCGGTGTGGACCAGGAGGGGCCTTAGTGAGGTATGGGACCCATTGAATATGAGGATTTTTATTTGTACAAGTCCCAGAATTCTTTTATGTCCAATGACATGCATTTTAAGGAAGGAAAATGTGGCTCTTACAGTATAGCTTAAATGTGGCTCTCATTACATTGGCAAAAGCCTTACATTACCATATATCCTTACATCGCTATTTTATTTAAAACCCCAAACCTGGAATCTTAATACCCAGGTTCCAATATCCCACATTCCTTGGTTCTATGCCAAACATAAACTTAAGACCTTTACATTTAGATAAAATTAAAAAAATAGGAAAAAATTGATGATCAAAATATTCTATCATCAGGTTCCCCTTCAAGAATGCAGTGATAACTATCTTCATAAAGCTTTAAGGTTTTATCCTTACTAGAAGCCTTCTCATAAAGGAACTGGCTCACTAGTGGATCTGTCACGTTATCTGCAGCTCCAGGCTCCATCAGCAATGGCGACGAGACCTGCAATACCTCTTAAAAATAGTTATTGTTTGTCCACGAGAACATAAAAGAACAGAAAATAAAATTGAATTTATGCATAACTGAGGTAATAAGCATGAAATGGTTCCTTCTTCTGGAGAAACTTACCTTCTCCAATTGCATCTCAAGTTCACTCGTGGCCTTTAACAGCTCCACGGCAGTCCTTAGTCGCATCTGATCAATAATAGATGAGATCACATTGTTGGCAGCCTAACATAGAAGGAAATGAAGAGTTATAATCCATGTCTTACCCAGAAACCTAAAATCCAGCACCTAACCAAAGCAGGAATCCTGTGGTTTTTTTTGTTTTGTTTTTGTCTTTTCAATCTAAAGGCAGCTTCTTCTGGTTGTCATTTGCCATGAGTTTTTTGCCATTACATTTTCATCATTTTCATAAGGCAAAATTTTAAAAATATTCATGGGTCAAGCATAAGAGAAAAAAAACAAGAACAGAGAATCAAAGCCTCCGATGATCGGGTAATGGAGGGAACGGATAATTAACACTTGTCCAGTCAGAAACTAAATTCTCGATTCAGCCTCTCATTATAAGAAGAGCAAATAATGATTATGAACAACAAAAATTTCCATCGGACTCTGCCTTTGGGTTGCTACTTGGCCCGATTAAAACAAGTTTTCCAGCCCCTCAAAGCCAAAACAACATAAAAACAAAGACTTCGATCAAAGGCAGATTTTCCTTTCATTTCTACGGTTTTCTCATCATGCAAACATGTTGCCTGGTCGTCTATCAAAAAAGAAAGAACACAGAGATCATATGGAAATCCATACATGGAAAGAAACACAAAAATAAAACATGCAATATGTTGAAGCCATTTAAACCCATGTTCTCATATATCACAAAATCACCACATATCACAACCTCTAATAGCAAAGACCATTTAAACCAAGAAATTATATATTATGGCAAGGTTTTTATCTTACTTGGAAGGAGTGATCTTTTAGTATCCTATACAGGAGCATGCCGTTGAAGGACCATATGTTGGAGCCATTTTCCATCTCATGAACCGAAGTCAATAGTTGCAACATACCTAAAGATGCACAATGTTCAATCAAGGAACTGAATCAATAATAATCTATTTTGGCTGATGACAGGATTGCACTGTAATTGAAATATCTTCCAGTCATAAGGCATGGAAAAGGAAACTCACCCGAGCAATGATACCTAAAGCCAGCCTTGATGATGCTTTTTTAACCGAACTGGCCGGAGCGCAGTAGTCGCTGGGCCCGGATTGCCATGGTCGATGCGTGCTTTGGATCGCCCGGGTCAAGTAGATCGCCGTAATACCGACCGCAAACTCCGGGGTCGTAGCACTCCTCTACAAAAACAAAGAAGAAGGTCGGGCGAGGTTGCACAAGGGTCGCCCGATGCCTGGGTTTTCGCTTTTCGAGAGAAAATAGAGATCGCGGGAAGGCGAAGGTGCTCCAGATGCGACGTTATGAGTATCAAGTAATGGCTATTTTTACGCATCTTTCACCGATGGGGTGACCTTGTATTTATAAGTAGATGTTCTCCCATTGGATGGTAATTGTGGATTCATTCCTATCGATGGATATTTCTTATTATAAATCAGATTCGATTCGTATAGGATATAAAAAGAGTAGTTTATTTGGGATAGCCTTCCTTCCTTACTGATAGGATTTGTTGGGATTTTTAGAATAATATATTATTGGAGATTATTCTGTTTTCCTTCTCTCGAGACTTGACACACCGCCTTGCCGTCGGATTGACCTTTCTTCCTGGTCAGCTCCTAAAAGGCCGAAATGCCGGCGCAAAAGGCCCGAATGCCTCATCGGGCAAGCTTCCTTTGGAATTCAACCAGTGGGCTGCTCGCCAGGGTCGCCTCTTCGGTCGCATACGCGGGTCATGAGCCTTATTTTCAACCCTATGTGTTACCCCCAAATTTCAGCGGTACTGCAGTAATGCGGCAAGGGTCGTAACGCGATCGCATCGGCAATTTCCACGTGTCCGCCTGGGTGGATTAGTTAGGGCTCGTCGCGTCATTTGTCTGTAGATAATGATGACTCTTCTGCCGCTACTTATTTCTTCCATTCCTTTCGCCTCTTTGTTTTCATGACATCCTCTATCTGTGTGCCACCGCTCCTGGGACCTTTATTTGCCTAGCGAGTTCACTTCCTTCTGGGCTCTCTGCCCGAGCCTTTTATGCGTAGTCTTTCTCTCGTTGTCTTTCTAGGTCCACCGCCTTGTTTTCTTTGATTTCTTTCGCGATAAGACGAAAGGTTCGGGTCAGGGCTGACCTGTTTTCATTATCCAATTTCATCAAGGGTCCTGTGGGTCGTTTTTCTCAGATTGATGGTGATTCTCTGGCTATTGGCCGGGTTCGACGAACTGGCGGTGTCTTCGACCGCTTATCTGAGTTGACTCTCGAGGTGCCCCTCGAGGTGCCTCCTCTTCCTCGACAAGGGCAAGGGAAAGTGAACTGACAACACCCCTCGGGGCCTGGAATATCTCGTGATCCGCCAAGCATGCTTTAACCGTGGGACCTAGTAGGGTCGGTCCTTCATACGGGGGCCATCTTTGTCGACGTTATGCCCCCTTGGCGTCAAGGTCCCCCGACGCTCAATCTCTCTACGTGGTCTCTATGCCTAGATGGTGTGTTTCTTCGAATCGGCCTTCGATAACGGCCTTAGCTTCCTTTCGCATCCCTTCATACGGGCTTTACAAGATTTCAATGTGTGTCCCGTCAACTCGCGCCAATGGTCAGGGGTATTTGGTTAGTCTACTCGGTTTTCTTTAGGACGTGGGGCCTGGTCCTCAAAGAGATACTATTTCTTTACCTTTAGCCCGAAGGAGACATCCAGGTTTTCTTTTATTTTCTAGGGCGTCTCGCGCCTCTCTGCGTGATTTCCCGATCTTCCCTCCTCCCATAGGCCGGAAGGGACGCTATTTCTTCGTTACGTCAGACCGGGAGTATGATTCCTCTCGACAAGGACGACACTGGCGTTCCGATAGCTTCATACCCCGAGAATCTCATGTTCGTTTCGTTTGGTTATAACTTGTGTGGCGCTAGTATCTCGATTCTCAGATCATCTTACATGCTTCTCAGTGCTCGAATTGATCTCAAGCCGTTGAAGATAACGCCATAGCTACGCTGGCCGAGTGTCCTCCGCCCTTACGCGGAAAGATCAAGCCTGATGTTCCCGCCCATCGAGTTCAAGTCCACTCCGATCCGCCGCCTCTCCGAGGCCTTCACCTCCTTCCACCGTGTTCCTCCCCGTTGACCAAACCAAACACATATACAAATTTATGACACTATTACCAAAGGACTATTGTCTAATTCCTCAAGAACGGCGCCATATAAAACTTTGCACATTATACTATATAAAACCACCAATCTCTTAGAGTAAATCATTTTCAAAGCTCGTTTTGGTCCGATATTCATAGCGCAATGTGTCGACAAGTAATAAAATGGATTTGTCCGTGATATCGATCCCACGTAGATCTCAAGAATTTTTAAATCAACCACCCCTCGACTACTCAATTTCCATACTATTTCGACCACAAAAATGATAGTAGGATCCAAAGATTACAGGCCGGAAAAATTAAACGAACAAAAGGAAAAATTAACAACTAACCAAACTCGGAAAAAATAGAATAAAGAATAATGAATTTCTAGTTAAAAAGAATCGACATCACTGGGCTTATCCTCGTAAGACACATTAATAGAAACGCTTATATGGAATCGTCGATTCCCGTAGATAATTTCGATAAAAATTCTTGATTATCTCAAATTTCAAAATATGTCTAAGGCTTTGTAGTACCGGACTTCCACACTCCACATTTCATTATCTAATTTATGACCCGATTCTCGAATACGTGAAATAGATAACTACTTTTAAAAAGGACTTCCTTAATCGGGGTATTTTTCTTTGCAATACTTCATACCCCATTTTATGGATCAGAAACCTTAGCACCCAAGTTATCTGGGTCAAGGCGACATACAACTTCCGCATTGCTCCTCCGAAATTAGAATAGATCAACCTTTCCTGATTGGGGATCTCAAATTAACACTCGATTGGCCTCACTATCCGAATCTGAGGTGAACTCTTTGCTTGTTTAAATAGATAACTCATTCAACTCGTTTCTTGATTTCAAGTGAGAAGAGGATTTATCTAAGTGAACTTACAGCTCAAAAGATCCCTAATAAGCAGTTAATATACCTTCAAAGAAATGTACATCACTGGGGAATGTCTTCCCTGTGGTCACTCGTGAGGACCTCCTTGAAATCGCAGCAATGACGCAAATCTTAACGTATAAGAAACTCGGAGATTCGATCCCAAGAAAATAAACCCAAAACCGTATAACGTATTAACCTAAATTAACAAGTCAGCCGGAAACCACTACGTGAAAGATACCGACTATAACGCTCACTTAATGGAAGTCGATTCTCACCATCGACTACACGATACAAAGATTCTTCCGATCATAAGAATAACCGCAATTTGAAATCAACAATCGGACCCCGAATTATTCAACTTCAAACATTTCGTAGTAATTTGAAAATAAATCGAAATCGCATTCCACTACCAACGATAACATCCGGTGATTCGTAAAATACAACGAAAATAAAAAAATACGAGAGCATAATCTGCTCTAAAACGACGGAATTAAAAAAATTAAGAAAAAGAAGAAAAGAAGAAAAGAAAAGAAAATAAAGAAAATGAAGCCACTATCCGCACTTCGGCTCAGGCCGCCAAGTCGCTTTAATGAGCCGGATAATGGCGTATTTATGGTTTTCCAAATAAATTCTAATCCCAATGTAGCCTGCTAGGATTTTTTTGTATCCAGCCCAAGTCACCGCTTCAAGTCGCGACTTTGGTTTCTCTGTCGCGGATATCATCGATGTCGCGACATCAATCTCACGTCAGCGGACATCAACTTCTACTTATGTAGCCTTGATTTGTCATTCTTGATGTCGCGACATCACTATCTTGTCGCTGACATCTTTCACGCCTTGGCAGGTTTCACTGTTTTTTCCTCGGATGTCGCTACATCGATATCTCGTCACAATTCTACTTCATTTCAACCGCCATTTTCAATCGATGTTCTGATGTCGCGACATCAATCTCGCCGCGACATCATCTTAGGGAACTGTAGGCTTCAACTGGTCGCTCTGATGTCGCGGACGTCAACATCTGTCGCCGAATTCTTCACGCCTGGGCAGCCTTGATCCGTCGTTCCTCGGCGTCACGACATCGATATCTCACCGCGACTACCTACGAAGCTTCACCCTTCAATCGGAAAGGTAGTCCTGTGTCGCTGACTTCGATTCATACCGCGATATCGCCTTATGGTTTGCAAATATTCTGATGGTTCTTGATGTCGACTTCGCTTCTTTGTCGCGATTATCATCGATGTCATGACATCAATTTCACGTCAGCGACATCAACTTAGTTCTTCGGGCTGATCGTCGCTTCCTTGATGTCACGACTTCACTCACGCTGACGCCACCATTTCCTTGCAATCTTCTAAAGAGCAATTTCAAGTCGCGGACTCAATATCTTGTTATCCATGTCGCTGACCGAATCAAATTTCCTTCACTTCGATGTCGCGACCTCATGACTGATCAGAACCCCCAAAACCGCATCAATGACTCACCCGCTTCATTTCGCCCGCCAATCGACTCACTTTTATTCCACTTATTTCTCGCATTTTTTTATCGCTTTTTCTTCTTTCTTCCGTCTACCCTAATGACAAATAGAGTTTCTTCATACCTCTCAGATATCAATTATTCAATTTTAACTAAAATCAAATGTAAAATGGACTAAAAAGAGATGACTTTTAAGCTCATCAAACTCCCCCAAACTTAAAGTTTTGCTTGTCCTCAAGCAAAGAAAAAGAAAGATTTGTTTGTCCTCAAACAAAAGGACAATTTTCTGTTTTATTTTACAGCCTTTATCTGTCTACCTTTCTAATCTAGAACTAAAAAAATATCACTGTTAATTCAAGCTTCAGTTTTTAGATGAAAGAATAAAGCATGGTATACTTTTATTACAAAAATTTCGACAAACTAATGTATTTTTACACAGCTTATTTATCAAGTCTTACTCTCAGGTGTGTGCGTGTCAAGAATCCTTCAACTTCGGGTTTTAATAAACCTTCCTGGAGTTTTCTTAATCAAGTTATTCAAGTCCCATATGCTTGTTTTTCATATCGATCTCCACTAATGTAGGTGATTCCAACCTCAAAATCAATTAGGTCTTTTGGCTTGTAATGTTAGGTCAGTAAAAGGGTAGGATGAATGGAATTTTAGGCTGAGATTACCCAAACTCTTTTTTTTTTTTTTTTCTCCTCGACCGCTATTTCCTCCCTAAAACTCCCCCCAAACTTTGCGTTCGGGATTCTACCTTGAATCTCTTCTTTTCAAAGTTCGATGCTCCCAATTTCTTCTGTACTCCGATTGGGAATTTTTCCTTCTAATCGCCCTTAGAATTATACATGTTTTGTCTTTTAGGCTTTCTAACACTCTTAGCGAACTTTGCTAGTAGCCCCATACCGTATGGTATTAGGGTACCAGTTGAAACACCCCTAAGAACTTAATTGTTCAAGAGAGTTAGGCCACAAGACAAAAACTATTCTTTTAGCTTTCTTTCCTTTGTATTTTCCTCGTCTTCGATCTCTCCTCCTTCACCTTCTCTCAGACATCTCTTTTGCCTTCTCCCCTAATCAAACCCCCAAACATCTCTTTCCTCTCCTTGAGTTCTTGGTGGTCATCATAGGTTCTTTATCGAAATTTTAGTGATAAAGGATGGTTTCGGGCTTTTCATCGCTTATTTTGAAGACATGGAATATCGTGGGCTCAAATTCAGGGACTAAGGTGTATGCAAAGCATATACATAGTGGTATCGAAAAGCTCAAACTGCTCAATAATGGCTCAGGATTATTTTTTTGTCTACAGTTTTCAACTAGATTTCGCCTCAATCAATATTCAAACAAGTTCTAGGACTGCGGGATTACAAATTCGAATCTGCAAATTTCCACTTCGCTTAAAGTTTCAAGGGTGCCGTTGACCGAGGTGTATTATTACTCCTTCAAGACTCAGGTTTATTCACCGCCTAATTACATTAGTTTACCCAAGTACTTTGTTATATCGTAATTAACTAATTTCTCGAAGTTTTCAACTCAAACTCGAACGGAACAAAATTTCAAGATATACTCTTAGTTCCAGTTTCATCATTCATGTTCTCCATTCTTTTCAGATAAATTGAAATGGTAACATAAATGTTATTTTGATTCTAAATGTAAAATAAACTAGCATTAAAACACAATCCACATCATGATCAACCAATTTGTAAATCAACGTAATTTTATTCAAATATCAAAAAGATTTCATATTACACCAACTCAATTATTTACACACATTTTTTCACTAAATTCAAGAAAAACTCTATTTCCTCGCTTCTAAAACTCTATTTCTTCTCCGTATCGTTGCATCCCCCGCTTCAAAATTTGGTTACCTGCACTCGAGCTCCCCGATGAGCGATTCGACCACAAGGTCGCTCAACAAATCGGGGACCGCCCACCTTTTCTTTCTTGAGCTTTCTGGTTGATGGATTCTAACTAATCCATATTCCCTTCCCATCAACAAATTTTCGGTGAAACAACGCTTATGGAACACTTAGTGGAATTGTCGAGCCTCGACTCCACTCTATTCTTATAAAAATAGTTGTTTTTGCAATTCTGACGCTTTCTCTTTCACTCTCATTTTCCATTCCTTCTATTCTTTCTCATGAGCTCTAATTCCTGTTCTTCCATCCCTTTTATAGTGAGGTGTGTCTCTTTGGAAAGAACAAAGTCAATTATGATTTCTTTCAATTTCTATGGGAAGATTAAATGAGATTCATCGATTTATGTCCCGTTTTGTATTTTCAATCCAGATTTCGGCTTTTCTTGGAGAATTTGGAACGTTTTTCTTGAATGCCTTAATTTTCCTCTGATTATGCTCCTTGAAACTGAGGATATTCCACAAACTGATTAGATCAAGAGATGGATTTCTATTTCTGCTTTTATTACCATTTATTCTTTCTAATTTAACAAATTTGGGTGGACTCAGAAGTCCGATGATTTGAACCGAGACCGCACCGGGTTCAATGTAAGGAAATTATCCTTTTAAGACAATATATTCATTATTGGGCCATTAAATCAAGACATTAATTGCTGGATGTCATGACTTCATTTATGTTGCGGACTCAAAATCTAAGTCACGACTGGAATGTTCTTCTATTCTTAGATTTCTGTGATGACTAAAAGTTCTTCTATTCTATTCTAAGTCAAGACATTAATTGACTTTCTTTTCCACTTATTATTCTTCATACTCCCACATCCTTGGTTAACCCTCTCGAACCCGTGTTATGTCTCAAAACAAGAAACAATCCAACTTGATGCAATATCACAGTTGTTCAATGTCACTCAAAACAACCACAACTCAATTTATTTTTATCATGCAGGAAATTGACAATTTCTATTATTTCTCATATTCAATAGTTAAGCATTTCATGCAAGATAAAAATAAATTCCCCCAAACTTGCAATCATGCTACTTCAAATATAAAATCCTAACAATTATTTCAACTCAATTGCAATAAAAGATAGAGAAAGGAATGAGAGAGACTCCCTTTATTCCAAAGCCATGTTATATCAACTGGCCCGAATGATTTAGAGATCCTTCTTCGTGCGCTTCATTCTTTCCACAACTCGTCGTTTTAGCTTTTAGTCGACTTCCTTTCATTCAACCAATGTATCAATGCATCCAAGCCAGCCTCCTATGGTCGACAATTTGTCCATCACATTCCTTTTGCTCTCTTCATCTCCGCCATTTCTCCTCGAAATTTCACATGAGCTAATGTTGTATTCAAAGAAGATTTTTCCTATTCGTATACCGGTTCTCACTTTCCCATGTTCGGGATTAGTACCCTTCCTCATTCAAGAGAAGCGGACGAGTAAAGAATTTGGTCGTAAATAAGCTTCCTCATTAGCTCCTTCCATGTGTTACCAGATTCATATGGTAGGAGCAAACCATGCTGCAGCCATATCCGTAAGGAGAATGGGAATAATCGCAATTAATAACTTCGGCTCCACACCATTCAACTTAACAAGATAGCCATCCCGAGGAATCTCCTGCGTGCTCGCTTGATCTTCTGGATGACCAAAACCGATGCCGCTGACCATGGTCGCGTCGGTTCGAAAGTTCAAAATTATTAGCATCGGGATTACCGCCCGCCTATTGCTAGATATTTATCAGGATGAATGAATTCCATAAATTCTCCATAGTGTCATGCTCCTCGAGGTCTTTGCCGCATTCCGTCAAGCACCTTCTAATCCTATCCGGCCATGGCCGCATGAGCTTCGCCTTCCAAATCAAAGTACACTCAGATCAATAGGATTAGCCTAATCAACAAACATTTTCAATATGGGTTGTTAAAGGTCAGTGGCTACTAGAGTCACTGCTTGAAACGCTATTTTTGTTCTTTTTCTTTTAAAAATGTCCAAATTAGTATTTCTTTCTTTCATCTGAATATTGATTTACTTAAATTCTTTCGGATCACAAGAATCCGCCATAAAACTTGTTGACCAAACCAAAGCACATACTTATGACACTATTACCAAAGGACTATCGGTCTAATCCCCTAAGAATCTGTCATAAAACTTGATGACATTATAATATATAAACCACCAATCTCTTGTATAAATCATTTTCAAAGCCTGGTTTTGGTCCGATATTCTCGTAAGTGCACAGTCGACAAGTAATAAAATGGATTTAAGTCCGTATATCGATCCTGTACAGATCTCAAGAATTTTTTAAATCAATCCACTCGACTACTCAATTTCATACCATTTGGACCACAAAATGATAGCAGATCCAGCATTAAGGTGCTGGAAAATTAAACGAACAAAAGGAAAATAACTGAACTAACCAACAAACTGGAAAAAAAATAGAATAAAGAATAATGAATTTCTAGTTAAAGAACTGAATACCGAATAGTTATCCTCAGAAGACACATTAATAGAAACAGTTATAGTGAACTGTCGATTCCTCGTAGATACTGGATAAAATTTCGATTATCTCAAATTTCAAAATCTGCCTAAGGCTTTCAGAGTGCAAATGGATCTCTCCACACTCCACATTTCATTATCTATTCTATGACCCGATTCTCTCAATACAGGAAATAGATAACTACTTTTAAAAAGCGACTTCCTTAATCCGTATTTTTCTTTGCAATACTTCATACCCATTTTATGGACTGTAAACCTTAGCTCCCAAGCATCGGTCACAAGGATATACAACTTCCGTATTGTTCTCCTTTCAAATTAGAATAGATCAACCTTTTCCTTGATTAGATCTCGCCTAACACCTGATCGGGCCTCACTATCCGAATCGAGGTGAACTTCTTTGCTTGTTTAAATAGGATAACTCATCCAACTGCTCTTGGATTTCAAGTGAGAAGAGGATTTATCTAAGTGAACTTACAAGCTCAAAAGATCCCTATTAGCAGTTAATATACTCAAAGAAATGTACATCACTCAGAATGTCTTCCTCAGGTCACTCGAGACCTCCTTGAAATCGAGCAATGACGCAAATCTTAACTGCATAAGAAACCGATATTCATCCCAAGAAAATAAACCCAAAACCGTGGTTAATTTATTAACTCAAATTAACAAGTCGCTGGAAACGACCACAGAAAGATAAATTCGATCATAACGTTTCACTTAATGGAAGTTGGATTCTCACCATCGACTACACGATACAAAGATTCTTCCGATCATAAGAATAACCGCGAATTTGAAACCGAACAATCAATTTTAAATTTGTCAACTTTCAAACATTTCAGGTAAGATTGAAAATAAATCGAATTCGTGATTCAAATTTCAGCTCAACGTATAACATCCGATTCGTGAAAATACAAACGAAAATAAAAATACGAGAGCATAATCTGCTCTAAAACGACTGAATTAAAAAAATTAAGAAAAAGAAGAAAAGAAGAAAAGAAAAGAAAATAAAGAAAAAATGAGCTTCAGCCATCCGCACTCCGTCCGTGGGCTTCGCTGCCGCGAATGAGTTTCAGATAGCCAGATATGGCTTTCCAATCAGCCCTAATCCCAATGTAGCCTGCCAGGGATTTTTTTGTATCCAGCTCTGCTTCACGCTTCAAGTCGCGAATTTAGTTTCCTTTCGACATCATCGATAGTCGCGACATCAATCTCACGCTGCGACATCAACTTACTCTATGTAGCCTTGATCATTCGATGTCGCGACATCACTATCTTGTCGCGACATCTTCCTCACTCCGCCAAGGTGTTTCAATTGTTCTTCCCCGATGTCAAACGCCGATATCTTGTCGCGACCGCCATTTCAGCTTATTTCGATAGTCTTCGGATGTCGCGACATCAATCTTCACGCCACATCATCTTATGAACCGTAGGTTTCAATCGGTCGCTCTGGATGTCGCTGGACCGCCAACATCTGGTCGCGACCTCTCTTCACGCCTTGCAGCCTTGATCCGGTCGTTCTCGATGTCACGATATCGATATCTCGTCGCGACCACTTCATGAAGCTTCACCTTCCAATCAGCAAACCGTGTCGCCGACTTCGATCTCATGTCGCGATATCGCCTTATGGCTTGCGCCTTTCGATGGTTCTTGATGTCGTGGACTTTCGCTTCTTTGTCGCGGACATCATCAATGTCGCTGACATCAATTTCACGTCAGCGACATCAACTTGGGCTTCTCCGGCTTTCGGACCGTTGCTCTGGATGTCAATGACACTTCACTCACGCCGCGACGCCACCATTTCCTTGCGCCTTCTAAAGAGTACTCAAGTCGTGACCTCAATATCTTTGTTATCCATGTCGCTGATTCGAATCGAGCTTCTTCAATTTCCCGATGTCGCGACCTCATGATCGGATCGTAAAACCCCAAACTGCATCAATGACTCACCGCTTTATTTCTCGCCCGCCAATTGGATCAGACTTTTATTCCACTTATTTCTCAGATACCGCTTTTTCTTCTTTCTTCCGTCTACCAGCACGACAACAAAGAGTTTCTCTGTTCTCAGATATCAATTATTCAATTTTAATCAAAATCAAATAAAAATGGACTAAAAGATGACTTTGTTCATCACTTCGCTGGGCCCTCTCGCCGCTAAACTCCATCAGTGGAGGAACTGGTTGCCCACAGATGGTATCTCTAAGCTCCCGAGTAGGAAACGAAAAACCTCGCGACTCAAGAGAAAGATAGGCCATGGTCAAAGTTCCGAAGTCAGGGTATCATTATCTTCTCCGGCTCCTCTCATATTCATAAATCGTGATCGTTATGGTCTTATAGTTTTGAGCCTCGCGTCCCATTTCGGGGTATGTTGCGCAGGCAAGAGCTTGATGGGGTCAGCTGAGCAAAATTGGGCTGGGCGATCACGCCCATTACCGTCCGGAACCCGCCAACCGAAGAAGGTTGAGTCGCTTCCTCGGGGCGGAGGAAGAGGCTAGGATAAAAGATCCGAAACCCCAAGTCAAGTGGGAGATCGGATTCTTACTTCACAATGCCGGTCGCTGGCAGCAGTTTTGTCAATTCTTAAGGACTCGATCTTAAGAGGTCTACTACGCCGCCTCGTGGGATGAGGCTGAATTCTATCTCTCCATGGGTCGCTCCGTAGTTCCCTCGCACTCGCTCTTTGACTTCATTTCGAGGTGAGCTCGGAGCTTGCGTTTGGATGTTGATTTTATGTCGGATGCGGCTACTCATTTGAAGGGTTTAGCCAGAAAGGCCAAAATAAACAAAGGTCATGCCAAATACTGAGCTTATAAGGCGAGGTGGCTTCCTCACATATCCGGAGCGAGCCGAGTCAGGAGGCTCCGGGTGCAACGTATGACCGAGGAAGCCGTGAAGCTCAAGTCTGATTGGAAACATACCACTGAATTCGCGGCCCTGCCGAGGGGTAGGGAAGACGAAAATCGAATAGCTTAAGAGCGACCAAAGGCGAGCCTCGGGAGGTTTGGGATGATTTGAGGGTCGAAGCAGTAATCCACTTGATGGAGGATAGACGCTACAATCGCCTAGTATGAACTTCCGATAGGATCTATCTCTCACGTCCTGGCGAAATGGAGTCTAAGGAGAGTCACACACGATCAAAGACGGACCGCGTGATAAGGTGATCGTTGACTGAGGCCTGCCGCAAGGCTAACGAGGCAACAAATTTCTATGGAATGCCTAATGAGAGTACTCGGTCGCGTGGGGATCTCACGCAAATAACTTTACGCTCAGACGGTTATTGGAAGACTGAGACGAGGTTTCAATCAATGGGCTCGGGTGGCTCGCCGTATAAGAAGGCCAAGTGTCGCCATTCCTGGGCCTGGACTTTAACTTTGACCTCCCCAGCGACGAGGAGGATGAGGGGTCCTTCTCTTCTGATTATCCCGGAGAGCTGGGCACCGCCGCTAAAGCCCACTCCCCTTCTTCACCGTCTGCTTCTCCTTCTGATGCCTAATCTCCTCGCAAGACGTTTCGCCTCGCCTCGGCGCGGGCTTATACTTTTTTTTTTTTTTTTTGTCGGGCCCGGGCCCCAAAACATACGAGCCTTGTCCTCGATGAATACTCATTTTGCACCTCATTTCGTCATTTATTCCAGGCTTTTTTTTTAACGCTCTTCTAATTTGAATCGACTCTCATTCGCATGGTCCGACCGCGCCCGAGTTCGAGATGTTGAGCCGCTGGGTCAGACGCTGACGGTTTGAGCTGAAATGACTCCTAGGCTGTATGGCCTGTGTAGAATCGTAGAGCTCGTTAATGTGAACTGCCGGACTCGCTGGCCGATTCGCTTGAGTCCAACCGATTCAGCCGCATGGCATGCTGTGAGAATGGTCGAGCTTCGCCGGTCAGAATCGTTGACTCCATCACCGGACCGCTTGAGTCCAACTGGATTCCTAGGGCCGCATGGCCTCGTAGAATGGTTGAGCTCGTCAATGTGAACTGTTGACCTCGTCACCGACCGCGGAGTCCAACCGATTCTCAGTCGCATGGCCTATGGTGAATCGCTGCTCGCCGAGTGTGTCGCCAGCTCACTTACCGAAGCGTTCGAAGTTGATTTAACTCCTTAGGTCGCATGGCCCGCGGGCCGGCAGATGAGCTCAAAGCGAGCTAACGCTCCGCTTGATGACTTGCTTCGAGCTGAACTCGCTTCAGGCTGCGTACATAGAGTGTATTTAACTCACAAAGTGAGCTACTGGCTCGGTTGGCGATCTCCGCTCGAGCGAACTCTTCCTAGGCCGCATGGCCCGCGGTAGAATTGGTAGAGCTCACAATGTGAACTGCTGACTCGGGTCGCTGACCGCTTGAGTCCAACTCCGATTCTAGGCTGCATGGCCCGTAGAATGGTTGGAATCCTCGCTGAATATGAACCGGGCTGACTCGCCGTGGCCGACCGCTTGAGTCCAACCGGATTCCTAGGCTGTATGGCCTGCGTAGAATGGTTGAGCTCGGCCAATGTGAACCGCCGACTCCGGCCTACCGACCGCTGAGTCCACCGACTCAGTCGCATTGTTCGTAGAATCGCTGAGCTCTCGCTGGGAGTGTGCCGTCTGCCGGCCGAAGGTTCGAGCCGATTTAACTCCTTAGGTTGCATGGTCGTACGGTAGATGAACTCGCCAAAGTGAGCCACTGGCCTCGTTGGCGGCCTCGCTTGAGCCGAACCGCCTCAGCCGTACGCCCGAGAATGGCCTGGAAGCTCGCATCGTAAATTCGCCGGCAGAGCTGCCTATGTGAACTCATCAACGCGGAACCGCCGCGCAGCACGCCTATGCGGAATTGCCGGGAGGAGCTCGTCATAATCGCTGGGCGCAGCTCGCCAACGGACTGCGAAGGAGCTCATCTATGTGAATTGGCCGGGAAGAGCTCGCCTATGTGAACTGCCGAGGAGCTCGCCTACGCGAATCGCCGGGCGCAGCTCGCCAACGTGGACTGTTGGGCAGCCTGCCGCGAGGCTAACAAGGCGCCACCCGTGGAACGCTTGAATGAGGAGGCGTCGGGTTCCCGGTCGTCGTGATCCGTCTGTGAGTTGTTCTAACTTTTCATTGGGACATCAGAGGCGAGTGCCTCCACCTCGTCCGTGCCGCCTACATTGTTTCAACGCGCCGGAGGCCTGGCCATCTCGCTGTCCGGTTGGTCTTGGTATCCTTGAGGATTAGCTGCCAAGCCCCGGGCTAGTCTCAAGTCGATACCATCGCAAGAATCGGAAATCGCTATAGCTTTATAAAGGAACCGGCTCTTCCTTGGCCGAATTTACTTAACCGCATGATGCTTTTTTTTACCAGAACCGGGTCAAGAGTGTAGGGTCAAGCCAATGTGATTGCTAGCGGGTCGATGCGTGCTTTTGATCGTCTGGTCAAGTAGACTGCAAAATACCGATCCGCAAACTCCTGTCGTAGCACCTCCGCAGAAAAACAAAGAAGAAGGGGGGGTCGGTGGAGGGCTTTGCTCGTGGCTTCGATGCCTAAGTCGCTTCGAGAAAATAGAGACTGCTTAGGAAGGCGAAGGTGTCTAGGATGTATCGGGCATGAGTATCAAGAATGGCATTAGTTTTCACTTTCACCGATGGGGTGACCTTGTATTTATAAGATGTTCTCCCAGCTTGATGGTAATTAGGATTCATTCCCACTGACGGGATATTTCTTATTATAGTCCCAGACGGACAGGCAGATATAAAGAGTAGTTTATTTTGGGATAATCTTCCTTCTTATTGGTGAGATTTGGTGGGATTTTCTGTAATAATATATTATCGAGATTATTCTCGTTTCCCTTCTCTCTCGGGAGACTTACCATACTGGCCTGGGCTGCTTCTGATTGGACCTCTCTTCTAGCCGCCCTAAAAGGTCGTGGAATGCCGCGCAGAAAAGGCCCGACGCCCTATCAGCGCGTTCCTCTTGGAATTCAACCAGTGGGCCTTCGTAGCCAATAATCGGCCTCTTCGGGCTTGGTGTGTGGGTTTGCGAGCCTTATTTTTCAAACCCTATCAGCTCTAACTTTTGAACAACGTCATCCACATCAAAATTACACTCTTCCTTAAACTCTTCTTTGATTAATTCCTCACACCGCAAATCAAGATCATATTCCAATATGTCATAAAGCAAAAAATCTGCGGTGATGAAAAGAATCCATATTTAGTAACATGAGGCAATCTGTATATATTATGGGGAAGCAGAACTACAATGTATAAAATATTCAACCAAATTATCCTTTTAGTCATAAATTTAGATAAATTATTAGTTACAGCTTGACTATGCAAACAGGTTAAGGCCTGTTTTTATAGGCTTCAACTGGTTAAGTACTTGAATCAAATACATGACTCAATATATATATATAAATGAAGTTAGTAAGACACCTGACCTAAATATAGAAAATCCATTTGATTATGGGACTGTTCAAACTCACTTCCCTATTACAAATATCATACAGCTAAGACATTCTAATTTTGGTTTTCTAAAGAATCTGTTGGGTAAGTAATGGCAAAGAAGGATGTATTTTGGGCATTACTACATAACACATGGTTCACAACCAAGGAAAACCGAGAGAATTAAAATGAGTATCAAAAAGCAAAGAAAATCCAACCTCAAACACAAGATTCTACAACCATTTTGACTCAACGAACAAACCTAGCCAGTGTAGTCTCAATATGTGTGATCGTTCTTGAAGGAAAAAGGCAAGCTTAGTCACTGAGATTCAAATTGTCAGATGAAAGTTCCACATTCATTTTATCATAGTGCACAAGTATCCTCCCATTCGAAAGCACTTTGATGATAAATGATGGTGTATTAATTAAAAAAATATATATTATTGTGTTATTAACAAACCTTCCTAATGGCAGGGGAGATGCTCTTTTCCAGAGATTTCGGATCCATCAACTCCCGGAAGGAACGATTCCAAAGGCAAAGGCCTACACAGAAAGGACCTTCACAATAACAATAACACAGGTGCATCTACCAATCTCCAAAGACAAAGGCCTACACAGAAAGGACTTGAAAAACACAAAATCACCACATATCACAATCTCTTACAACACATACACAACAAATGAAAAAAATAAAAATAAAACAAAAAAAAAATAGAAAGGGAAATGAAAAGAAAAACAGACCTATTCAACAGTGTGGACCAGGAGGGGCCTTGGTGGGGTAAATGAGGATGGTGGCAACTGGGTGGAAGGAATGGAACTTCCCCGTAAAATCAACACGCTTGAATCATCAATATCACAATTACTTCTGGACGCATAAATCCAATAGCAAGAAGAGGGGGGGTCGAGTCCCATAAGGACTAAGAAAAAACAGACCTTTCCTTCATCTTAGAGCTAAATGAGGGTGTTGAGCTTAGTAAGGAGGACCAAATCCAAGATAATGTGAGCAGCTACATTCGTACATTCGTACACATGCATCAACTAAACTTGGTTTCTATTCTTACAAGACCGCCGATTGTGACCCAGTTGTTTGCACAACCCACATGTGATAGATGTTATCCCCTCCCTAACGTCCATCTCATTATGCAACCGGGTTGATCTAGGACGTCCACTTCCCATGCGCTGCATTGACTCAGGTGGTCCAATCGTAGGACCATCATAAAGAGGTCACTCATCTTCATTGAATATTAGATGGAAAAGGCTTGCCCATGTGTCATAGTATGACTAAGTAGTGTAGTAGCCTTCCACAAACAAACGGAAATCAAAACAGTGATGCTGACATACTGCTATGATATGGCTACATGGAAATCCATATATCAGTGTCTTTCCACATGTGCATTTTTTTTCAAGTAAGTTGAGGCGATGAGTTCGACCACTCCTTGACTTAACATGAAATAAAGTCTTTAATGCGGATCGAAAACACAATTTCCATCGAACCAACCTAACAACACGACCCCGACCGAGATCAACGTACGGAGTGAATCGCCTCAACGTATACCAATCTATTAGCACCTACTTCCTTCAGAACAAAGTAACCGTTGAGATGATAGAAGGTCAATCAGACTAATGCAAAGCATCGGTAGGTCTGGCTCCTTTAAGGACATTACAACACCAAATGTTGGTTATCATGATCTCATATCTTCGACCTCCATCGCGTGAAAGAACCCATAACTGGAAAGGGATTGCCTCTAGCCAATGTAGTGCTTCATAATTAATTCTCCCAATTGTATTCTTATGCTTATTGAAGTTGCATTCTGTACTCGCTAAAGTTGTTCTGCATACCAAATTCTTCAAAAGTTTATCTTTGAAATGGGGTCATAAAATTGTTGCAAAATTACTACATGCAAACTCAGATAGCAAAGATATGCAATTTAAATCCAAGATGAGGATCTCATCAAGAACATGATACTCGATGTCCTGGTCGATATAACGCAAATTCTCGTCCTTTGAGTAACTCTATTTTTTATGCATGCCAAGAACCATCCTCAACTATCAGTATTCTCGCCTTCTGTAATAGCAAATGCCAATGGAAACAACTGGATATTTCATTACACCAAATAAAGAATCAATAACTCGTTTTTATACTCCCATATAAATGTACCATCAATAATTATTATGATCATAATGGTTCAACCTTCAATGATGGCTTGTTCACCGTGAACACGCGTTGAATATCTCAAATGTTCGGGTATATTAATTTACATGTTTTCCAAACAACACATCCGTGATTTGCTTGCTATATAGCCAAGAACAAACGTGGCAACTCAGATAAGGATCGAGAGAAGTCACCAAATAATCGTCTATAATTGCTTATATGCTTTCCATCCAACGCCGTATGATATTGATATCCCCATTTTTCATCAAACTTGCTTCGGTGTACGTAGTCTATGTGAATTGTGCCTATTTAATACCTTTATATGAATAGCAACCAATTTCAGTCTAGTCAGATGACGGTCCCGCTTCAAGCAAAGGATTGACACAAGTACGCGCCCAAGATATTTGTTGCTGATAAATAAACAAGGAAGTATCTTTCACAACCATTACACAACACAAAGCTTCCGGCCAGGTGTGCTTAAGCGCTAACTGCCCATCTTAAAGCCAGTGAATTTTGAGGATACCATGCAGACATACTCTTGGTGTGCTTTGTTGGTAATCTTTACTTTGACCTCACAAATCGGTTGAATTAAAGCAACAGGTAATTCTCTGAATAACTGGTGATGTGCTACCGCCCCATGGAGTCGGCAACTTTGCGATAGCATTATCCACTCCAGCATGTTACAAAAATTGAGGTGTTGGGCGGCAGTGATAATTAACGGGGGATGACTCATCGATGTCTCCATCATACGGGTGATTTGATACATCTGAGATGGTGTGCGAGGAACATACATCACTATTCATTAACTGAAAACTTTGAGGTTGAGGGATTCGAAGAAAGGATGATGCATGTCCTCAACTAAACATCCCCATCATCTCATCACATTCAATATTCAACATCTTCATCATATTCATCATTACCTTCTTCATCGCATTGTCTTCATCATCACCGGAAATTTGGTGATGCTCAGTGCGGCGGACGCTACTGACAGCCGTGTCAAATTGTGCGACATTAACATGACTACCAGCGAACCAAACGATCTACACGCCGATCACCTGATTGGTTCAAATTGTGCGCAGCTCACAACTTCAGCCTCTGATTCAATTTCCTCAATAGTTATTTGTAACGGATTAACACAGGGCGCTATCATCCGTGCGAAAAGGTTGGGAACTGTTTCCCGCTTTCTAAGGATACTGTAAATGAGTACTAACTATCGTTTGTCAATGGTTATCTTTGAGTATATCATATCAATCAGTGTGACGTGCATTCATGATACTCATCAAGGCCCGATAAGTTTTCCTTATATTTGACGTTGTTTTGAGTCGCCTATTTTTAATTATAAGTAACATATCACTGAGGCTGTTATACATGGCGACCTTTATACAAAATATTCTCAAATGAATTATAAATAATATGAAGTTATAATCTAAAATCATCAACATCATAAAAAGCAATCAAAGTATCACTGGTTTCAATCATGTTATCTGTCTTATTTTGTTGTTCTATTTCTGGCTTTGGCGTCTTTTACTATTGATGAAGTACTTTCTTCATTTTCTAACTCCATAAATAATTGTATTAGAACGGAAATTGGTTTGAGCTTTTAGAAAAGTGATAATTCAACATATAGTATTTAGTTGGTTATAAATAGAGGCCGTTGACACATGTTTACAAGTCTCTCTCATCTTGGGAGTGTAGGCTTTGTGTATGGAGCAATATATTCTGAAATGCTAAACTCTGCATCCGTGCGCTCTAAGATTCAGTTGTTTATCGTATTGCAGCCACTCTTCTTTTCTATGCGCCAATAGACATTCACTCAAACTTTCAAAATCTGGTCGATGATCTCATAAAGAATTAAAATGTCTACATTCAGAAGCCAATAGTGTTAAAAAACCATAATAATAAATAATATCATATTGAGTTATTTATAAGAGTGCTTCTTATCTTCTGTGAAGTAATTTTGGTGGCCTTCAAAGGGTATCTTATCATAGGATTGGTGTATTACTCAAAGCAGAAGAAGGCTTTAAAATGAGGACCATAGCTCGAGAGTGGTAGTGGCGGAGTTCTATTTCTTTTTGGTTCCCTTGAAAGGGAAGCATATTTCAATCATGATTTGAGAATAATCTCATTATAAATAAAGGTAATACATGGATGCATAAATTTCATAAAACTAATTGTCTAAAGTATGGTAACATTACATTATTAAAATAACAATTACATATACCTAAAACGATTATTTATTTTTAAAGAATTTTTAATTAAGTATTTTGTATTCTTTGTTTATTAAAGTAAAATACTAGAACCGTAAACACAAAATGAAAAAAAAAAGTAAAAAATCAAAACATCACAAAACTTTGATCACTACCATAAAAGGAGAAAAGTTATAACACGAGAAAGAGAAACAAAGCAAAAACAAATAAATACCTAACATCATTAATTTGGAGACAACGACACATGAAAAAAGAAGTAAATAAAGCGATTTCTTCAAAAGCGGAGGAAAACGTTTACACAGGTCAAGAGAAAAATGAAGAAAACTCAACGCAAAGAATCTTAATGTCGGATGCGCAGAGGGTGTGGAGGGCAGCGAAAACCCTAAAAATAGGCGAGAAGGAGGAGGTGTCCACTAGGGAGAAGCTTTTGTGTTATAGAGGTAAATAGTATTTGTGCCCGATTAGAGAGCCACTACAGGAGAAGAGAAACGGTCGGAGGAGGATGGGAGAGAGCGAAGCAGCGGAAGGAGAAAGAGAAGAAGAGCAAAGCGGAAGAAGAAAAACTTACAATAGAGAGGTTTAAGGCTACAATTACCCATTTGTTCGTCGGCAAATAGTGACTAAATACCAGGATGATCGGTGGCAGTGTGGAAAATAGCGGGTTATTAAATGGCTTGTTTGGTTCTTTTAAAGCAGACCAAGTATTAGTTCCCTGCGGGTTTTGCACAAATCAATTGTGAGATTATTAAAATTCAAGGCATCAGCCACTTGTCAGTTTGGTCGATAGTTTGCTACTTTGAGAAAGCTAATTTCTTTTCTGTAGTATTTGTTACAAAACTCATAATGAAATATTGCATGAATATCTAAAAATCAAATAATTTTCTTCAAGATGTTATATGGAATAATCTGTGATGAAAGGAATAAATGTGTTTCAACTCAAGTTAAAACCTTAGCTGTTATTATATTCTTAAGAAAAAAAGATTATACTCAGAACACACACATAAAATTAAAAAAATGTTCAAATGAGAACTCAAACTAGTTACCTACAATGGAAAAAAATACAATGTATTTGGGCTCAAAGCAAATCACTTGAGTAGGAGGAGAAATGATGGAAATAATTTAGAGTTAATGCAAATTTGACCCAATTGATTCACATTAAATAATTTAGACTATTTATTCAGACTATTCAACCAACTGAAAAAAGAAGCAACCCATGATTTATGGCGTAGAGTCAAACAAAAATACTAAAGTATATTAATTAACAAATTTATCATTCTTTAAATAAAAAATAAATAATATATAAATTTATAATAATAATTAATATATGATTGAAATTAAATAATATAATAATAGCAAACTTAAATACAATAAATAATATTAAACAATTGAAGCAAAGAAAATTACCAAAACCAACTAAGATAAATAGTAATAAAACAATAAAACAACTAAGCGTATTTGAGAAAAACAAGCTTGATATCGAATAAATCTAATATCATAAATCACGTCACCAATCGTTATATAAATAATAAAATGTGATTCCATATTGAAAAGATCCAACATATCCTGATGGTAGTTGAGTTATCATCATGTCAATTTAGAATATTCTGCATGTTTAATTTATCATTTTTTTCAAAATTATAATGTATATGAAAGAATATATCATCTTTGTTTAGAAATCTATCTTGCTTTAAAAGTATAATCATATTCAGAAACCAACACTATAATTTTGTTAATTATTTTTAAAATAACATATTTTGTTTATTAACACTAGTTTAAGTAATAATATTTAAAAATATAGATATTTGAGTATTAAATTCAAGATTTAATTTTATAGCCACAGTACAACTCTAATTTTAAAAAGAACATACTATGATTGGATAAAATTTAGAGATGATAAAATAAACAAAATGAAATTGCTAAATATTGGGATATCGATTAATGAGATAGAATAAAAAATATTATTTGGTAGTAAGGCGCTAATTTATTTAATTCTAGAATTTTTCCATGAATTTTTAAATATTAAACCCTCATATAAATTAGATTAAAAGATGCATTTAAAAAGTGAAAAACTAGTTAAAAACAACTACAATATAATAATCTATATTATTAATTAAGTATTATTTTAAAACTTTATATTACAAAGAGTCAGACCAAATATCAAATTTTATAGATGAATGACTGAAAATATCAGTGCCAGCTAATTACTTGCAAAGTTAAAATAAAGTGATGATGAAGTACTTGAAGTGTTATTACATGGAGCATGGGTAGAGGAGACAGATAGGCCATTACGGTTTGTCAGCATACAAATTTATTTTACTTGAAATCCCAGGCTACAAGTAAAATTCATGCATTTTATTATATAGAAGGAAAAATAGCAAATGAGGGGAAAAGAAAGAAAGCCTGGATTTTAAAACTTGTATCTGCGATCAGGTGATGAACAACTGGCACTCACAGATGTCTGAAAAATATATATTGTGCGCGGTAACCATTCAAGGGTGCAGTTGCCACATCCACGGCAGCGGTCTGCCGGACCTTTAAAGCAAGATTGAAGAAAAGGCGTGACAATCAAATAATGTCACGATAATCTCATCTTCACCGCAAAATTACGTAATTTTATTAAAAAAATTACCATTAACGATCAGCAGTGATAAGTATGAAGCTCTTATACTTTTAAGTCCATTTTATATATATATATAAGTAAGTTTAATGTGAACTAATGCAAAAGTATGAAATTTTCACCAAGTACTATTTGTAGGAATATTAATACTATATCAAAGAAGCAAAGAACTAGAAAGTAGCAATTGACTAAGGCATGGATCGCAGCTCCCTTAATGCGACCTCGCGAGAGCGGATCTGTTGTGTGCGACACAATTGGCAAGGATTCTTAAAAGCCAGTGACAATGCGATAACTACAAACTGTGCAGATGTTAAATCAAAATGAGTCTCAGCGAAATATTACAGTGGTAGCGTCTTTGAAACCAAGCCAAAAACTATTGGCGAATATCGCGATAAGCGTGATAGTGTACCGTGACAATGGCGTAAATATGCGACGGTCTACCGTTTGTCAAGTGTGTATAATTTAAAAAAATTCTGATGTACCGGTCGATGACTTCAAACCAAGCATGGTAGGCGGATAAAGTTTTTATTATTTATTTTGGTTAGAACACATTTTATGCATTTTCTTTCAAGTGCTATATTTGCCACAAGAAGAGAGTGTTGGAAATTGGAATCACATATATGATATAGAAAGTCCATGAAAGGGGAGAAAAGCAGTATTGTGGTGGCAGGTGCCCTACTAAACTAGTAAGATATTTTCTACGAAAAAATTCTCTGGCGAGACTGTGGACATAGAACGATCACGTGGAAGATCTACACTAATGTAGTAAGCTTATTATAATATATGGAGTGCTAGCTGTGGCTGGAATTTATTAAGTTGGTAAGATTTGATACATAAACATATAGGCAAATGAATATCTATCTTGATTTTATATAGTTTGGGTTGAGTATAACAATTGTGTTTGGTCAATAGTAGTATTAACACCTTTCATAAATTTATGTTTAGTTTGGTATTATATTATTAAATTATTGTGTTCTTGTGATTAAATATAGTTATTGAAATTATAATTCTTGATAATTTAAATGATAAATTAACAAATATATTATTAAATTTAATAGGTTACGTTGTACATTAAACATGTATGGTGAGTGAGTATAATTTTATTTTAATAATCAAATTAAATATGATTATACAGCCCGACCCATTGGCCTGCACCCTTATGAGAATAATAAATGGATTGGGTTTGGATTAGCGAATGTTGGCATGTCATTTGTGTTACCGTTGTCGGGTTTGGGTTGGTGAATATTGAGAAGCCATGGTGCAATCACTTTTACACTGCACTTTTAGTTGAAACTCTGGCAGAGCATGATGAAGCCCGCCAAACCAATTTCACCTAGTTATGAAATTTATTTGTAGTTTAAACAGGTGACTATTATGTTTTTTATTGATCTAAAGGCAGCCAGTTTATGCTGTCAACAGACTTTAAAAGTGAATAAACAATTCTTATTCACCGCCTCCGATGGTCTAGGATGTATCGGAGAAGAAGGGAGTTATTGAGATAGTTAGATTGCATCGCTTTCTGTCAGGATCTTCAATTTATAAAATTCGATTCCACAAATCAAGATTACATTTTGGGAATAATTGTAACTTTGGCACCATCTTTTTGTTATCTATTCAAAGTAAAAGTTGGGTGCAAATAAACTTATGCCCTATGATATTTTAAGTGAATTAACCATCTTAATGTTTGATTTTAATTAAGTTAGTAAAGTCATTAGATTACATTTTTATGGCATGAGTCCAGAATTATGTAGGTAAGTTTGAGGCAGGTAATGGTTTTGTTAGGGTTTAAAAATTAAAGTATGAAGGGCAGCTTTATAGAAAAACTTATTGTTAGTGGAGAGGAATTTAAAGTGTAATATGTAGAGGTATGTGAAAAATAATGAGGCGTGGCGACACCTCATATATGCATGGTAGGAGATCTTGACATGGCAGTCATGAGAAAACTTGCCATGTGCCAAAGCAAACAATTTCTCTGGTTTTGGATCTTCAAGACCAACTCTTGCTAGGAAGTGGAAAATTCTGGAAATTACAGAAAGTGAGAGAAGTTCTAGAGAAAATTTAGAAGAGAGGAGAAAGGCTTGAAGAAGCTTGGGTTTGGTGGAAAAAGGGATTCACTAAGGTATGTAAACATAGTCTTTGAGGCCTTAGTTATGTTCTTATGGACTTTGGTTATATTCTTGGGTTTGTTGGGATTAGCCTAGCCTGGGTGAGGTGTGTTGTGGAACCCAGTGTAAAAGACCGGTTTGCTGAAGATAGCATGTGTGTGTATGTGTGTGTGTGTGTCAGGGAGGTGTATCCGGCATGACCCCATACTGACCTGTTTTTGCAGCCATAAGTTATTTTGCTTTAAGAACTCAGAAGCTGATGATTCAGTTTGAGAAGAGGCAGACCCTAGCCTTGAATGTCAAGTAACCATAAACTATAATTACAATTTGAGAGGTTGAAAGTCGAATTTGGTCCACATTCCCCTGTGGAGATCACATTTTAGTCATAAGTTGAGTTATATTGATCAAATGGAGTGATTCAAAATCATGTGGCAGCCTTCTCAAAGAAAGTAACCACATAAGGGCGTAACTTCATGAAAAGCGACCGACAACTATTTGTTTCCATAATTCAAATAAATGAGGCAGGACATAAATACATCTGGAAATAGTCTGGGGAGATCAGAGTACTAAAAACCATAACTCTCTGTCCAGAGAATCGAATGACCGATTTAAGTAGCAGAGAGAAGCTAAATGGGAGACTTTTGGTCAGAAGACCATAGCGTGAACCTGCAAAACATGTGGTGTGTGGTCAAAAATGAGCTGAGTTAAGAAAAAAAAGAAGAAAAAAGAGTCTACTTGAGATAATTTGAAACAAGGCACAAGTGTTTTACTTCATCTTTAATTGTATTTACCCTAATAAGGGTGTTAAAATGTTTGATATTAGTAGAATTGTAAAAGAAATTCTTGAAGGATGGATTTATGTTGGTAGGTATAAGAATATATGAGTTAAGTGGTGAAGTAGTAATAAACAATTCTTGTTGTTGTAACTTGGATTGTTTGAGGCTAAGAAATCTTATGACTTATTATTACAGGATCTTTAGGTAGCCTTGGACTTCCT
This sequence comes from Tetrastigma voinierianum, assembly GCA_016808115.1. Taxonomy (NCBI): domain Eukaryota; kingdom Viridiplantae; phylum Streptophyta; class Magnoliopsida; order Vitales; family Vitaceae; genus Tetrastigma; species Tetrastigma voinierianum. The sequence goes on along the minus strand of JAEQBH010000677.1, from coordinate 1,344,134 downwards.
TGGAGACTTGTGGTTTGCAGATCAGGAAGGCCAAATCTTAACAGCCTCTGTATACCATGGTTTGGCAGAGTGCACGTACCGTCCATGCTTGAGGCGTGATTTTCTAATGATATAGTATATTTTTGCATCTGCGATTCTTTAATTGGTACATGATGTTTTTTAATATCTACCATGGGTGAATGCTTTGTGAAATTGTTTAAAGAAGCATGACATGCATGGGGTATGAAGGGCCCACGTCAATGAGAATGGGTTTATGTAGTGGACGGAGGCTATGACTAAGTCACTGAAGGTTTTAATCGAAGGTCGATACGGGACTGGGCATATCACTGGTGGTAAAGTCGACAGTTTGTGGATTGCGCTACGGGATGTGAACTCACCAGGTAGTAAGGGCCCGGCAGATTTATGCCGTTGTTGTTGGGGATGATGAAGCTAAGTCACGGTGAAAAGCCCAAAAGAATTAATAAATGAAGAGGGTGAGAGATGAATTGAGTAGCCGCGGCTCGTTGACATCAACTGTGTATGAAAATGCTCTATGTTTTGAATGTAACCCCAGATTATTTGTATTTTGGGAAATGTTTTTTATAAGCATGGCTTGTGCCGTTCCACTGCGGGTTGTAGAACTCTTCCCCATTATTCCCTGCACCTTAGATCTTGAGTGCGAGACCGGTACACCACATGTGAAGCTTAGGGACTGACACGGGTTTGGAGGTTGGGAATGCGTCGACACTTTTAGCATGCTAGTGGTTGGGCATACCCGAGGAACTGAGTGTGTGGAGGTTCACGGCATCATTGGACAGTTCCATATGGGTATGGATCCATTGTATATTTTAAACATGGCTATTAGTTTGGGACACTTTGTGGGATTTGTGTAAATATTATTTTGATCAGTGTAAGTGTGTATGATCTTGGGGTGCATTAGGGGGACTTACCTGATCTGGAATGTGTATATATGTTTTGGGGCACAGGTTAAGGGTTTTGAGTGAATTACTACACAGGATTACTCCAGAGTGGTTTTGGACTCAGGTTTTGAGGAAATCTGAGGTTGATATATATATGTGGACATTGTGGTAGCCTTTGTAAATGTTAGTTTGAAAGAGTCCTATCATTAAGGGACTCATGATGAAAAAAAAAATAACATAAATCACGTGGAAATGAGACTCTTGAATAATATATTTTCCACTTATTAAGGATTATCTAGCCTTTTATGGGACTAGATACGTTTTCCCTTGTGGATTATCTTTAAGGGGATGTCTGTTTTTCTGTATCAGTATCTTCAAATAAGGATTTAGAAATTAAGAAGTTAGGGGATAAATATCTACTTCTTGTTTCCAGCTTCATATGTATGTATCTGGGTGAGAAGAAAGCCAGGTCTGAGGACTGGAGGATCCCAAGCTTGGGTTCTAGGGCACACATGAGGTACTTCTGTGTGTGTTTTAATATAGTGGTAGGCCACCTTGAGCATGTAAACTTGGTGATGGCGAAAGTATTGACGTTGGGTCTCTGGGCCTAAAAGGTCATGGTACTCACAATGCCCCACTTTTTCGGCAGAAAGGATGGTCGCTGCCGTTCGGGAAAAATACGTGCTTTAAACCTTAGTGGGAGAAAGGATTGGAGTTTGGAGAATCAATGTGTATATTGCATTGAAACTGTGTTTTATGGATACCAAAACATGTAACACCCGAAATATACTAACGAGTTTTAATGGACTTGTTGAGGTATATTAAAACTAAATGGAATTATTGAAAATAAAAATGAGAGACCGGAGTGGGAATAAAGTCAAAGGAACCAAATAGTCATTACAAAGGAATGCTGGCATATAAATCAAATCTTATATGTAAATTATGGAATTGAGAAAAGATGGAATATAAAAATTAGAAAGAATGGAGCAAATGCAAAAATGAAAAAATTTAAAAATGCAAAGAATAGCATGGCCCTTAACTTTTTAAATAATATATGGATAAAAGATATTTGGTCTCTCATTTTTGAAGGTTCAAAAGCATGAGAGAGGGGAGAGAAGGAGAAAGAAGAAAGAAAGAAGAGGAGGAAGAAGAAGAGAGGAGAAGAGAGAGAAAGGAAGGAAACAAAAAATTAGGTCCTAATGTATTAATTATAGGATTACTTAGTTTGTATGGATACATGTTTTAAGGTTTGTGGGTTGAAACCTAACCTAGATATAGTCTTAACATAGAAGATCCAAAGTATGGAATCAAGTATGGAGATCCTCCCTTTGAGGTTGGATGCATGGTTCAGTATGCAAATAATTGAGTTAGGGTTTAGAACAAACCTAACTAATCTTATAGTTTAGGTATGAGTTATGACCCCCACCATATATGGACGATTGTTTGCAGAGATGACAATTTTATATGACTAGGTTTTGGTGTAAGATAAGTATTGAAAGATGATTTAGTAGAATAGAGGTTATAAAGATCGAATATGGAGTGGTTTTGATGTCAACATGTATTGGTATTGAGTTGGTTGGGTAGAAAAATATATATAAAGAAATGGAGAAAAACCACCATTTACACGACACCAGGGCGTGGAGACACCGTAAGTATTCACTCAAGCGATCTGCGTCTGCTTTGGTACCCGATATTCTATTTCGGATCAGTGTTTGTAATAAATCTCAACAGTCATTCTTATCGAATTAAGTGATTAAATGCGGTGGCCAAAGCTTGAGAGAAACAGCTTGAAATAGACAACTAAAAATTCTGTTGTATGTAATTTTACCGAAAGTGGGGCTATGTTCAGCGATTGATGGACGGTTTTGGGCGCGCCTTAAGGCTGACCAGTTGTTTAGGACATATCTGGGGTGCCCGGTGCCGTTTAGAGTGATGATTCCAGTGATACACTTTGCACAGCTAGTACGAGATCAGGTATGGGTAAGACCCTGGCTGATATTTCAAGCCCATCCTAGTGTAATATGTCGAGCGGAAATGACTAGTTTGGCATGAAAATATCGCCAACACTTTGGATGATTCGGTAGAATAATTTCAAGTAAATAGATTCTGGCAGAAGATAAGAATACATGGATGTATGAATACATAGGTGTCATACAGCTTTATTTTTTTTTGGCTGATATGAAATTCCATATCGGCAGGATAGTAGCGAAAAATAACAAATGCGTAATAGTAGAGTGTTCACATGGTATGGATATGATACTTGAGAATATAACCTTAAGCTGAAACATGAACACGAAGCAGAAGGCAGCTATGTCATAAACACATAATGTGATTTAAGTTATATATGATTATTATCATATAATCCAGAGAAGTAACAATGACTGAAACGCCGATGAGCAGTGTTATGCGAATTGGAAGAGGCACATCAATGGGCATGCTTCAAAGACACGAGCGCTGTCGCCAAACCAGTGAAGGCAGAATGTAGTGATTAAGAATGCGTTGTAGTGCTTAAGACACGCCGCGATAGTGCGAAACCTGGGTCAGAAGAATATGAATGAGTGGGCGTGGGTGGGTTGCTTTGGCACGCACTCCTGCTTGATCATGGCACGCCGACTTAAGTGAAGCGGGCATGTTTACGTCGGTGCTTGGCACTCTGCTGGTGCTACAACACTTTTTTGATACGTGTTAAGTGAGGCACGTTACGATAACCGGCACTCACGAGTCTTCACGCGCCGACACCACATTACGTAGGCATGCACACGTTAAATCGGTACTGGCACTCTGATAAACATACATTGTGGCGAGACGTTACGATCGATGCTTGACGCTCACGCTAGTGCTTAAAACCTCGATCTATGTTGCGCCAGGAGCACACTTATTGTATGCCATTTCTTATGATTGTGCAGTAGTCAAGCAGTTATATGATAAGATTTCTGAACTCTTCTAAAGAATAAAAGTAAAGAAATGAATATCAGTAAGATCATTCTTCTGGAGGGTACCTCTGTATACGCTGCGGCACACAGAAATTTTGTGAAGCCAAAATCTCTCTACATGTACCTACGAATTTACTTGTGCATCAGTAATATCTAAGTATGGGATTATAGCCAATATAAGTATAAGTCGAGTGGTACCTGGGTACCTCACATTATATGAATTATGTCTGAACCTAAGTTGCCTCCAGATCAAGTGTAAGAAGCTTTATAATATAATTGAATTATGGTATATAAGGGAGGTTTTACTCATTACACATAGTACTGCAAAACTCTACTAGGAGGTTGATAAGTATAATAATATGTGATAAAGGATAAATCACTGTATAAGTGACTAACTTGTATAGAAATATGAGACCACGTGCAAAGTACAAATATAATGTCCCTTGGAAGTCATAATTGATATGAACCATTATAATAGCATATAAGAATATATTAGATTTGTGGCATAAATAAAGTCGTGGAGCAGTAAGCAGTATATAAATTGAAAAATAGATGACTAAGGGAGTGTGACTCGCTGCGTGTTTATAGATTTCGGAAACTTCTATGCTCTATGTATGGGATGTGAAGTGCGTTAAGTCACGGAATTTCAGTAGGCGAAATTATATACGAATGGCGTGAATAAGAACATGACTTGAAGCCGAAGTCATGAACATCATAAAGAAACGAATCGGATCGCTTGACATGGATATGACAACTCTGAATATGATTATGATATAAACCACGATAAATCTATTTACTTGGATATGTTACGAATAATGAATCCGGTATATATATATCTGTTGGCGATCTGTGCACCTTTTATGGACTAATAAATTATCGATATATCTGTATAAGTGGATTTGATACGTAGTGTTTGATATCGACCTGTTAAGATTGCATTGTATGTGTGCTATACCAGTTTACTCTGCAGATATATCGATATAGCTATCCATACATCATAGAAGATATAATTTTAACATGTAAAGGTATATAAACAACACACATGGAAGTAATATAATTTATGATAATGATTCAGGCTTTGAAAGGATGAGAAACCATAACAATATGATATGATGAGAAGTCACATAAGGCAGTTCGAATTATCTTAAGGAAAATAAATATATAAAAAAAAGAATTGTAAGCGACGATTATTATTATTATTAGATCCTTATTCTATATTCCCACTAGCGTATAAAAATACTTCATACCCTGACAGTGTATGTGCAGATTATTCAATATGTGATGTGAAGGAGCAGAGGGCAGACATTCCACCAGAATAGGTCATCTCAAAGATAGTCATATCTACGACATTTGTTTCTCGATCGATGTTTGTATTCAAACAATGTACATGTATAAATCATTGTATATCGATAAATGGGACTTAGTATAACAATAGATTTTAATGGACACCTAAATTGAAAGTTCTTTTGTCTATACATGAAATATTTTTGCATTATTCTGAAATTGTTGCTTCTACCAGACTACAAGTTCGACTCTAGAAGAACATATCAATGAGTCCCGTGAGTATACCAGTGCAGCCACACAGACACGGGACCGGATCTTGGTCCCGAGTGGACCTGCAGGGAATCGGCGTGGTGACAAAAGCACGTGAACATATTTCCTCAGCGCATGGTGATTTGCCGAGATCGCGGCAGGGGGCGCAGCGACTCCTCTTGTCCAATGAGAGAACTCCTGCTGGGGGTTCCAGGCTCCGGCCCCCTTCCGCCACATAGCCCATTACCCGTCCATTACGGAGTGGTTGAGGTGACACATTTGTTCTTGTAATCTTTTGAAATCAATCTCGGGTAGCTCTTCAGCGAGGTGTTTCTCAGAAGTCGTGAGAATAAATAGAAGGGCCGAGACCAGCACATCCGACGATGAGGTCATGCACAGGGGGGTGGAGCTCACCCAGTGGTGAAGAGAAAAAGGCACGGTAGAAAAACATTGCATCAAGCATGCGATTGGTTAAGGTCCAAATGATGGACTTTTGAAGTATCCAGATGAAGCAGAGCTGAGTCTCTAGCCAACACTGAAAGTGCAGGGCGAAACCACAAAGCCAGTGTGTCAAAACTGGGACAGGCAGAGGCGTGGAATGTCGGCTTACTTGAAGCGGAAGTTTGGCATTGCAAGAAGTGTCGGCGGCTTTGGTTGAAATCCGACATTAAGTGCCAGACGGCTTAAGACCGAAGTTTGGCGATAAGCGATCAAATATTGGCGAGAATGGCGATAGAAGTAATGAACGACTTCGCGGCGGAAGTCGACAGTAAGAGAAGAGTGGGCGATAGGCCGGAAACCACGGCATTAAAGCGAAGTACCGACGACTTCCGGCGGAAGTGGGGTGACGGGTGCCAGATCGGCATTGAAGTGATAAAGCTTGAAAGATTATTGGGCGGCCAAGGTACAGATGCGGCGTGGGCGCTTGGAGCGAATCTAAGTCTTTTGAAGAACCAGGGCGACCACAGTAACTAAGCGGCCCAGGCTGGTTTGGCATTAAATGTCAGGTGACGCGGCGGAGTCACGGTCTTTTGAACGGACGACTTAGAGCCAAGTGCGGCGATGGGGCGCCAGCCGGCCGGGGCGGGAGTCGTTAAGAAGGTACCGAGGCGGCGGGCCGAATCGGCATTAGAAGGGTGTCGGGCGGCGGGAGCGGTCGCGAAACCAAATAGCTTTTGAAATTATATGCGGTGCCGAACCCTGATACGGCATTAAAATCATGGAACGGCATCAGTGAACGGGTGTAAGCTGGGAGTGCGAATTAAAGTGGATAAATTGGGCGATGCGGCATCAGTGGTTTAAGCGAAGTGGCGTTGAAAGTGATCAAATGGCTTGGAGCCAGGGTCACGGCGTCAAGAAGAAGGTATTATAGCGACGGGCGGAGTGGCGTGAAGTGCAGATGGACCGGAGCGGGAGTGCGGCGTTAAGAGGTGGTGGAGCGGCAGTGATGCGGCAGTGAAAGCGCCGAGAAGAAATGGGAGGTACGGCGTCGAGAAGGATGCGGTGACAGGTACCGGTGGCATTAAAGCCTCACCGGGGCGACAGGTCGGAGATGCGCGCACGAAGGTGACAAGGCCGATCAGACCACGACCGCTTTTGAAAATGCGGTGACTTAGAATTTAGAGAGTCGTAGCATTGATGCAGAGACGACTTTGAACGAAATGCGGCGTGGGAAAGTGTCATATTTCCGACAAAAGTCACGGCATTAAGGAAGTGTCAGGGCGACTTAGAATAACACACAGAAGTAGTGCAGACGACTTAGGTAATTCTACTTTAAGGAAGTGTGTCGAGCTGACACAGAAGGGCGAAAGAATCTGACATTTGATAAAAGGATAACTGCCAAAATGGGAGTACACGGATCTTTTGAGTCTCGGTGGCTTGGAGTAAATTTGTTGATAGAAAGTGTCAGACGGCAGACAGAAATACAGCATTAGAAAGATCTCAATGACCTTGAAATGGAAGTAAAACTAAGCCAAATGGCTTTTAAGTACCAGAGACGGCTTAGAGCCACAAGTGCGGCGACCCAAGAAGTGTCGAGGCGGCCCCGGGGCGGGTCTGTGGCATCAAAGGGTATCGAAGCGGTTTAGGTGGGAAGTGCGTAAATTCAAGAAGAGTAGGATGACGGCGGAGCCGGTACGACATCGAGTGCGGGATCGGTTTTGGCCCGAATGCGACATTAAGAAGTGCCGATGAAGCGGGTCAAAGTGAGCGTGGTGTCGGCTGACGGTGGGAATGCGAAGCGTAGAAAGTCGTGAATCAAGCGGGCGGAAATGGCACGATAAAGATGGCGACGACAGTCGGGTGGCATGAAAGTGTTAATCATAGACTTGAGTTGAGTTTGGCATTCGGAGGGGAACCATACGACAGAGCCTGGGTACATCTAGCATTAAAAAACACCAGGGCAAACTAGATGGGAGTTTGGCCTTTGAGGATCAGCGGCTTGTCGGAGAATCGTGCTTTTGAGTACCCGGGAGCCTTTAGAGCTGAAATTGTAGTGAGGTCAAGTGCCAGACGACTTGGGGATGATCGTCAGAGGAAATAATATCATCTGGGTTTTAATTAAGTCAGGCGTCAGGAGTGTCGGTGGGTGGAGGCTGAAAGATGGCGTGCGAGTCGTGGAATGTAGAGCCAGAATTATAACGTGGGAAATCGGGATGAGGCACGAGTCACGGCATTAAGAAGTGTGGGATGACCCAGGCCAGAAAGTGCTGGCGTCAGAGTGCAAGGCTTAAGGCGGAAGTTTGGCATTAGCGGTGTGAGATCAAACTTAGGCAGGTCTGGCATTAAGTGATGATGACAGTGATCGACGCGTGGGAGAAATAACGCCGATGTTTTAGAGTGTCAAATGGCTTGAACCTGGCATTGTGAAAGCTTCAAGAGATTTTATCTGACTTAAAGGCCGGGTTTGGTCTTTTAGCGAAGTGATATGCGAAGCACAGAAATTGCAGTTGGAGCCTGTGCAGCACAAAGCATTAGACGACCAAGGTTGGAGACGATCTTGAAAGATTTTAGAGATTTATGGTTGAAAGTCAGGCATTAAGGGAAGTACCGACCGGCTTGGTGGATCATCGACTTCAAGAGTGTCAGTAAACAGGAGCGAAGTCTAGTGAAAGTCAGTGTTTTGAGGTAATGTGAAACTGAAGCCATAGTCGATGAAGTCATCGGCTTGAAGCCAGGCAGTCTGGTCTTTGAAATTGGGCGAAGCTGGGGCAGTCACGACGATGGGGTGCCGTGGAGCGAAGGCCCGAACTGGGTGCGACGTGAAAGTGTCAGGTGGAAAGCGGGCGGAAGTCAGCGTAAAGTGGGACAACAGGCCCGAAAGTATGGCATGAGAGAAAAATATGATAAAGCACTGAAGTGAGTTGACTTGGAGCCACAAGTCGACTGAAGGTAGGCGAGCTTAGAGCCAAAGGTATGGCGATCTTTTAGAAGTCTGCGGAGCCAAACTGAGGCCCGGAGTTGACATTAAATGGTCGATGGACATCGGCGCCAGCACGGGCGGGCCAGGCGCAACCGCGTCAGCTCGGACTATGGCGACGGTGACGCCGTATCGTCATCAGGCGGATTGGGCATTCGCGCGTCGCCCGGACGCTGTGGCGGTGCGTGATTATGTCGAGCGAACGACGCATCGTTCACTTTCATCAGCGAGTCGGCTAGGCACAGCCATGCCCGGCGAGTGGGGCGTTAATGATATCCGAACTACCAGTGTGTGGCGCGGGACGTGCATTAGCCATCTTGAAGGGCGGATAGAAACAGCCATAGCGCTAATATCGGCCGGCGAAGGCATTAGCGCTTGCGGGCGGATAGGATTGACTTTGTGGGCGAGCAAGCGGAAGTGAAAGCGATAAGCCTGAACAGCCAGGCAGTCCCCAGCAATCAGGTCATTATGAGATGGAAAACTGGAGCGGAAGTGCTTAGAAAGTGCCCGAATGTTTTAGAGGGTGCCGGGCGAAGCCCCGAGGCCTGGCGTTGACATTAAGAAGTGTAAATGGGCTTAAGAATTAAGTCTTTTGAGGGTGGGCAGCTTGAGCCTGAGTAAGCGTTAAAATGCTGAGCAGGAGAACCTTTGGTGGAGCAGATCACGAAGTGTTAAGTGGGAGCCTGGTAAGCAGTCAAGGGTCTTGGGAATGACTAAGATCGAGGGTGGTGGCCATGAAGTGTCGAACTGACTGGGTAGAAGATAAAACATTAAGGAAGTGTTAAACGGCAAGCGAGGAAGTGCGTGGCGATCAAATGGCTTTTAAGTACGACGTCTTTTAAAAGCGGAAGTTTGATCTTTTGAAAGTATCGAATCTTCACGTGGAAATTGGAAGAATCTTTTGAAGAGTGTTGAGCGGCTTGAAGGCAGAGAAGTGCGGCATTATGCCGAGTGTCAGGGCGGCGAAAGCCGGAAGTCTGGCATTAAGAAAGTGTCGGGCCGACTTGGAGCTAGAAATACGGCATGGATGTAACACCACGAATTATACCCCTAACCGTTTACTAACATGTTTAGTTATAATAAAAAAAGTATGGCGTAAAATAATGTTAAACCAAGAATAAAGAACAGCAAAACCGGAATGCATTCAAGAAGTCAAGGGCAGTGGTCATTTGCAATTTAGGACTAAGGTCTCATAAGAACATCTTAAAATTGAAAACTAAAGGCAAAGTCGAATTTACAATTAAATTAAAGTTGGAATTGAAATCAGTTGAAATGAAGGACCTAAAAATGAAAAAAAAATGGGAAAAGAATTCAAATGTGTATATAGGCCAAACACTGGCGTAATTGTAAGATCATTTGGTCTCTCTCTATTTTTGGAAACAAAACTTGAGATAAGAAGAAGGAAGAAGAAGGAGAGAGAGAAAGAGAGAGAGAGGTGAGAATCCGAGAAGGCATGGAATCATGCATATACTTTCCCATGGACTTTGAAGGATTATAGGGTTTTTAAACACAAGGACAATTGAGAATTTAATCTAACCCACTAATTATTACAGAATGTGAGCCAAAACACAGTTTTATATAAATAGACGGAATCCTCCCTTTGGGTTAGTTTATAGTTTTATATTGCAAATAATGGAGTTTAGGTTAGGAACAAACCACAACTAAATCTTTCCATGTTGGGGTTATGTGTGGGTTATGTTTCCATTTTTAGGATTACTTTTGGGAAGCAAGTCATGATATATGTTTAGGAAGTAAGAGATGACAGACAGGAAGGTATGGAAGAAAGAGTGTTGAAAGATGAAAGGGGAAGAATACAAGCGCATCCATTTCGAACTTGAGATCTCATGAGTGATAAATTTTGATGAGGTCAACAGTCATGAGGCACCACCTATGTTGATGCATCTTAAAGGCGAGTGCCACTCTTTTGACTGCTGAATATTGCAGTACGGTGCATTTTATTCACGGAATAAATTACACTTTTCGCTGACCCCTATTTATGTCATTTTGACGTTTAAGCCAGGTGCTTTTGATAGTGGGAGGACAAAATAAGAGCTATTAATGGGGTTTGGCAGGAGTGAAACCTTCTTGACTTTGTACCTTAGCTGAGTGTGAGTTTATTAGGCGAAGCAACCATACTTTATGAGTGAATAAAGTCTCTGATACCATATGGGAATTTAATCTCATGAAATAGAGGGCTCTTAAGTCCTCCTGGGCTGGTTGCATATGAAAAGAGTATAAATAAAATGTTTCAAGAGGGAATACTTTATTTGAACCATGAACTCTCTCATGCTGCCACATAACTCTTAAATGAGTGACATTCATGCATATGGGATATCATTTTTATAATATCATGAAAAACTTATCATAAAGCCAGATTCCCTTGCCATGACCATTCAGTTGCAGTGGATAGACTCATGGCCTTACTATAGGAAAATCTGATTCATTTGTAGCATCTCTGGATCTAAACTCTCAGGCTTCTTGTTTGGTGTGATACTTGAGCTCAAATTTGGATCATTATAAGAGGCTTGTTGGAGTCATCTGAGGTCTTGTCATATAAGTGATAAACTACCTTGAACTCTGAGATAGAAGACCATCTCATCTGGAGTGACAATCTTATTTAGGTACATATTTCCGTCACTCACTCCTTCAAAGGCATTGAGCATGACCATAAGAAAATAAGAAGCTATACACCGAAACGATCTTCTTCTACGTGCATATGATGAGATGTGTCTCCAGGAAGCATATGGCATTAACATGAATGATAGCCTCTCAGTCAAAGAACTAAAGTAAAGTATCTATTGTGAAAATTTATATGAAGCGACCTGTTATCAGAAGTAGATATAAATCAAGTAAGTAACAAAGTTATGGGTAATACATAGAGCATATTTCTATATAACCACCAGTAGGATAGTGATCATATTAGAGGAATTAGTCCATTTGTATTCATTATGAAGTAGAAACAGCACGGTGTTTCATCCGTGTAGTGTCTGGAAAGAGGAAAGCGGGAGGCAGATGATGTTAACAATCATTGACCAATTGACACATCAATAGAGAGATACGTGAAGTTTTGATATCAACATATCTTTGTTTCTTTTGGAAACAATGTAAATATTGAACTCTATTAAATGAACTTCTTCATAATACTCTTTAAATTAATTGCTATAGGTATAGCTGGTGATTGTTTCACCTCTATAGATGTGACTGAAACTGGGTCTGAGTTAAGTGTGTCAGAAGACTGTGAAGTGCCACAAATAGTAACGCTTTGGTTGATTAAAAGGGCTGCAGGTGAGGATTTGAGAAGGTCTGAAATCTGACGACTGGAGTTGGGAGGAATCTAAAATGGAAAACATGATAAACTTGAAATTATAATCAGACCTTAGGCCTGAGTCTGTTAAGAAAGTGTGAAACTGATAGAATGTCTGGATACTGAGAAGATTATTATTCAGATGACAGGACCAAGAAGTTTGGCAATAAGAAAACAGACTGGACATGTCAATATACTAATTTGGATCGAACATGACACTTTTCCTGAGACAATGTGAACAGGAAAATCATGCCTATGGCGGGGACAGATGACAACGTCAAATAAGAACTTTACATCTTTGACGTTTGAGCGTAGTATGGATCAGCATTGCATATCGGGACTTTAAATCCGACGTGAGGCGCTAACCTTTATATTCAAGGGATGGGCTTTATTTTCCATCGACACCCTTGTGCCGAGTGATGAGCATTAGCCATCTTTGGAACCAAACCGGTTCATTTTACTATAGTTTTATTAGGAAGCCGGTTCAGGCATTAACATCTGGTGGATGGGCATTCTAGTAAATCGATCTCATGTCAGCGGGCATTAAGGTCGAAGATAAAGCTGATCAATCTGTGTCAAAGGGCTGAAATGGCGTGGGCACTAACCATCTGGGCGGATGAAGGCATTCGCATCTCAGTTTAATCTGACATTCGGCATCAACATCTGCCGGGCGATCAGGCATTACAAAGCATGGGGACTGATGCAGTAGTGGACATTGATCATCTGCAAAGTGAATGGGCATTTACCATCGGGGATTTGCCGACGGATCAGTTAACATCTGAATCACGGTTAACATTCGCCACTCGGGACTTACTAATCGACGTGGAGCATTAGCTATCTGCGGAGCTCAGGCATTTAAGCCTCCGGACACCGTCCATTGTTGTCGTCATGAGTGGATAAGGTGTTCGCGCCATCTGGACTTTGTTTGGCCGACCAGGCGTCAACCCTTACGGCGGATGGGGCTTTGGTACTATGACTCAATTGGACCAGATTCAGTTACTCTCTTGAAGAATTGGATTATATCTCTTCTGCCCATAAGACTTTTAGTGGACCAGATTAGATCATTACATCCTCCTTACAGGTAGGATGATCTTCTTCAGGCTTTAGTGAGCGGACCAGACCAGTGTAATCCACCCAGATTGGACTTGTGTCATTTACTACGTCATCAGGGCTTTCGCTTTGACAGGGTTGAATATTTCCTTCTTAGGAATGAAACGAATTAATTTCACTGCATCATGGAGGGCTTTTATTAGATCGGTTAGATGTTGTCTCACAGGGATGAACATATATTTCTTGCCCGAATCATCCGGTTTTTAATATTGACATAAAGCTAGATATTATATCTTTGGGCAGACATGTCATTTATTTTGCATATCAGGACTTTTAATGTGAAGCAATTAGATATGTATTATCCTCTGGGCGGATAGATCATTATACTCCATCCAGACTTTTTTTAATATGTGACAGTTCTGTGTATCTATGCCCTACAGGCCCCGGACTGAGTCCTTTTTACTTGCCATCAGGGTTTCGAAGCGAGCGGGTTAGTGGTTCCTAAAGCGGCGGACCGTGTTCGTTACCGCCAAGTCGATAAGGCGCGAGTTGACTAATTGATTATTATCTCACGTAAAGTGGACGGTCATTAGAAAATAACTCAGGGCTTGCGGACGATTCGATATTATCTAAACTGGATGGATCATTCTTTACTGTACCGGGCTTTTAGTGGGATTAATCTGAAGAATTGATGAAAATCTTTAAAAAGCTTTGATATTTTTCGGTTCTGATAAAGCTTTCTGAATCTGATCAAACCCGATCTCGTATTGTGACATACTTCAACATGACTGACCTCTTAAATCTGCTCTCTTTACTTGTTCCTCTTGCTTTCCTCAGTGACCTAAATGGAAGGTGTTAAATCTCTGCCTTTAGATCTTCAGTTCTGTTTGTGGGAGCGCCAGGACCAGAATCGAAATGTGGAGGCGGGGATGAAGCGAAGCAGATGAAGAGACTCTTTGAGGCGGCATTGAAGCCAACTCTTGCAATTGGTGAAACTTTTGTTAATTCTGAGCGAGCCAGTGTTATTTGTTTTTTGTCGATCTCGAGGCATCATTTGTAATCGCTCTGAAGACATAAAGGAATGATAAGCCGCATTGCCTCTCAGTTAAGTTAACAATGGAGGAAAGAAGAGGTTAGAATAGTTGGGGCCCATACCTTTTGTGTGGGATCTTCAATTTGGGTTTGGTTCAAACATCCTCCATTCTTAAGATTCTTCTCATTTTCTGGAGATTATCTTTTATGGAGCATAAGATCATTTTTTTATATCTTTGGGTATCGCTTTTAAGGATGTCTTTGTTTTCCTTATCAAAATTATCATGTAATAAGAGATTTGAAACCAGAGTTACTGGATAATCTATCACTGTATATTACCAAACAAAACTTCCATATCAAGATGAGATGGCTGGCTCAGAGGATTGAGGTCCCAACGGATTCAGGATGCATAATCGTGCAGGATTACTGTGTGGTTTTTTAATATAATTAATTTGGTACATTGTTTATGAGCGAGTCAGACGGTGAAACTCTAACGTGATGACTCTGGGACCTATGAACCGGTCACAGGCTAAGGCCATGTTGCCTCAAGCTGTTATTTGGATTCCAAGCTTCATACAATCATGTTAATTTTCAAAAGGTCGTCGTGGCGTCTTGTCCTAGCCCATTAATAACATTTCAAAGCTTATTCAATATCCGTAGTTGACAGGAACTTCCTTTTATTTTTGGGATTAGACCCTCTCGACATCAGCATGTAAATATTAAGCACGACAAGGGATTCACATGCTGATCCTCTCTGCCACAATAACTTGATGTGAGCATTCGAAACCAACCAGAGGCCAAAAGATTTATGCTGATGGCCTGAAAGGCATGTAAGAACTATTATGCTTTATGACTACTTTTATACCGCGGATTGGGATTTTAGCGAGCTGCAGACGAGCGCCATCAGTAATATGTTTTGGCAACCCATAAAAGAATGATGAAAGGTTTTCTCCCCACCATCTTTACCGTTACTCTCAACGAAGAACATCCATAAAGAAAGGGTTAGACTGCCTTGCGTGATAGGATAGGAGGTTGCCATTGATCACATTAGAACTTATGTTTATGGAATTGTGTTTAATAAAAGAGGACTACTATAATTAAGAAAAATACAATTGGTTTAATAAAAGTCTAAAAATAAGAAAGCATAATCTCCCTTTCCTTTCTCTTGGATCTCACCCTTGGTATGAACCTACCCCAATTTGTTTTTAGACTCAAGTAAATTCACTTTTAAACAATTTTTTTAAGAATTTTATTAAATGAAAAATCAAAATTTATTTTTATTTTAAATAAAATTTAGATATTTCAACAATTTTATTATAAATATATAATTTTAAAAGGTGTTATATTTAATGTTTTAAAGAGTGTTATATTATTACAGGAGTTACATTAGTATAACTCTAATAGAGTTAGAATGATGACAGAAACTCTAATAGAGTTAGGGTGATGACAGAAGAAGGGATAAGCCATTTGAGGGACATTTTGGCTTGGATTTACCGTTTCATCCCATATTTTCTTATTTTATGTATTTTAAACTACATGTTTGACTAATGAAACCAGAGTTTATATTTTCTAATTATGCTCCTTTGATTACATTCAAGCATATAATTCCCCATGTTTTACCTATTACCAAAACCAATGATGAACATAATGATTTGAATACCACAGTTTGCGTATGTTTATCTGCGCCATACGATCACACATCACGATACCACTACCATTTGTGTGGATATTATGTTAGATTTCCTTTTAGTGGGGTGACAGAGTGTTAAATTTTGGGCGTGATTGTGTTGTATTCAATAGCAATAAAGTTAGTGATCTATTCCCGATTGAATTAGGGTTATGAAATAATTATATAATTATTTCTTCTGTTATAAAATATGGAATTAATGTGGTTTTCACTGTTTTGCCCTTAATGTTTTTGATGGGTGATAACATTTAAGGGGCAATTAAAAATAATTTGGCCCGAGGGGTCCGGGTTTGAAACCTACAGCATATTTATCTGCGAGTCATTGAGAGAGAACGTGTACAAATTCTTTAGGTTTCTGATCGAGGAAGACAAATACAGCATCCATTTTGAATGAGAGGCAACGCGATGGATTCGAGGTATGTCTTATACTGATATTGGCTTATTTGATCTTTGATTAAGTATGTGATTACAGGGTTATGTGGTTTTGATACGTATTTGGTGTAACGGTGATAAAATCACATCTATATCAATTTATTCTTGTGTATTTAATCCCCAACAGAGTGGTATCGAGGCGGATCATAACGGTCATTAGATTAATAAGTTAATATTTTGATTAGCCCCCAGTGGAGTTTTTTTTTGTTAGTCAATATGTGTTAAAATACCTAAACCCGAGTTTTTTGAAATATATATATATATATTTTGAACCAATTTATGCAAAATTCAATAATTTTTGTTTTTGTTGAAAATCGATGTATGGGTTAAACACATAATGTGTTTTGGGTTGCTTTGAGTGAGATTTGCATGATTATTGTGGTTAAATCGGTATATTAGGAATTAAACCCATGAATGCAGGAATATGATTTTAAATGCGGAATTTTTTTTTTTTTCAAAATTGGCACGAGTTTGTTCCCACGTAAAGAGCCAGAAAAGCCACTTGAATCTTGACGGACCGGACGGCGAGTTATCGGCGATCGAAGTGGCTTATCGTGATCGACGTCGTGGAGTTGAAGACGGTGAGCGTTATGTCGTTTGGAGCACAGTGCTGGCGTCGATGGCGTCGCCGGTGGCGTCGCGACCGATCCGTCAACGATCATGATAACGTCGTATACGTCGAGAAAAAATGAATTTATTTTCATCTAAGGTATTTTCTTGATGTGATGAAGAGTATGATATGTTCATTTATTTTAGAATTAATTTTTAAATTAATATATTACCAAGTAACCTCTGTTAATTTAATTAAATTAATTTTATAATAAATGAACTTTATCTCATCTTTAAATCAAATGGTAGGGATGATTGTTTGCTGCAGATGTAGAGTAAATAATAGTCTGAAATGTGAGACAAATAAAGTTTTTAACGTGCGAAGCGTTATGTCGGAATTCCGAAGAAAGGCATAATGTTTGTGGTCCTATTGTCTGCATTTAATGCTATAATTGAAATCTTGGATTTTCAAATTGTTTTTCGTCCAAAGACTAAATACAATGTTGTGCTTAGTATCTTATTAAAGGGGCCAAAATGTGTATATATATTTTGTTGCTTTAATACACATACGTGTGTAGTATTAATGTGAGCATTTGTGTTTATTTTCATTATACGCTATGTTTGCTATTTACGCAATATGTTAGCATTCCTCGAAACTTAACTCAAATTTTAAGAATTGGAAGAACATGTGATGACGGTATTGGGGTGTGTTTAGACTTGGATCATGTATTTAGGTTAGGCCAGTCACTGCGGCTTTGATAGCAGTACTCACGATCAAAGTGCATATGAGAAATGGAGAGGTACAGCCAGGTGGCGAGTCTTAGGCATGATGGGCTCACAATCTTAGGAATGATAAGGGTTCCATATCGGAAGAAAATGATGCCAAGGCTTTCCTTAAAAGAAGTCTCGATCATTATGCCGTGTAGGAAAGTTGAGACTAGTACCATTTTGTCAAAAATAACTGCTATGTGAGGCACTAATGGTAAAGGAAGCATAAGGAGTACATTCTGAGATGAGCAACTAACATGAGACTTAAGGCACTAAAGTTAGAAATGCCTGAAGGCATAGTCGTGCAATTGGCCTTGAACTCTCTTCCTATACAGTATGACACACTTAAGGTGAGTTATAATACTCAAAAGGAAAAGTGGTCTTTACATGAACTACTTGCACAGTGTGTTCAGGAAGAGGAGAGGTTGAAAAGAGGGAAAATAGAAAGTGCTCATCTGGCATCCATATCTTCGGATCCGGGAAATAAGAAGAGAAAGAGGACCACTAAAGGAAAAGAACATGCGGTCATTTGGAGCATCTGGGCATAGGAACAAAAAGCGGGATTCGAGTTATCACTGTTTCTTTACTTGAGAAGAATGGCCATAAAGAAAGATTGCTCCAAATGCATGGTAGGCGTCATAAAGAAAATATGTCTTACAACTTTGTTAAATTTGAAGTTAATTTGGCTTTGGTACAAATGACACTTGGTGGATAAGATACGGGAGCCCTTTACTCACATAAGTATCATTATGCGGGCTTGCCACTGACCGTACCCGATTGATGGTGAAAGATACGTCTATATGGAAATGGCAAAGCTCAAGAATCTGACTATTAAGGACATTTCGACATATTGAACCTCACGGTTTTATTTCCATTTTGGAAAACACATTTATTGTCACGATCATTAGACGGAATTTGGTTGTTTCATGTTTGGACAAAATCTGGTTATACTTTGTTCATTTGGAAATGAAACTTGTTTAGTCTTTTCCAAAATTCTAAAGTTATTGGGCCGGTAGTCTAATTGATAAGCTATATAAATTAAATATACAAAGTCCCAATACAAATTTAATAATGAATGCAACCATTATTGGATCAAAGCGCAAATTTAATAATGAGAAATCCTCGATGTTATGGCATAAGCGTATGGGACATATTTCAAAGCAGCGGAGTGAAAGGCTAATAACTCCAAAATTCTTGGATTCCGCCGACATATCGAATTTTGACATATGTGTAGGTGCATTAAAGGAAAATGACTAACAAAGAAAGACGAGTGCAAATGTGATTGTAATGCGTCTTAGAATTGTTATCTCGGATATATGTGGACCATTCCTAAATTCTTGGAATGGGCACACATACACCTGTATCATTTATGACGATTACTCATGATATGGTTATTTGTACCTAATACATGAAAGAGCCCACGAAGCCACAGAAGTGTTGAATTTTCATGAGGGTTGAGAAAATGTTGAAGCGAAAATTAAAGGCGATCAAATCGGCGATGGAGAATATTACGGTAGATATGATGGATCAGGTTAACAACGACCAGGGCCTTTGCCAAATACCTTTACGAATGCGTGTATGCCTCGATACACCATGCTGGAACTCAGTCAAAATGGTGTAGGCCGAGAGACATGATAGAACCATAAGTATGGTAAAGTATGATTAGTCATTCTTCTCTGCAAATTCATTATGAATTGAAGCATTAAAGACCCACTTGATTTATATACTCAATAGAGTTCCCAGTAAAGCAGTTAACAAAACCCGTATGAGTTATGGATGGGTAAGAAGCCTAGTATTAGACATGCACTTGCGTGCAGGGTTGTCAGCCCGAAACAAGGCCTTATAGGCCCGATGAAAGAAAAGCGGACTCAGGACTATTAGGCATTATTTTGTGGGATACCTGAGAAGTCTAAAAAGGGTATAAGTTTGTGACGCCGAGCAAGTCCTTCTTTAGGGCGGGTAATGCCAAAGTTTATTGAGGATAGTTGGAGCACTCAAGTTAAGGAGGTCATTTTTGAGGAGGAGTATGTAAATGCTCCAACCACAACTACTATTGAAGCTATTGGTGACAATCAGGTACCCATTCCTATTATTGTGCCAAGTGTTGTGGTAAATGATGACATTCCTGTGCAACTTCCAATACAATTGGAGGCTCCTGCTGATTTGAGGGAACAACATCAGAAATAGTGGAAGAACCTCCGCTGGCCCTCAACTGAAGTGCCATTAAGGCGGTCCACTAGAAAGGAGAAGGCGATTTCGGATGTATGTAGTCTTTCTTCGAGAGCATGAGTTTGATCTGAGTTGGAGGGACGATCCTACGTCTATCAATCCAAGCCAAGCGGTGCACGATTGGAAAAGTAGTTGCAGTATGCAAGAGGAAATGAAGTCCATGAAAGATAATGGCGTTTGGGATCTCGATCGAATTGCCTAAGGTGTAAAACCGATTAGTTGTAAATGGATATTCAAAACCAAGCGGGATTCCAAGGCAATATCGAGAGATATAAGAGCACGCCCTAATGTAAGAGGCTTTACCAAAAGGAAGGCATAGATTATAAGGAGACCTTTAGCGAGTTTGACCAGAAAGACTCATTCGAATAATAATGGCGCGTAGCTCATTGTGATTTAAAATTGCGCCAAATGGGCGTCGAAACTGACTTTCCTCAATGGAGACATTGATGAACTATATACATAGATGCAACCGGAGAACTTTGAGTTAGAAACCCAAAGCACCTAGTATGTAGACTTCCAAGAAGTCCATTTATGGTTTAAAGCGGGCATAAAGTCAATGGTACGGAGAAATTTGATAAAGGTGATTTCTTCCATATGGTTTGAGAATTGCTTTGTTGATCGGTGCATATATCTTAAGTTCGGTGGGGAGCAAGTTTGTTATATTGGTGCTCTATGTGGATGACATTCTGCTAGCAAGCAATGATGTAGGTCTATTGCATGACACCAAAAGGTTCTTATCCAGTCATTTTGAAATGAAAGACCTTGGTGATGCATCATATGTTTTGGGTATACAAATCCATAGGGATCGTTCAAGATGTATACTTGGCTTATCACAAGGTCTATATCAATAAGGTGCTTGAAAGGTTTAATATGCGAGCGTACGAGGTGATACAAGCTGGCATGGCAAGGGTGATAAGTCGGCTTAGGTCGATGCCCCAAATTGAACTTGAGAGAAAAGAAATGGAGAACTACACTTATTCGTGCGCAATAGGGAGTCTTATGTATACCTGAAGTGTGTGCAGCGTCCGGATATAGCGCATTACATTGTGGGAATGTTGACGGATATCTCGGGTAATCTGGTATGGATCAGCGGAAGCTGACTAAGCAGTGATGAGGTATCTTCGAGAAGACAAAGGATCGTATGCTCACATATCGTGATCCGATCATCTGGAGGTTATTGGGTACTCGGATGCAGACTTTGCAGGATGTCAAGATAGCAGGAAATCGACCTCAGGCTACATCTTCATGTTGGCAGGAGGGGCTATTTCATGGAAAAGTGTCAAACAAACACTAGTAGCCTCTTCAACCATGGAAGCTGAATTTATAGCCTGCTTCGAGGCATCTAATCAAGGAATATGGTTGCGAAACTTTATCACGGGACTCCAGATTATTGAAGGCATTGACAAGCCGCTTAGGATTAATTGTGATAATAAAGTTGCGGGATTCTATTAAAAACAGCGGAGTTCATCAAAATCAAAGCACATTGACATTAAGTTTAAGTTTGTAAAGAAAAGAGTTCGAGTGGTCGAGTGTCAATTGAAGGCATATTAGTACGAACTCCGTGATTGTAGACCACTCACCAAAGGCTTGCCACCTAAGGTGTTTCATGAGCATGTTGCTTTCGGATGGAGTGTATAGTCTGAGCGATTATAGGAAGATAGTGGGAGTTCATTTGGTTTTATTTGTAATTATGTGATTGACACGCTATAGTTATTTCATTTTATATAATATACGTACATGCTATGATTATTTAATGCATTTATATTTATGTTTAGACTACTGCATTTGTGATATCATGATTTTCTGTGTTTAGCATGTGGTGTTGAAAATGATACTAGACTCATTTGAGTCATAAAGAGGACCTTTTGGAGATAGGCATACTATAGATCACATTTTATGCCAATCTCAAGCCACACACCTATATGTGATCTATGTCATTGATTATGTTGTTGTTTGTTGACAAAGATAGGTCTCGTTACGCATGGATGATATGAATAAAGGCCGCTTTGATCCATTCTAGTACAATTAATGGACGGATTGTTTAAAGTATTTACGTGATTGGACGGTGTATATTTACTTGTATGACTTTAGTATTCATTCTTGTACATATTCGGTAACACTTGTAGCCCAAGTGGGAGATTGTTAGATTTCCTTTTAGTGGGCTGACAAGTGTTAAATTTTGGACATGATTGTGCTGTCTATTCAGTAACCCAATAAAGTTAGTGATCTATTCCCAATTGAATTAGGGTTCACAGAAATAATTATATAATTATTTCGTGGTACTAAAATATGGAGATTAATGTGTGGTTTCCACTGTTTTGCCCTTAATATTGTTTTGTTGGTCGATAACATTAAGGGGCAATTAAGTAATTGAGCGGGGTCCACGGGTTTAAAACCTACATCACGTTATCTATGACCCCATTGAGAGAGAACATTATCTGTGGCAGGTTTTACAATCCAGGAAAGACAAACTCTAGCCTCCATACTTGAATAGGAAGCTTCTTCTGATAGTTGGGTATGTCTTCTACAATATTATTATTTGATCTTTGATTGGTAATATGATTCTAGGGTTATGTGGTTTTATTCTGTATTTGGTGTAACAGTGATAAAATCACATCTATGTGTTTATTCTTGTGTATTTAATCTAACATATTAGACTAAAATTAAGAGAAGTTGATAGTTTATTCACCTCCCATTAATTCTTATAGAGTGTTTGATAAAAGCATTGAATCAGCTCCTGATAATTGATAATGTTTAATCAGGAGTTGATGGGAAAAAGCTACGTAACTTTTTCTAAACGCTCTTATAAAATTTTACATTTTTTATTTCTATCCTATAAATTCTCTTACAAACTTTTATTTTTATAAAATTTACCTTATAGTTTTATAATTTTGAGATAATATTTTTATTGAATGATTTTATCCTCAAGTTTATCTTTTTTAAATTGAAATTTAATTATTAATTATTTTATATAAAGATAAATATCTTAAATAAAAATTTGTCTTAATTTATTTATATACAAATAAATATTTTAAATAAAAATTTGTGTTAATTTATTTGTGATAATTATACATATTCAAATTTTATTTTTTAATTTGATATTAATTTTTTAATTGTATTTTGAGTTATTTAATATGATAAAATCATAACTCAAAAGAAACTCTATTTCAAAATAAAATTTTTATAATGTGATTTATGAATATATTGATATAGAAATAAAAATAAATAAAAACAGCAATATGGGGGTTAGAGTTTTTATTATATTTTAGTTTTTATTAATATTTTGGTCTGATAAAATATAGGGATAACCGAAATCAAACAAATACGAACAAAGTCTTGCGTTATAGATAGGAAAAAAAAAATATGATTTTGACCTACGTAAGGTGTGGTCTTACGTTAATTTTCTCCAAAACAATTCAAGAATCTCACTCGGGTTTTTGCTTGTGCATTTACATGGTTTTGTTTATGTGTATATTATTTTTATATCTCTCTATCATGTTTATATAGGTAAATCCACCTTCAATCAACTATCAACTATTTTACCAAATAGTAATTTATAATTAGCTACCAATACCAGTAGCTATCAGTTGAATCAAACATAACCTAAAACTCACTTTCATTTATGTTATTTGTTCTAAATTAATGGATTGTCACACGGTTTTAAAACAAGTTCATATAATTAAAGTGTAGTGTGTTTGTTTTAAATTTTAATAATGTAAGCAAAATTCCTTTTTGATGGGGTATGGAGTAGGCCCATATCTAAACCTAAACAAGATAGGAAGTCCAAGTCCAATGATAATTTTTATTATTATTAGTTATTTATTTAATCGTACTTTTTGGATTTGTCTGTTAGGGTTTTCTATTGGTGCCTATAAATAGGCACCTTATGTTATTGTTTTTAGCAAACTTTATATGATATTGAAAACTTAAGAACTTCTTTTTGTTTATTTTGTTCGTTTTTTTTCAATTTATTATTCTTTATACCCGAGCTATATCAATTTGGTATCCGAGCCTCAGACTCTTCATCGTAAAATTTCCTTGGAAAACCCCGTCTTCGTCGTCGTCACTAAGAGTGGGATTAAAATCTAGCGAACTGACATTCACTTGAGCAATTCTTCGGAGAATCATGTCAACTTCGTTCCAGTGGAAACCGCCTCTCAGCCTCCATTGAGGACTTTGAACCGAAAGGGAATTCACCATGAACGATTTTCCAGGAAAATCGCTCCGGTCAGAGAACACGAACAACAACAAAACCAGAGCTCATATTCCATTAAAGACCCACACTTCCATAATGATTTGAGAGAAATCGGCTTCAAATCCCGCAACTCATACCCCAATTCTCTGCTTCACAGTCAAGGGAAGACGTGAAGACCAAAATTCGAAGAATTCCTCTCTGATTTTCTTTCTTGGCTCTTCATTTCAGATTTCTCAATTTTCATAGCCGCTTGCACCAGCCAATAAAAATTCACTACTTGTAATGATGTAACAATTGTGAAGTACTTTTTTATAGACTCTTTTAAGCCATCCTCAAACTATCTACATCAAAAAGTTTCAGTAAGAATTGGTTCTGGGGCATACTTATTAAGGCGGCTAAACTCTTTCTCATATTCCGTCATTGTCATATTCCCTTGTTTCAGATTCAGGAATTGCTTCCACTTGGTCTCTCTATAATCATCAGTGATATACTTTGTCTAAAATTATTGGACAAATACGTCTCATGAAATGGGGTTGGGAAGTAGTGGATTTCTTAAAACTAGCTTCCACCAATCATAAGTTACACCTTACAAAAGTGAGACCGCACATTTAGCCATTTGTTCGGGGGGACATTTCATTTCGTCTAGTGCCCTCTACAGTTTCTCCAGCCAAAACTCAGCTTTATAAAACTCTTCCATACTTGTACCATGGAATTCATCTACTCCATGCTTTCTTATCGAATCAATCGAAATATTTAGAGAGTTTGTGAGTCGATCTAAGATCCCTTGCCATATCTTGATGATTTTTAGCTGCTTGTGGTTGATACATGTTCGCCCCAGGTCAGGTGGACCGAGAGACAAGTGGATCAAGGTCCATGAATTAACAGCGCTCTCAGCTGTTTCCTCCACGACTTCTTAGAGGATTGAGGTCCATTGGTTAATATACAAAGCGAGGACATCGCGTGGGAATGACCTGATACTGTATGCGTCGTTTTTAACCTAATAGCTTTCCAAAAACGCCTAAACCTAGGCTCTGATACCACTAAACTATAACGTCCCTTCCTCGGACCGCATAAAGAGAGAGGACGTCACACAAAACAGAGAACTATTAACCTGACATTAGTGGGCCCATTTTAAGCATAGGTTCATGAAGACATAATGTAGCGCCCCAACCACGAGGGTCTAAGTGACAACGTCGGCACGCGAATTCCTGGCAGTTCGGGCGCTTTGATACCACCTTTGTTTGTGTATTACATTGGGATCCATATTTTCACAAAAATCGAATAGAGTCTCCTTTGTTGGGAGCTCTACTCGATATACAGCACAATATATGGTATATCCATGACCCGTCGGGGTCTCAACGAGGAAGTAGTAATGACCACCGCAGGTCTATCGTCATATCTCAATATACAACTACATCCATGATGGCTACACTTAAATATAGTCCGTAAGAGTTCGATCACGACCATCTTACCATAATTAATACCCCGATTATATTGGCAATAGTTCAAAAGAATTTAATTACAATTCTTTTATACAAAATACTTTTTACAAAAGTTTTATCAAGGTCAAATGTCGGTCTTCTTTACAATCTGAAGCCTCGTGGCGTCGTTCCTTAGGTGTTAACCACAGTACGAAAAGGGGTCCCACGATGAGGTGATAATGCTAATCAAGAATAACAATTCCTACAGGCTACTCCGCTAAGTGCACATGCAATGCCATTTCACACATTCAAGTAAAAACATACACATTCCTATTCAAATATCTACATGCCATGGATGAGAATGTGATTCACCCTGTCCCATGTCTCGAGTCCTCACCAACTCCCTCACACATGCATATGCCAAGTGTGAAAACTGTCATTTATGTTCCATCAACGACCATTTTTCCAAAACAAAAGTTTTTTGTTTTATAAATCAAAATCCATTAGACAAACTTCGATATTCATTTGTTTTTACCAAGTCCCGTGTGTTTTTATGGGTAGCGAATTTCAGGGGTCTCATTATGGAAACCGCCTCCTTAGACACTTTCGGCGTGAACTTTCATCGGCTGGATACATATGTCTAATCAAAATCTGGGGTTTTTTCACTAGGAGGGTATCTATCCACTGCACTCATACTGACACACGTATTTTTCATTTCTTATTTCTTTTATGCAGTCGTGAGACTCATTTTGGATATTGTCCCATTTTATGAAGCCCACAATCGAAAACCAAACACAGTGTCGACCTACCATGTACTCACGACATACCATCGAACACCAAACACAGTGTCGATAACTATCATGCACTCACAACATACCATCAAACACCAAACACGGTGTCGATCTCTACCATGCACTCACACCAATGTCATGCGATGTCCCGTGCATAAATGTAATGCAATGTTATTGCATATATCTCACGTCACATGCATAATGAATGCTACATGGACAACACAATCCACACCACTTACCGGTGTCATGGACAATCACATCACCTGCAGATGACTTCCATAAATCATTTCATTCATGTTAAGGTTATCATGAAAACATATATTAACATTCAAATTCAACATGTCATTCTATGATCAAGCAATGACACACACAAGCAAGCCATTTAATGGCCATTGCACATAACAATTTATCATATGTTAAAATGTTGGAATACACATATTGACATCAAACGGAGTCACTATTATCAGTAGTGCACACTCTGTCGAGTTATGTCACTGGCCATTCTGAGATATAAACTCATCTCATGTCAGCATGTTAAGAGCATACGTGACACCCCGAACCGCATTAAACTCTTAGTCAAGCAATGAAACTTGATTCTCAAGACCAGTTGTGGCATAGAGATGCCTAAAAAACATTCCACACAATAAGCCATCATAGACCACAGAAAAGTTCCGAACTTAGTTCATAAACTAGTCCCTTAACAGTCCCAATCTAGACCACAGCGTTAAGCGACCTGGCTGCGTGGTTGATTAATTGCCCAAAAAGTGTTATTTTTGAACCCTATTTATTGTAGAGTTTGAGCACTTTTTGTAGCCTAATCAACCAAATTAACTGCGATTTTCACATTAAGATAGGCTATTCTACGATCGCATTTTGTGGCTAATTTTGTAGTTGTTACCAAACTATTTATGCAAAATTTATTAAGTCATCAAACCTGAGAAGAATTAGTCGAACTTCGGCCATTGCATATGTCAATCGGAAGGAAGAGCGAAAAGGCAAGTGAAGAGTACCAAAACTTTTGGCACCTGTAGTTGCCTACTGCATTGTGATTTTCTTGCCCACTGACACTGTCGGTTGTTACTTTTGCATTTTACCATTTTTACCTTCATATAGTATGGGTATTGAGGGTATTTTGTATTTTTGCTTATTTGAAACCTTATATAAGCTCAAAGAAAATCTTGTAGAGACACTTTTCATTCCTGCATTTGATATACAAAGCACTAGGCGGGAGTTTCCGTGTTTCTTTTCTCTCATTTCTTCCACTTTCTCGGTTGCCCAGGCACCTTTGAGGATGACAACTCAGGATGGTTAATTCAAACCTCCTTATCCTTGAAGAGGAGAGACTCTGGAGCTGATTTTTTTGAGGAATTAAAATGATAGTTCTGTTTTAAACATGACATTTATTTCCATTAATGTTTATGTCTCTCATTCTAGGTTTAAATCCATATATCTTCTTAAGTAACAGTATTTGGATTTATCTTTTGGGTTCGAGTGGATGCCTTGCTGAATCTGCGAGATTCAGTTGACATCTATTTGTCCTTTATGGGTAGATCATGGAGATATGTTTTCTGCTCGGGGAACATTAAGGTCAATCAATCTTTATACTTGAAAGAAAAATGCAGGGTTCAGTTTTATAGCCAGATGAAGTGGGTGGAAATAACTATAGGTCATCCTCCCCAGCAGGGAAAAGGACCGAGAACCTCTCATTTACCTTTGGACCTCAGCTTGATGGCAGATGCTTCAGTTTCTTTCTGTACCCAGTTCAGTTGTTTTTATGCTCAGGCATTCACCTCATTGTTTACAACACCCCCTAATCCAAAGTGAAATTCACCTTTTGAACCAATTGCAAATATTTACATGAAGAAAATCCCATCCCTGTGTTCAGCCTGTGAGAGCTACTACCTCTGCCGGTAAGCTATCTTAAACGATGGAGAATTTAGGTTATAAATTTTGTTGTTAATTAAAATGCATGACTACTACATAACAAATCAGTGAGTCCCAGTGATTCCATAAATTGAGTTGTACGGAATAGTTGGGTGATTCAAAGCTAACATCAGGTTCTCTGAATGACACAATTTCCTTCAAGGATACTAGTCCAAATTCTCACTTTTTCCCAACCCGAAAATCAGTCCCAAAATCTGGCACAGCCGGTTCAAGCCCACGGGGCAACTGTGACAATCCCGGAAAACGGACCATAACTTTGATTATAGAGGTCCAATTTGGGTGATTCAAAATCCTAATATCAAGTTCACAACTTCAGATACATTTTTCATGCAAAAAACTATCCCAAATTCTCTATTTTTCTAACCGAAAATCAGCCCCAAAAACTAGACATCATATAGGGTCAAAACATGACACTATTCCCATAACCCATTATTTTGCCAAACAGCCCCTTAGGGCAAAAAGGGCGAACAACATAGGCATTAAAACTCAATGACAGCCCTAGGAATGGAAAATAAACCAAAGTATAAAGAATTCCTACCTCTTGAAGCGTAGAAAAACCTCTTGGAGCATAGAAGAAACTTTAAAAAAGTCCCGTGAACACTTCCTAAACCCGAAACCTTTGATTTCCCGAACTCCTCACTTGAATCCAAGGCGAAATCCTTTGTTTTCAGTACCCATGCATAGCTCTCGTCGCATAGATGAACTTTGGTTCTTGGTTTGGCCAATTATGGCCGTGAACTCAGGATCAAAGAAGCACTGACTCTCTTCCTCCACCTCTCTTTCACGATTTTAGACCCGGAAAATCGGGGGGTGGATGGATCATTTGTTCCCGACCCTTCCTTTTTGTCCAGCATGCCCTCTTACTTAAGTTTAAGTGAGAGGTTCACGTCGCACCATGTGTCTACAGCTTGTCCATGTCCGTTTTTGTCCCAAAACAATTTATTTCATCCCAGTTCAAGTTCAATTTATTTTAAATGAACTTTACTTAATTTATTTTGCACTTTCTAGATTTTTTTTTTTAAAATCCCATCTTTTGGGTCCACAGGACACCTGATGCTCCGAAATTTGTGAAAATTCGACTATCTCGGAATTTAACGAAATTCATCTAGGTAATTAGATTTAGTAAGACAAATCCAACGGTGAAGTCCGTTTCGTTTTCCGAGATCTAGAAAAATTTCCAAGCTTCCCTAAACCATTTCAACGATTTTACTGTTTTTGCCATTTTTCAGAAAAATTAAATTTTTCCCAGGTTTTACACATAAACTTGCAAAACTACCACCATAGTAGTGTTTAAATTTGTCATGTACATATATGCCTGAGTCCAACTACTTGTATTTATACAAGTTGCACTATCTCCAAAATATCACATATACATTTTATTACAACAAAAACAATTCGGGGACCTACATCATAAGGACTCCTAATGCTGTGTTGGCCCTAGTGAATGCGGGATGCTCTGCAACGACCTCTTGATCTGCAGATGAAACACACGTCTTCAGCTTATAACTTAGTGGGAAAACGAATACTTGAATGCCATAATGACTTCTAGTGGTACCGATTACGATTATACATTTAAAATAATTCACATATCAGAGTATTCATATATCTTGTAAGAGTACATAACATAAATGTCTTTGCAAATGTGGCGCCCCAGCCCAGGGGTCGATTGGCGACAAGTCGCCCGTGGAATACTCGTGGATGTCGGGTGCAGAACACCACTCCACGAAAATCGGGCGGAGTCTCCAGCTGTGCGGGGCTCTACCCGAGGTACAACATCCTGAAACGATTCCGATATGACCACCGGGGTCCACATGCGAAATGGAAATAATAGCCACTTGGGCTGCATCAATACTCACAAGTATATATCTGACAATATATTACATGGTTGAAGTTTTTACATTACTCTTGCCACAAATAAATACAACCCATATATATTTACAAGAGAAATATATATCAAAGCCCTGTCAAACTTTCTTCATATGTGTGGTCGAATGCGGGTCGATAGCTTACTGCCACCGTATGCACGAAAGGGGGTCCATGACGGGGTGAGCAAGCGGTTGTTGATAATCTCCCTACAGGGGCTGCTCTACTGTAGTGCACATGCAATGATCACCTAATCAGACTCACGTCAAGTCTGACATACGCATGTCTGCCTAGATGTCTACATGCCATGAATGAGACTCGACTCACCATGCCCCCGTAATAAGGCTCTCGTAGGCTCCATCACTCAATATGTCATTGAGTAATATCAGTCCTCGCAGGCTCAGTCTCACATCATCATGGCTTGTGATAAGCGCCATTTTGGTGTACGATGACCAGTATCGAGCCCTCATAGAAACTCCAGTTGCACGATGCAAGTGTCAATGGGCAGCAAATCCCAAGTCGATCAGAGGCTCCTATCACACAACCTGAAGTCACATGTGATAAACATGACCGTGTGTCTTCTTCAGGCAACATAACTTTTCGAGTGTCTGGTAGGTCTCTTACACCCAATCGCCTCGAGTTCTCAGCTCCTCGAGCATGCGTTACGCCATGAATGAAACCATTTCCAAAACAAAGGTATTTGTTTTTAAGCGTGGATAACCCTCAGATATAAGTAGTGGACGGGGCTCGATAATACATTTTGTGGACAACCCATAGATGTATATCGATTGGGCGGAACTACGACGATTGATATATGGACAACCCTCCAGATGTTGTAGTGGACACACTCAGATAAATAATATTATTGAATTGACCCTCCCGAACGATTCTCTCAAGAAAACCGCCTCATGCACTCACTCCTATTACAAGGTGCCCGGTATATGAAATGCAATGAGCCATTTCCATTTACTTAACGTCACGACTCATTTGGACGTTGTCTTATTAATCAAGCCCACTAATCAACACCCTCGCGGTGTTGATCCTGGCCAAATGTACTCACGGCCTGTGAAACACACAACACGGTGTCGATCTCAGCGCCACTCACTAATTTCTAGGTTGCCCGGTGCGTATAGGTGCATGATGGCAATTCGACACACATTCATGCTAATATATTCCGCATATATATTAACATGAATTAAATCACATAAAACATGTTATGCAAATTCACGATCAATTACACGAAGGTAAACCACATGGGCTAATTAACAAACACGAGCAATTCATTTTGAATCACTCAACCATACACATTTTCACACAAAAAAATATTCACATTATTCATTTTCTAGTGATAACACACAAAATGGCCCAAATCTCGGACCCATATAAAATAGGGCACCTCTTGGTCCCTTCACGGTTCATCACCGAATTATTGTGATACCAAAACACACCACAAAACCCGAAGACATCAGTCTCGGGATCAAAACCAAGCTCCAACACGGTCCGATGCTGAAAATAGTCCCAAAATTACATCGCGGCTTGTCTAAAAGCAGTCTCGAAAATTCAGCAGAAATGTCAAAAAGCAGTCCGAAGTACGGCCCGGATGTAAAATAGTCAAAATTCCTAAAAATTCCTATACTTAGTCCAAAATTTGAGGGCGAAATTTCTGACGCTCACGCCTCAAGCTAATTCCAAACCATTAAATAGCCTTTAGGCTAGAAAATAACACAAGTAGGAAAATTCCTGCCTCGTGGAGTTTGACGAAACTAAGATTTTGGTGCTTACAGCGTAGCTCTCCTTCGCATAGATCAGCACTTTGCCTTAGTCTCGATTAGAAAGCCTACGATTAAGTTTTGTAAATGCGAAAAGAATAAAGAGAAGAAAAAAATAATTAAAATCTTCTCTCTCATGGACACCCTTCTGTCAAGTCATCTCTAGATCCGTTTGATTTTATCCTTCTTTTTTTTTTTTTCTGTATTATTATTACATATTATTATTTGGATACATAACTTATATTTGCCTCATTCGAGATTCAGTTTCTATCTAGAAAAATTTTATTTCTTTTGATTCAATTATTTTAAATGAACTTTAACTCAAAACATTTTCGACTTTGAGATTTTCGTAAAAAATCTGCATCACTGAAAATCATTGGCTTGACTTATCGCTCAAAAATCGTAAAATATTCCGATTGTCTTAGAATTCGACGAAACTTTTCTAGGTTACTAGATTTCGCGAGACGAATTTAACGACGCAGTCCGTTTCGCCATCAGATATTTAGATAATTTCCTTTCCACCGAAATTACCATTTTACCCTTTTTCAGAAAAATTTAATTTTTCTCGGGTTTTACACTAAAGGTACCCCGTAGGTATACTACAATATAGAACTGAGGTATGTCTTCGCATCAGAGCTGATTACTTTGTTGTCATATTATTCATTATTCAGATACAGTTCATATAAATGTTTGTCGGCATAGACCAATAACAATGAATGAGAGGGGCTTCTTAACCTGATAGGTACGAAGGTAAATTAAATCTTGAACAAAAGTCTTAGAAGAATAGGCGATGCAACATGAATCCCGGAGATGCTAGTAGCACTATCTGCGAGAGGTCTGATGCCTGAAAGCCCGGGCGTGTACGTACCTTTAAACAAAGTGTCGTCGCACTGGAAACGGGAATCTTTGAAGCCTTATGAGACGTGCCTATTCATTGATATAGATCTTAACAGCCTACAATTACATATATGTGTTTCAAAGTTTTTTATACTAGTATTTATAACATAGAAATAGAAAGCAAAACAACCAGCGAAGAGGAAATAACAATCTGCTTCGCCGAGGAGAAGTGGTTCGCCTAAGCGGAGCTGACAAGGGTCAGAAATTGGTCTCGGGTTCGCCTAGGCGAAGCTCGAGTAAGCCTAGGCGAAGAGATTCGCCTAGGAAAGCACTCATTTGCTAGGCGG
Organism: Tetrastigma voinierianum; assembly: GCA_016808115.1. NCBI lineage: Eukaryota > Viridiplantae > Streptophyta > Magnoliopsida > Vitales > Vitaceae > Tetrastigma > Tetrastigma voinierianum. Next base: position 1,311,133 of record JAEQBH010000677.1, on the reverse strand, counting down.
AGACGCAGTCGATTGGAACAGAATGAAGCATTTTGCCCTTTTTACCGAAAATTTCCAACCAAAACAAAACAAATGCAAAACAAGCCACAAAACCCAACTCAAAAACACATTTATGGAAGAGTTAGGGTTTTCCTAACATACCATAACAAGGAGGAAGTTAGGATAGTTTCCTAACCTTGATTTTCTTGAACTTCAACTTAGCTTCCCTTTTCTTCCTTTTCTTTCTTTTCTTCTCTTTTTCCTTTCCTCCTCTTTACTTGAACAAGAAAAGCCTCAAACAAAAAGGAGAAATAGTGTGCGACTGCCCATTGTACCCAGGAAAAATGACACAGGCGGGCTTGAACCCAGGACACGGTCCTCACCCTTTTTTTTTTTTTTTTTTTAAGCATTTCGAATAATCCAAATACAATTACTTTTCTGAACACATTTCAAATACTCAATGGAAATATACATATGTAAATACCACTTTAACATAAAGGGTGTTGGAATCCAACGATAAGCAAACGCAGCGGAAATAAAAAATTTAATGCTGAACTGCATTAGGATCCAAGCGGTTTGATGAAACTAAACAATGAATCAAGGAAATCTGATGAAATCCAGATCTTACATCTTGTAGACTTAATCCTTTTCGACTAGTGCAGATTTGCTTGATCACACACACGCTGAAACACAAGCGGAGAACTCCTTGGAAGCGATCCGGCTAGCCCGGCTAGCCAAGGCGATGCGGTGTGCAGAAGCACCTCTAAAGGTGTATCCCACGAGCGGCTAATGGATGGGATGGATGTGCTAGCACCTTATGATGAGTCTTTGTCCCACAAAAGAAAAATACACCCCTTAGTGCCTTCCAAAACTTTAAAGAATTCTCTAACGCCCTTCAAAAGAACCACCTACTTTTAGATGATAAATACATATTTATATCAAGCCTCCCAAACCCTTTTATTAAATGAATTTAAACCAAAATCCATTAACTATTAATGGACTTGGACTTGAGCTTGGGCTTGGAAGCAATCATGGAGCTAAAGAGGCCTTTCTAACATCCCATTATAGCGCATTCTTATGTGGCGACCACATAGGTTCACTTTCGATGTTGGCAACGAGGCCCAAATGTATTCTAAGCCCACAAGTTATAATTGGTCTCTAGCAAGACATTCTAACTACCCAAATCAAGTGAATTCGATGACTCGAAAAACCTTACCATAGTATGATATTAGTCCTTTATCACACGACGTCTCGATTAAACCTGAAAGCATGGATGAAGTCATCTTTATACAGCAATCGTTTCTTGATTCTCAAGTAGATTGACTAAACAAATGATATTGATAACTCCTATCAATCTCATTCGAGCACGACCATGCATTTCTCAGTCTCACTTATCAAAGGCTATAGACATCTCACTCAATTAAGAGCGGGACAAATTCCTTCACTATCACTCACATTCCTCCTTGATTTCTTGCATACTTGACCATAGCTGTATTACCATCACATTAAAGACATCATTGAGCTACGTCAAGACACGAAATTCCTCATGTAGGAATCCATTGTGAATTAAGGTCGAAGGACTCAAATACCACTACTGCAATGAGAATTACTGATGACATAATCCATGTAGTATTTCTCATAGCAGGTCAGTCCAATAACATGAACTTAACATGTATTTATGAATAGAGTAACATCTTATGTTCATGACCAGCAAAACATGGTCTTTTCTCAGAAAACATAATAGTCTTACTTCATTATTATTCCCACAATAATGATCGACTATGGACAATTTAGAATAGACGTTCTTATGCCTTGGGTTCTGCTCCCGAGTCACATACTTATGACATAAAGCGGAGCCCGACTATTCAAGGATATGATTTTGTCAGTTAAACCCGTTTAAATAACAAGATAAAATGATAAATGCCTCATGTATATAAACATATAATGACAATGTATATGCCAGGCTAGAGCATATCAATAACACTCTCCCACTTGCCTAGTGATTAGGCATAAATCGAGATACCTATCGATCTAGTATGACTATCATGCTTTGATTGTGGAAGAGGTTTAGTCGAGAAGGATGCGACAACATTGTCATCGGTATGAACTCTACATATCTTAACATCTCCTCTCTGGCTGATCTCACGAATAAGGTGGAAGCCTTTGATGTGTTTGGATCGCTGATGTGATGCAGATCTTGGCTTGAGTAATAGCCTATTATTGTCTGATAGGCGTCATTTGGGTTTGTAATGCTAGGAACAACACCTAGTCTAAAAGCGAGAAATTTTGATCAAAGCTTTGCCTCCTTAGGCGCATGCGGAAGCGACTATGTGCTAAACCTCGTAGTATAATCGACCACGGTGTCTTGCTTAGAACTTCTCTAGCTCACAACACCTCCATTCAAACAAAACCTGAAAACCCGATTGTAGAATCTAAAGTCATCTAAGTCGATGAAAGCGATCATCGGTATAACCACTTATAACTAGCTCGCCTTCTTGTCCTTATAGATCGAAAAAATATCCTTGGTTCTTCGAGTATAGGATATTCTTGATTACTATCAGTGACATTCATCTGGATCGTGGAGGTAGTTGTCATACTTAAGGCATAGGAGACATCAGGTTGAGTGCAAAGCATGGCATACATGATAGAACCAATAGCCGAAGCATATGGGATTTTATCCATGCGCTCTCTCTCGTCCTTCGTGGTTGGACATTGAGACATGCGAAAGCAATGCCATGAGACATTGGCAGAAACCTCTCTTGGAATCTTGCATGCTAAACCTCTTTAGCACTTTGTCTATGTACCACTTTGACTGGCCAGAATGCTTGTTGAGATCATCTCTATAAATCTTTATACTGGATGTAGGCAACCGCTAAGTTTCATTGAAAAACATTTCCCAACGAGACTTGACACTACGTAAGGTAGGGATGTCATTTCCAATAGTAAGATATCGATCCACATATAGCACAAAAGAGATTGGTGCCTCCCACTAACCTTCTTGTATACACAAGGCTCGTCTTCATTATTCATAAAGCTAAACTCTTTACTTGACCTCATCAAAGCAGGAATTCTAGCTTAGTGAAGCTTCCTTTTAATCCATAAATGGATCTTTAGGCTTACACTCCCTATTATGATACTTAGGATCAACAAAACCCTGGATTGTGTCATGTACACATCCTCGAGTAAGTTTCATTAAAATCTTTGTTTGACATCCATTTGTCAAATCTCGTAATCATAGTACGCAGTGATAGCAAGAAGAATCCTAATAGACTTAAGCATAATGACAGGTGAAAAGGTCTCATCATAGTCAATACCATGAGTTTGTTTGAAACCTTTTGCAACAAGTCGAGACTTGAAGGTCATATCATGTTTGATCTTATGAACCCATTTACAACCAATGGCCTTAGCATATGGTGAGATCAGCCAATTCAGCCTAGTTATGGCATTGATTGCATCTCGGACTTCATGGCTTGGGGCAATTTTCATAATCTGGGCTCATCATTTTTTCTAATTACAGTTTATTGGGCTCATCTTGATCCACAAGCTCTATGGTTTTGTCGTCGATTACGAAGAAATCCATATCTCTTGAGTAGTGATGAATCCCTCTTTTGGACCTTCGTGGGCCTTAATGCGAAGATGTCGACTCAACAACTGGTTGTAAGTCTTGTAGAATTTCCATGTTAGGCTAGGTGGCAACTTGTGGTTCTTGAACTTCTTCAAGAGATGTCTTACTCCCATATCTTTTGAAAATGAACTCTCAACAACTCCCATTCACGAGCAACCAAACACTTTGTTTTCTGGATGGGATAGTAGTACCCTTTTGTTTCATTTGGATACCCCACAAATAAGCACTTATCGATTTGGATGCTAACATCGAGAGCTGACGCTTTATAAGCTACAGCCCCGAATCTTAGAAAAAGACAAACCAGGCGTTCTGTCACAACTCATATGGTGTTTTATCAATAGCTTTGATGGAATTCTATTATTCAATAAGAACGCGTGATCTCTAATGCATATCAGAGAAGTTGAAGATCTGTTCCGCTCATCATGATCGACATAATACAATAAAGTTGATTTCTCCTTTCGGATACACCATTCCATTGTGGTGTTCGGGTGGAGTGAGTTATCGGATATCCCACAATCTTTAAGATGATCATCGAAATTTTGGCTTAAATATTCACCACCTCGATCAAATCGAAGTGTTTTGATATTCTTTCCAAGCTGATTTTGTACTTCATTCTTAAATAATTTGAACTTTTCAAATGATTCAGACTTATACCTCATTAAGTAGATGTAACCATATCTACTAAAGTCATCGGTAAAAGTAATGAAGTGCTAATAACCTCCTCTAGCAATTGAGCTTATTGGTCCCTGAACATGCGTATATAAGGCCCGATAAGTCACTATCCCTCTCATTTGTGTCCGACAAAGGGCCTTGGTCATTTTGCCTAGTAAACAAGATTCACATGTTTCAAATGACAAGTCAAATGAATGTATTAGCATCTTGATGGAGCTTGAATCGTTTCTCATTGACACTGGCCCTGGCTTGACAATGCCAAAAGTAGGTTGGATTCAAGTCATTGGACTTGAACCTCTTAGTATCGATGTTATAGATGGGCTTGGGTTGTTCCAAGTTTAGAACGTAGAGACCATTAGATACATGAGCATTCCCTTAAAAAATGTGTGCATTATAAATGGAGAAAATATTATTCTTAATAATAAAGTGAAATCCATCCCACGTCACAAACAAGCGAAATAATGTTTTACGCTGCGAAGGCACGTAATAACAATTCTTTAATAAAAAACAAGTCCCCTAGAGCAAAGTCGAATCATAAACTCCCTCTGACTAATACTATGACTCTTGCTCCATTCCTTTCGTAGGTCCACTTCACCTTTAGCCAATGATCTCTTGCAAAGCCTACATTTCACAAATGAGATCCACATCGATTATCCTAGCCACCATTGACGCCCCCGAATACCGGGGTGTCTCGTGACTCACTCGTCAACTGCGGAATATCGTGTCTCATATCTGGGACTTATGTACATATTAAGCAGCCCACTTGGGCCCATACATCAATACTCATCAAAATTACATCAGCTATATACCAATAGTTTAAGAGTTATTACAATACTCTTAACCAAAACATATATCAAAATTTAAAGTTTTAATACATATTTATCTGAAATGAATAAAGCCACAATCGGCTTTCTTCATATGACCTCTAGTGAGTGTCGTCCTCACATGCACTCCTTTGTGCCGGAAATAATGATCCTCGACATGGTGAGCAAAGCCCGGTAATGATAGTTTCCACCATGGGTTGCTCCCCACCCCCAAGTGCACATGCGCAAACAATCACACTCGAGCAAATACATGATCCTACTTGAATGTCTATATGCCCGATCCATGTCTCGAGTCCTCGACTCCTACGCATGTCTAAGCAAAATGCGAGCAAAAATCTGGAGTTTTCAAAATAAAGATTTTTTTGTTCTCAAACTACTCTTGAATTTAGTATCAGGTGGATAGCCCTCCAGATGGTCTTGGGTAATTCTCGAAACGATCATGGGTCGCCTCCAGGATGGAAGCGTTGGACAGCACCTCAAAGGCAATTCTTCGAAAAATCTTTCTTGAAATTCCTTTCAAAATTGTTTTCATTTTTATTTTATTTTCATCTTATGGGCGAAAATTATAATTTTTAAAAATGTAACGGTCGACTTTTGGTAAAAATCGAAATTTTTCTAGATCTCGAATAGCCAACGGACTTCCACCATTGGACAATCTTGGGCCGTCTTGTTGTGAAGTCTTGTTTGCGAGCATATATTTGTGTCTGTTTGTGAAATCTTTGTTGGCGAGCAAACCTTGTTGAAACCTTTGTTGTAGTCTTTGTTGGCAAACCTTGTTTAGCGAGCAACATTTAGCCAATCTTGTTTTGTAGAAACAACTTGTTTGTGAGCAGCATTGTGGGCCTTGATTTGTTTGTTCGGGTAAAAGACCATAGCCGGTCTCTGGTCGAGTGAAATTCAAAGCCTAACATCAAGTTCATTGATGTGGCCTCTGATTTCACGAAGGACTCATACCAGATTCCCTTACTTCTGACCTTCAAAACTCGTTCTAAGGTCCGGATACTGCATATGATCAACAATAGGGAATTTTCTGGGTTCAACTTGCAACTAGACCCTTCTCATACACATATTTAGGAGCCTTAAAGCTCTTCTTAACTCAACCCTATAAGAAATGAGTTTAGGAGTTTCCAAACCCAAACCATACACAAAACAAGGGTTTCAAACCATGTATCTAAACGTTCTAGACCAAAACTAGATTTCCATACACACGTAACTTACATACACATACTCCATTCCATACAATAGACATGTATCCGTACACACCTAGTTTACATACACATATTCATGGTTCCATACTGAACTATATTTCCATATTTTTTTATACAAAATCCTAGTTCCATACTAAATTATATTTCCATACTTTTTTATACAAAATCCTAGTTCCATACCTGTGATCTTCTTCTTCTTCTTCCTTTCTTTTCTCTTCTCTCTTATCCGTATTTGCTCTCCCTTTTCCCAGATTCAAAATGAGATATTTATTTGGTCTTATCATATTGATCTTATCCTTTTTATTTCACTTTGGTCCTCAACTCTTTAATATTTACAAATCAATTTATAATATTTTACAATAGCCTACAATCTTCTTTATTATTTGTAATTTAACTTATGCATATTCCTACTTTTATTTTATCTTTATTTTATTCGAATAAATAACCTTTACGTTATTATACCCAAGCATTTTATAAAGCTGTTAGGGTATAATTTAAGGATATTCTGATAATTACTGATAAAGCGAAAAAATGAATTCAGGAAATTCGTCTGAATTTCTATAAATTTTTCGACCCATTAATACTTAAGAAAAATAATATAACTAAAGATCCAGCTCTACTCGTCTCTGCACAGTTCGCAAATTCAAAACCAAAAAAATAATAAAATAAATAAATAAATAAAAATAAAAATAAAAATCTACTCTAAAATATCTGCAGGTTCCTCTTCTCCGCACTACGGGTGTGAAGGCGGAAACTTGCTGCTCTTCTACGGCTATCTATTTATCTTTTAAAAAGAATTTGGTCGAATCTCCAAAATGCTCCGGTGGAAATCAAGGAAAAGCCCGGCTCAACGTCACATGTCCACGACCTCAAGTTGATGTCGCGACATGGACTTGTCTTGATTACTTTCGTGATCAGTCGCGACTTCTTTCTTTAAGTTGCAACGAGTTTGTCTTGCAACTACCTTTGATCAGTGGTCGCGACATCGTTTGTGAATGCGACCTCATTTGCTCATCGTTCGCCGGTGTTGATGTAAAGCCTACCGATTACATGTCGCGACATCATTGTCTTCCTATTCTTCCAGCTTCTGAGTTGCGACATCAGTTTTAGGTTGTGACCACTTTGCTATTTGTATGATGACTTCATGTGGTGACTTTGATTCCTTGGTCGCAATCATGTTGGTGGTCTTCTTGCTTTCATATCTTTCAATTTTATGTCGCGACCTCTTTTGCTTCCCATTTCTTTTCCTCAGGTTGCAACCTCAGTTCTACGTTGCAACTATTTTCCTCTTTCCACACATTTTCGGTGACCTGGGTTACATGTCTGGAGCATCAATTTCTTACGCTTTCGACTTTTCTTGGTCGCGACCTTAATGAGTGATCAGCGACATCATTTACGATCCTTGACTTGTGAAAGGTTGCAAAGTTCGAGTTCTGGCAAGTCTTCTATTTGGCTACGAGGTTTGTGACCTCCTTCCAAATCCTATCTTTAGTTTTTATACAAATCTTCTGTTTGTATCGACATCGAGTGATGTCGCGACACCAGCATCAGAGCCTTTTATTTAAAAAAAAACTGGTTGCAACCTCTTTCTTTTGCAAAAACCTCTCTGGTGGCTTCATAGACGGATCCTTGTCGCGACTTCAGGGTGGTGTCGCGACATCATTTCTTTTCAGTTGGTGTCGCGACATCAAGGTGATGTCGCGACATGAATTTCTTCCCTTGATTATTTCCTTCAGTCTCTACCCGTTTCCTTTAATAAGTAACCTCCTTCTTCAAGTCGACTTCACTTGTTCAAGTTTTCTATTTCTTGAGCAATCTGTTGATGTCGTGACTTGGAATTTCTTTGGCTTAGCTGAGCATTCTGTCGCGACTTAAATTTTAGGTTGTGACCTCAATTACAACTGTGGTGATTTCTTCGATTTTGCTAAGATTTGAGTTTATATTTGTATTTTTGCAAATGAAATTTGAGTTAATCATCCACTTTTCTGCAATTAAATCACATTTATCTTGTAACATGCTCAAAAAAATGGATTAAAAATCTAATGAGTTTTTGGACTCATCACTCCTCTACTACTTCCTTAAGGATTTCTAAAACTTCCAGATCCTTGCAGACAGTTCACTGTAAGGTGGGTATGTGCTTCCACATCGGAAACAACCCCTGGTTATCCGTCTACAAGTACCAAGATGATGTTTGTGGCAGTGCGGGCATTCAATTCTTTCCCCTTGTCCAATTGAAATGCATCTATCGAAACCCGATGTCATGGTAGGTCCTTGTCTCCTAGCTCTAGTAGCAAAACCAGGTATGAATTCTACTTAAGACTCTCTAGTCCTTTTACCTGAAGATGAACTCCCCCTGGAGGACTTTATCTCTGATTTTCTTTCTTGACTCTTCATTTCAAATTTCTCAATTTTCATAGTCGCTTGCACTAGCTGATAAAAATTCACTACTTTCAATGATGTAACAGTTGTGAGGTACCTTTTTATAGACTCTTGTAGGCTTATCTCATTTGTCCACATCGAAAAGTTTAGGTAAATTGATTAAGTGCATACTAAAGTGACTAAATTCTTTCTCATATTCCACCAGCATCCAAATTCACTTGTTTGATTCGAGAATTGCTTCCACTTGGTCTCTACGTAATGTGCTTTGAGTATACCCTTGACAGGTTTATAGCATGTTTTAGGTATAATAAAAGAGAGTAAATGTATATTTTCGAGAATAAAATAATGTTAAAAATAAAATAAGAAAAACCAGGAATTAATACAAATGTCAAAAGTCGATTGGTAATTACCAATTCGGGACCCAGTCGTAATTTAATAAGTTAAATTATCAAAGTGGGAATATGCATAAATTGAATTAGAGAAATAAATGAGAAATAAGGATTCAAAATGCAAAAAGGAAAAATTGGCCAAAAAGTGATAAGGCCAAACATGGCCTTATCAAAAAATCAAAATATCTCATGTTGGTCTTTGGATAGGAGAGCAAAACGGATAAGGGAGAAAAGAAGAAATAAGAGAAAAGAAGAGAAGGAGAAGAAGAAGAAGAGAAGGAGAAGAGAAGTTCAAGAAAGATCAAAGTTATGGAATACTATGACTTTTGTATGGAATAGGTTGTTCCAACTCTAGGGTTTAGTTAGGAATCCATCCTAAACCTAGAGTTGTTGAAAGTTGGGTTGGTAAGACCCTATTTTGTATAAAAGGAGTATGGAATCCTTCCTTTGGGTATGGATTCTTGGTTTATGGGGTATAGATACTTGTTTGGGTGTTAGGAATTTAACCTAACGTACAAGTATTTGAGTTTGGGTTTGGAAAAACCCTAATTCATCTCTATGTTTGGTGTGGGTTGGGTTAAAACCCACTTGGGGGATGTTTTTCTACAGCATATATGAGTTTTATTGTGTTTTAGGTTTTGATTTGTAGAAAAATGACCAAAAACAACAAAATATGGGAAAATTCGGGGGTCCTACAGCAATGAGTAGTGATCCACCTAGCGGAAAAGGTCACGCGGCGTGAAGGGTTCCCACGCGCGGCGTGGCGAGAAAGAGACTGGACATGCTTTCGGGTTATTTGCTTGTGGCTTCATTAGTAGTGCTACGCGGCGTAGCCACTTCATTCCATGACATGGAAAATTCTTGTGTTTCGTTCTTGTTTCATTATTAAGTTATTCCCGAGGACATGTAATGGGACTAATGAGGACCCTATAAGTGTATATAAGGGCCCATTCATGTTGAAAAGGTAAAGGAAAAATTATATCGTACCTCGCAGCCTCGGCGAAATGGGAAAACTTAATGCCCAATGATAAGATAGTAATTATATGATAAAAGTCTACTATAAATACAAGTATATGTATACTTTGGTTATATGAAAAGTACAGTTAAATATTTAAAAAGAGATTATTTGAAAAAGAATATCTCATAATTATACGTTGGTTATCGGTAGGTATTCATGTATATGAGATATCTTTTCTAATACCTCTGAATTAGTTTGAAAACATAATAAAGCAGTTATGCGCACTTTGTAATAGAGTAGTTGGATACATAGGCATGCCTATAGGGATAAAATTGCTGCAGCATACGGTTTACAGATATCGAGGCCCCGTTTGGGTCGATGACATAGATCTCGTTTGGATCATTATAGCGGCCCCGTTTGGGTCATACAGGTCTCGTACAGTGATAGTACCTTCGGGTACATACAGTTTTTCTCCTGTATCTACATCTAAGGTATTTGCAAGCATGAACATAAAAGAAAATGAAAAGTATACGCAAAGGAAATGTATAAAGTATATGATATGATATGAGAAGCACTGCTTAACGCTATGCGATGATAGTAATATAATTACAAGAACAAAGTACGATTATAGAGGTTAAATGAAATATGATAAAAAAAAAAAGAAACATGTTATGATAGATATGAAATATGGATAAGTATATGTAAAGGTTATATTTTCATTAGTATATGCATGTATAAAGTGAGATGACCATTATTATAGGTCGTCCATATGAATAAATTCCCACTAAGCTATAAGCAGCACGGTGTTTCATGCGTGTAGGTACGGGAAGAATTTGAAACAAAAGTGCGGACATTCCACAAATGACAACGAGGCGACATCGATAGATGCGCCTTTGGAAGACTTTTTGGTCTATTTTGTATTTGTGTTTTTTGTAAATATTATAAGTAATGTTGAACATTTCCATCTATGAACTTTATATATAATTTTGTAATCCATTTGCTACATAATATAATTGTGCAATTAAATGTTAATATTATATTAATGAAAAGCTTAAAGTTCTAAGTTTATAGTTACTAGTATCATAGCCCAAATGAGGGCATCACAAGTAATTAGTAACAGAGCACCCCGGATAAAGTTCGGATCCGCCAATTGGGTCAAACCTGAGAAGGGGCGCTACATCTTCGGTGACATACTTTGTCGGAAATTATTGGACAAAGAAGTCTCATGAAATGGGTTTGAGAAGTAGTGGATTTTCTTCGAATGAGTTTCCACGTCATAAGTTGCACCTTTACTTGAAGCGTGAGGCGCATTTAGCCATGCAGTTGGGGACATTTCATTTTAAGTCAGCGCCCTTTACGAGTTTCTCCCGGTAAAACTAAGCTTTATCAGGCTCTTCCAAGCTTGTACCATGGGTCATCTACTCCGTCCTTTCTTAGAATCGATCGAGACTCTAGGGCGAGTGAGTTGATAAGACCCTTGCGACTAAAATGTCCCCGGATTTTTAACAACTTGCCGGTTGACACATGTTCACTTCACCGGAGTTAAGATGGTTGACAGAGATGGATCGAGGCCCGTACAAGGATTAAGCGCTCTCGGTTGTTTCCTCAGCAGCTTATTGGGATTGGTCCATTACGGTTAATATCTGAACAAGGACATTCACATTAGGCTGACACACAATACTATGTAGGTGGCTTTTAACAATAGTTTTCGACGCGCTAAACCTAGGATCGTCTGACTAAAAATGTAATGCCTTCCTCGAGACTGACATCAGAGAGGACGTCACCTGAGCGAGCTATTAACGGAAGTATTAGTGGGCCCATTTCAAGCATAGGTTCATGAAGACATAAACTTGTAAAACTACCACCATAGTGGTGTTTAAATTTGTCATGTACATATATGCATGAGTCTAACTACTTGTATTTACACAAGTTGCATTATCTCCAAAATATCATATTTACATTTTATTACAACAAAAACAATTTGGGGACTACCTTCGGAAGGACTCCTGTGCGTAGTGGCCTTGTGAGTCACGGGATGTCTCTGACAACCTCTTCAGTACCTACACGGATGAAACACTCATGCTAAGCTTATAGCTTAGTGGGAAAACATATAACATATATGACCACTTCTAGTGGTCTTCAATTACAGTATACATTTAAAATAATTCACATATCAAAGTATTCCTATCTCCCGTAGGAGTACATAACATTAATCTCTTTACATAAGGTACCCGTAGATACACTATAATACAGAATTTAGGTATGCCTTAGCATCAGAGCTTATTACTTTGTTTTCATATTATTCATTATTCAGATACAATTCATATAAATGTTTGTCTGCATAGACCAGTAACAATGAATAAGAGGGACACAGCACATGCCCAGATTTTAATCTGATGCGAACCTTAAGTGTGAAGCACTAAGCGGATGTGCTTACTGATACGAATGGGAGTTTGGTAGCGCACTATGCGGGGGAGTGTCACGTGGCACTAAGCAGGCGTGTGTCTGAAATAAATGTCGTCGCACTAGGCAGAATGCAGAGCACTTAACAGACGTGCCTATTCATTCACTATCCGGTCTTAAGCATGCCTACAATTATATGTGTTTCAGAGCTTTTCATATTAGTATTTATAACATAGAAATAGAAAGCAAAACAGGTAGAGAAGAGGCAAGAACAATTCGCTTTGCCAAGGTGAAGCATGCTGCATGTGGAGACCAGTTTCAAAGTCGAAGAGTGGTCTCAGGTTCGCCTGAGCGAGCACTCCTTCACTAGGCGGAGGCGTGAGTGGAACAAAATGAAGCATTTTTCCTTTTGTGAAATTTCAAATAAAAACAAAACAAATGCAAAACAAGCCTTAAAGACGACTCAAAACTTTTATTATGGAAGGATTAAGGTTTTCCTAACACAACATAACAAGGAAACTTGATTTTCTTGAACTTCAACTTAAGCTTCCATACTGTTCTTTTCTTCTCTTCTTTACTTTCTTCATTCCTCTCTTTGTAGAAAGCAAGAAAAGCCTCGAGACAAAGGAAAGTAGCAGCGAGAAATAGATATTATACAGCCATTTTATACAGCCCTCTCTGGCAAAATGGTGGAAATCATATCCTATCAGACAAGTGTTTGTTATGGATTTAGCTCACATTTTTCCTTTTTGCATTTTAGTCCTCCACTTTCATTCTATTTGCAAGTCAACTTATTAATATCTCATCTTAACATATAATCTTCTTATCTTATGTTCTTTGAGTCCTTAATTTTTTAATTACCAGTTTACCCTTTTTCACACTTAGTACTTAAATTTTTAAAAAAATACAAATTTGACTTTTATTATACCCTAAACATATCATAAAACTACTAGGGTATAATTTGAGGTGTTACAGTTAAACTGAGATTGTTAATCGTAGTTTGGATGATATGTTTAGGTGTTTGGTTGGAATAAAACAAAGTGTTTGAGATTTAATTTTGTCAACATCTAAGTTTGCTTATAACAATTTTATTAACCATTCAATTGGTAAAAGTCATTTTCAAATTGTTAATGACCACTCACCCCGCACACCCATTGATCTTGTTCCTTTATCTTTATATGAGTGTGTGCGACACCGCGAAAAACTTTATATTATATGAAACACATGTTGAGATTAAGTGAAAGATTTCTCTAAGTAATGAAAGGTATAAGTTTGCATTTGTTGATGTCATCGTAGATATAAGGATTTTAATGGCGGTGAATATGACCTGCCGCCCCCTATAGCAGCGGGTGTGGAACCTCCCACAGAAATCCCGGCCCGTTACTTCGCGACTAGAAATTCCTGACGGCCAGTATTGCTTCTTTGAAAACTCCTATAAAAATTTTTTTTTTCCAACTTATGATTTTGTAAAATCTACAGCGACATATCCATTGCAATCAAGACCAAATTCAATTCTATTTACACAATTTACACTTTTCCTAATGCTGGCGGCCGATATTCTTTGATGGAGCCTCGGGCTCAGCCACATTTCACAACTACACTATGTACATACATATACTCCATTATACAAATTCCAAAGTATATCCTTACAAATGGTGTAATTGCAGTCTTGTCAAGTTGGAGAATGTAATGCACTCCAGTAGATTGCTCTTTGGAAAATAGTTTTTAAAACAGGAAAATAATGAGCTAAACGAGCTCAGTGAGTGTATGCTTTATAAAATGTTTTCTTTTTTCAGAAAACATCTCAAAACTATAAAACTCTCTTTTACAAGATATTTTCCAGAAGTCTTGCTTGCTTACTTTGCTTACTATGCTTTGCTTTGCTTTAAAAGTTTCTAAAACTTTTCATGCTTGCCTTGCTTGCTTTGCTTTGCTTTGCTTTTATTTAAAAGTTTATAAAAACTTTTCATAAACCTCTTGCTTTAAAAGTTTCTGAAACTTTTCTCAAATCTCTTGCTTTAAAAGTTTATAAAACTTTTTATAAATACAGGAGCATGGGCTCAACCGTATGCTTTAAAAATCAAAACGGGAGCCTGGGCTCAACCATTTATTTTAAAATCACCACGGGAACCTGGGCTCAACCGCTCGTTTTGAAATAAGCAGAACTGGAAAGCAGATTTGCTTTAAAACAAACACGAGAACTGGGCTCAGCAGTGCACCGATGGTTGATTTTTTTCAAAAGCGTATAACATGCTTATAAATTATCAACCATGGAGCGCTCACGCTTGCACATACCTAGTGAACACGGGGCACGGGCATCGGCCGTCTTAGGTGGGCGGACTGGAGTGATTAAAGCTCACCTAGGTGAAAGGGCGCGACACTTCACTTCACGCACTAGGTAAATGGTGGAATTGGCTGGGTCTCTGTCACCATAATTTAGTTAACTAGCGTTAACCACATACTCCGATGCGATGCCACGGTCTCCTTTCGTGCCATGATGCATGACCTAAGTTCTGGGCAGGCAAATCTAAAATGCATGTATGATATCCTAACACCACTGTGCACGTACGAAATACCTCTGACCGGTATGCTTGCTTAAGACTAGGGATTTTAGTTAGGCCTGTTTTCGTAAATATACTTTTGCTTGCTTGCTTGCTTGCTTGCTTGCTTGCTTGCTTGCTTGCTGGCTTGAAATATGGTTTTACAATTTAAAACCATTGCTTACTTACTTGCTCTTTGAAATATGGTTTTACAATTTAAAACCATTGCTTGCTTGCTTTTTAAAAGTATGGTTGAATACATCAAAACCATTACTTGTTTAACTTTTCACATATGGTTAAAATCAAAACAATTTACTTTAATTATCATAAATATGAGAAATTGGTGATGTAGCGACGACGGAGTTATAAATGGAGAGTAATTCATAATTAATTTCCATAAATATTAGGAAGTAATTCATAACCAGTTTTAATATTTATTTCTAATATTTATACTTTGAATGCGGGTAAATCAATTCTTTGTATATTATTTTCTTGGAGATGTGTCTTGAGCTTAAAATGTAATTTGCGGGTATTTCTCTATTATTCTATCTAACTTTTGTGGCTCTATTATTTACACTTGAATTTCTCTACATTCATCACTAATTTCTATAAGGCTGTCTTGGTAAATTCTTCCATAATTTGAGTTTGATAGGGTATATAAAGCACTATATGTGCATTGTATTGTTATTCAGCTTCTTTCATAAGTCATTCCTTAAAAATTTGAAATATAAACTTAATTTGTTATCAAATCTTTGTCTCCTAAATTGTGTTATATTTTAAGGTAACATGTAAACATTAATTTTTGTATAAACTAAATTGCCTTGGATACTTAAGTGGCTTTCATGTGTTTATGTCCAGTCTTTTATCATATGAAACTTAGTACTGTTGGAGTATTTAAATTTTTTTCGAATAATGATTTTATTATTATTTGTACTCTGCTAGGTATACATACTTTATTTTATCTACGATTTTGTCATTTTTATCTTGTAAGGTTTCATTTATAGTTTCTTTTGTCGATAAATTAAGCTTAATATTTCCTTGCTTTGTTGATTGTTATACTTCTTTCTATTTTTGTTATTCATGGATTGTGTATTTCTTATGCATATATCTTTTTATTTAAGTAGTAATAAACTATCTTTGGGGCTTTCAGATCAAATTTTAGATTACGGATTTTATGTTTTCTATTATCAAAGTACTTTTCATTTTATATCCTTCTTGATCTTCCTTAGCACTAATGACTTCAAATTCAGAAATGTCATCTTCTTCCACTATTATTTCTTTACTCATTCTGTATCACTTTCTGATGAATTGTTATCATTTTTGCTATAAACACTACTTATTTCACTATCAAAGCTTAGAATGCTTTCTAAATCTTCATCCTTATTTTCTCCCCATGTATAAATGTCTTTTCTCTTTGGCATTCATTCTTTGTAATGTCCTAATTCTCACATTTCCAACATTGCATCTACTTTTGTCTTTTGATGTTGTTCTGTAACATTTTGTCTTTTATAATTAAATTTTTTCTTATAATATTTAATGGTTTTTAATTCTTTTCTAAATTTTATATTTGTAAAATTTCTTTCTTAGTTGTCTAATTGTTTTCTAAATTTTCTTTTTCTAAACTCCTTACACCCCCATTTTCCTAGGATGTTATCTATCTTATCACAGAATATTTTTCTCCCATATTTTGCACCATTTAACATATCTTTGGGTGCTAAATGTCAGTCTTTTCTTTAAAATTCTATTCGAGCTCACAAAGTATCGGCATTTCTATTTTTATTCTTTCATATTCTTGAAATAAGAACTCCATTTTCTGTGGTAATTTCTCATAATATGTATTTGCTAATATTGTGTATTCATATTACCTATAAAGATCATAAATCTATTAAATCTATATATAACTATATATTTCATAATCTGGTGAATTGATAAAACATTTTTCTAACCTCTGTGTCTTTCTTCTTTGTTCTGCATTTGTATTTATCTCTTCTTCTCCACAAATTCGTGACTATGTATCTAACAAAGTATCTACACCATGAATATACTACTTTCAAAAGCTACGATGAGTGTAATTTGTAATAACATTAGTAAGTGATAATCGCTACCATTTTCTAACATCCTATTAATGTTCCTACCATTGTGAGTTTTAAATGTCATCTAACTTGTTCCTTGTGTCATAAAATATAATGTCATTGCTTGAGACCATTTGTTTAAAAAATTTGTTTTAATATCTTTTTGACAATCCCTATATCTAGGTATCTCTTGTATTTACAAATTGTTCTATTTTTGATTCTACGGGTTCATATTTACAGGTATTCTATATTGGGTTCAATGTTTTGGATGTTCTTCTTTTATTTTACTTGGTCCTCTACATGTCCTATAAGTTTGCCTCCTTTGTTTCATTTTAAATTCATTTTTGTATTTATCCTTCTCTCTTCGATTTCACTATAAACTTATTTGGCTCATTCTTTTCAGTTTCTTATAACATTTGTTTTCCTTCTTTTATTTTCTTTTCTTTTCTAATTCGAGATATTGTTCTAATAATTTCATCTAGGCTTCCTTTTTCAATGTTTTCTCTTTTTATTGTTCTTTGGGGATGTTTTCTAAATATTATTTGTTCTGCCATTTTAGGTCGTTCCTTTTACATATTTTGGTCTTTTCCTGTGCTAATAAAGTATTTTGTTGTATTTCTATGTTTATTATCCTATTTTCTATTTATTTATTTTTTGTTGATTTTCTAATACATTTATCCATTCGTTTTATAGCGCTTAATATTTCTTCCATTAATATTTCTACTTTTAGCTTCACATTTGTTTAGGTTTTGTAACTCTATTTTCACAAATTTTCTCCAATCATTATATAATCCATATTCTTTAATATCTAATTTTTCTTTTGGATTTAAGTTTTTTATTTCTCTTTTTATTAGATTTTTAATGATTTTTGGATGTTTCTCCATTTCTACAGCTTTTTATCTTTTCTACCACTTTTCTTGTTGTTTCTGGATCTAGATTAACATTAAAAGGTAAATATTCATTGTATTACTTACTGTATCGAGTATTATTATATTTGTAAGTTCTACATATGTTTTGGATCGAAACTTTACGAGAAGTAAACTAGTTTCTAAACATTCCATAACCATTTTATATATTGTGTTTTTATTCTTTCCATTTTCTTACAGCAAATTCTTTACATAAGTGCATCTTTTCTAAATATTTATCTATTATAATATTTTGTTTAGAAATCTAACACAAAATTGGAATAACAAAATTTTGTTATTCCATTTAAATTGGAATAACAAAATTTTGTTATTCCAATTTCTTTAAACAAAAGAAATTTAAGCATTGTAATCCTATCATTTATACCCCATTTTTATTCTGAACCTAGGGCTCTGATACCATTAGATGTAGGCTCTATCAAACTCAATGAAGTGTCAATGAACACACAAAACTATCGAAGTGATGAAATTTATCGGGCTAGAGAATACTTATATCTTTTGCAGAGATAAGAGTTTTAAAATAATAAAAATAACCTCTGATCTCCTGATTACTGTTATGTCGACGATCAGGTGACCTTCGTATCTTAAGCGACTCCCTCCTTCACTAACCTTCATTTCCCGGCGGTACTTAAGGGACAGTGGGTATCAAAGACACTCCTTTGTATAGATCGACACACATAAATATCTGAAATTTTAAAATTTTATTTCATTAAACACTCTCTATCTTATCTGAAGCTTCTCTAAGGAGCTTAGCCATTACACACTTTTTGATACCGAGAGATGGATGCTTTCGATCTAATTTACAATCAAAATCTCACCGTATTTATAGGAGATCATTCAGCATTTTTGGATTCTTTCATCCTTTATACGTGTTATAGCCTTCTGATTTTCGCTGCATGCGTCATTCATCATCGTGTTATAGCTTTCACGATTTTTAGTACACTTTGTACGCCATTTCATCTCCTTTTTCTTCTACTGTCTTTGTCATTTGGACTCCACCTTTTTCTTTACTAGTCTTGTCATTTTAAGCTCCGTGCATCGGTTTAGCATACGCCCCATGCTACTTCTTTTGTCATGATGGAGATTTGAGCATCTTCATGTATTATTTCTCCAGCTGTCTTTGAGGAACAGTTTACATTTATAGTGGTTGGCATTTATTGTCAGACCACTTATTTGACTTGTTATTTACATTTATAGTGGCAGACATGTCTTGTCAGGCCACTTGGACGGTTAGGATTACATCTTTTTTCCAAGCGTTATCCAACCTTCACTATCACTTTTTGTCTTTTTCATGAATTTTATTGCTTCAGTTTTTGTCATTTGACTAGCTGGCATCAACAGTTGATCCAGCTCATTGATCTTATCTGTTATCATTCTCTGTCCCCTGGCTTTCCCATCACCTAGGACTACCATCCAGTTGTTTGTCGCCACGAGTGGGTGGCGATTCTTTAACTAAATCATCATTCGTCAAACCTGACTTTTATTCACAATCTTTCTCGCTGTTTTGTCGAATTACTGTTATAATATCCCTATTTTTTGGGTTTGATCTCATTTATCTGGAATCTGGATTCCTCACTGCTATTTATTGTTATGAGATGATAGGCTTTGTGGCACACTTGATGTCTTCATTATATTAGGACTAATAGTGAATAATTTTTATATAAAAACTTTGATGACCTGTCGTTTTGCATAATTGGGTTCTGAGAGTGTCATTGAGTATTTCTCGATTTGGACTCAAACCGTTTGACAACAAAGCGAAATCCATGGCATCTTGAATGAATGAGAGTGCGTCTTTTTGTAATTATTATCCTTGGGTAGATAGACTCGGTGGAGTGCGGTAATACCCGCATCACCATTAGGGTTGTTATAAATATATTCGAGAGAAAGTCAAATCTTTCTCCATGTCGAACAAGATGAATGAAGATGTATTTATATTTTACATCTTTCCTGCGGAAAAAGAGGATATCATCGAATTTTCTCCTTTTGAGAGGAGTTTGTCCTTTGAGGTATTATCTCCACTTGAGAGATTTTTGTCTTTTCTTAAGTTGTTATTGGGCTTTTTTATCCTTTTGGAGGATAGGCATATCTGATACCTTTGAGATATTTTGCTTTTAAGCGAGGATATATCTGTCCTTATATTATCGATTCTTCATTGCACGGCTTTACGAATCTGGGTGGCGTATCAGCCTACCTTTTTGATGTTTTTAGTCTCGAAAAGTGAGGAAACATCATGCATCCTCAGCTATTATTTCACCCAAATCTTTCAAAACATTTTTCAAGGATATTTTTGGGAAATATATGATTTAGATCCTTATATCATTGATATCTTTTGTAAATTGATAATTTTTCTTCAATTGAAACCAGATCATTGTGGTATCAAAATAATGTTCATTCCTTCGGCCGTATCGGTGGCAATTTCTCTCTCATTCTTCATGTTATTCAACATTCTGCAAAGTGCAAGAAAATTGTCAGTACCTTTTATATGAACAATTTTAAAATTATAATAACTAAGAAGAGTTTGCCATCTAGATAACCTTCTAGCTTACTCCTTTTCTGTGTTATTTTTATAAAATCCTGCTGACAGTATTATCGGTTTCTATAATAAAGGGTTTGATAATAGAATATTTCAAATTTATTGATTCCTTTTATTATTGCAAGCAGTTCTTTTTCATTAATATCATAATTAATTTGATTATTATTAAAGGTTCCACTTAATATCTGGGCATATTTCTCCTAAAGTCTTGTTTTCAAAATAGGTACATGATATTTATCACGACATCTGTTGTAATATCAAATTTGTCATTTTCATTAGGCAATCTTAGTTTAGGTAAATTTGAACATATATTTTTAACCTTCGTATCATAGTATGTTTGTAATTCCATCCTGTTTGGTTTTCTTGGTTAACAATTTACGCAATTCCTACATCCTTTCTTTAGCTAAATCTTTTATGAAATCGAGGAGTAATTTAAACATCTAAATTTTTGTATCATTTCCTTAGTTCTTAATTCATCAGGGAAATCTTTTATTTTTTCAGCTATATGTGATTGTAATTTTATTCCTTTAGAATCTATAATCATTCCTAGAAATTCTATTTCTTTTTTCTTGATTTCAACTTTCTTTTCTGAAAGAATTATACACGTGGTCTTCTGATGTTATAAAAATATCTAAATGTTTTTCTGATCTTTTTCATTATCGAGCAGTTAACATGTCATCAATATAAACTATTATGAAGGATGAATAATCGGAGAATATCTTATCCATTTTCCTTTGGAAAACAGAACACTGATAAAGGCATTACTATCCATTCATAATGACCTCTTAGGTGTACTAAAGGTGTAATAGGTATCTTATTATTATGTTTTATACGCAAAATCACGTTTGCAATCAGACTTCTTGTAATAATTTTTTCCTCTTGCCATTTATTAATATTTCTATTTATTTGGGATATAGTGTCGAAAGTAATTTTGTATTCTTATTTACTTTTGTAATTTATTACCATTCTTTCCTCTTCTTTTATTTCACTATGTTTTTAACCATAAAGGCAGGGCTACTATGTGGACTTTTACTTTCTCTTATCAGATTCAATTGTATTAATTCATTAATCTGAATTTTAAAATCTTCTATATCTTCCTGAGAATATATCATTGGTCTAACTCTAATGACCTTTTCAGGATCTATCATTTCTAATTTGCAGTAGATTTTTGTCTTTTCCCAATATTTTAAAGGGTTATTACTAAAATTTTCTTTCAATTTTTTACATGTATCTTGAACTGTTATTTTATAGGTTATAGATGTATTTATTTTTTCAGTTCTCCATTTCTGGCTTTTTGTCATAATGTATCTTAAAGGTTTTAGTATTCTTGGCACTCTTATCCATGATCAGAAGGTGTTTACTTAGTATAATAGTATAAATTGTTTGTTGATATATTGAAATTGTTGTAAAAGTCATTTCCTAATATAATGTCACATTCTATATTATTGTATTGATGATACTCTATTTTACGATTTTATTTTGAATCATTATTTCTACATTTTCTTTTTGCTTTGTAATTTTCTTTTTTCTCCAGTCACACCTTTTATAAGGATTTTAGTATTTTAAATTCTTTTAGCAAAAAACTTTGAATATTGTTATTTCTGACCACAATCTATCAATCCATGTATATAACTTAGTTTAGAATTTTTGACTATTATAAATACCATAGTAGGAATGTAATTTCTTTCATTTTGTCTTTCTAGAAAAATACATATGTCTTCATTGTGTATTTCTATTCCTTCTTTTGTGATCTGCAATTATCTAATACATCTGGAAAGCTATTTCTGAAATATCATAATGTCCATTTCCTTGCATTACGGTATCTTTGTAGCAATCTAGAAAGGTTATTCCTTGTAATCTTATGGGTATTTCTACCTTTAAGTACATTCTAATGTTTGATATCATAATTTTTGTAGACATATGGACTTGTCAAAGTTCCTATCATTTCACACTTATCAGCCTGGATATGATTACAGCTGGCTCCTGTATCTATTAAAATTTTGGTTTCTTCAACTTCTCTTTCTCCATTGTAATAATTTCCTTCTATTAGGAAAGTGTTAGCAATTATGTGCTCTTGGGTCCCACTTAGTATTCTCAAATATATGTATAAATTATAAATTTATAATAAATATAATTTATTATATGAACGGTTATTTATAATAAATATAATTTATTATATGAACGGTTATTTATAATAAATATAATTTATTATATGAACAGTTATTCCTTGATGTAATGGGTTTTGGGTTTATAACTTTTGAGTTTTTTATGCATTTTTTGAGAATCTGGAGAGACGAGAAAGAAAGAATTTTCTATTCTTTGGTTTTTTTCTCTAAGTGTTAAGATTGGAGTTCTCACGTCGATTCATTGTGCCACACACATCCATACCACCCAGATAGATCACGGGAAAGATCGGACGGTCTGATTGGCGATACGTAGATTGGACGGATGTAGATCGTTGGTTGCGTCTTTATTCTTTGTAGATCTGACGGTGTAGATTCTTTGGTTGGTGGGCGATCTAGAAGTCCCCAGTTGACGGATGCAAATCTACATAGGTAATTTTATTTAATATTAGTTTTAGATGCTGATTGCGTATTTAATCGTATTCTTTAGATCAATCTTCATTGTGTGTTTTCCTTCGGTGGTATCGGGCATGCTATGATTAGATATGTGTATCTAGGTATTCAATAATGCATGTATTTTTTGATGTTGATTTAATGCACCATGGCACCTAGGTTCTATTTGTTGTTAGATCGCTGATTAGATCACATTAATTTTATGATTTTTGTTCATGAATGGATGTATTATTTTAATGAACACCACTAGATCCATGGTAGATTTTGATTGTATTATTTTTAGGTTTATATGAGGAGAAGTGGTCATAAAGATCAGGTTCCTTCACAGTTTATTTATTATTACATTTTTTGATTAAAAATAGTTGTAATTTAAATTTCCAAATCTGTAAATCTGTACACCCTTCATTGTTGGAAGCCGGGAGGATGCGGACACCATCTCGAGCGCATTGACCAGTGAAGCGTTAGGAGGGGAGCGTCGGGTGGGATCGGCGGTGCCGGCGTCGTCACGCGCCTACAGCGCCCGGTGGAAGTTTACTGGCGCGTGGTCCTCGCTCGTGATAGTCTTTGGGCGCGTGGCGGGCGCGTGCGGTCGTTTTAGCGGCTACTTCGGCGGGCGGCTCGTGATCGTGGTGGTTCTTCCACAGGCGGAGTTTTGATTTAGTGGATGGCCGGGACCTACTACCCTTCAAATTAGAACATGTTAGGGTTTAGGTTTAATTTATTTTAGTTTGGGCCTTTATGCCTTTAATAGCTTTAAAATAATTGGGTGAAACACTTAGGATATTTTATGCCAAGCCCGAAGCCCCTAATTTTTAGGAAAACCATGGATTAGTTTATTTAATTAATGCTTTTATGATGGTTTAAATTATATGCTTATAACATGTTTTATGTGATAACATGCCATATAGAATAGGTGTTACCATAAATTTGCATCAATGATAATTACATGTGCATAATAGTATTATGATTCTATTATCTAGTTAATAGTATTATGGAAAAAATTATTTTATTTTTTTGAAATAATTTTAGAAAATCCTATTATTTAAAATATTGAATGGTGAAGGTTTTAATTAATTTAATTAATTTTAAACTGGGAGCTCCATTATTAGGTCTAATAATAAAATGATCATGTGATGCCCCAGCGGATAAACATGGTTGGATTTTGTGGATTAGACCTCGATTAAGATTTCAAAATTTTAATAAGATTGATCATTGCTTGTCGGCAATCTGGATATTAAAGATAATTTGAAATTAAACAATGGTTAAAAACATTCAAACTTAATTTAATTATTACCCTCCCCAACGAGGCTACATGATAATTTTTATTAAGTGCCCAAAGTTTTGAAACAATTAGAATTGAAATGATTATGTATTATCTAGGAAAGTTAAATACGAAGGTGGGATTTAAGTAGTCAGCTTGTGACTCCCGTCTTTCACAGGAACAGAAACTTAGTAGGATGCCTAATCATTTTCATGATCATTTAGTTTGTTATAAATATCTTGCTGACGTAGAAGTGTTTATAATGGGAGAGCAAATAATTGTTTACAATAAACGAGAAAATAGTTTTTGGGATTAACTAAATTTTAAGATTATGTTTATTGTAAGATATTACGTTTAATACTAGTGTAATATTTTTTGAGAAAAATGGCATCATTTAACCATGCAATGATTTTGAGTCAAAAACTGGATGGAAATAATTATAGTGAATGGAAAAACCAACTGTACGAACATTCCCAGTTTTGAAAAGCGAAGTTGTCAACTACACGAAACCCAGATGACATAATAAATGCATCGACCAAGTCGAAAAGACGCTGAAGCGGACAGTGAAATACTCTGGATTCATTTGCTATAATACTACCCGGTGTTGCTAGTCATTTGAAAGAGACAGATATCATCTCAAAAGTGGAGGCGAGGAAATGAGTCGAGACTCTCGATAAGATGTTACGCAAATCAACGAGTTCTTTAAAGGCGGTTGCCGGTCAGGTATGTGACACTAGAATATTTGGGGGAAGTGTGAGGATCATTGTGTCGAAAATGATGTCACATCTCAATCAAGGCCCCGAAGTGTTGGGGATGAAGATGGGCCATTGAGTCCCAAATTAGATTTGCATATTTGAATCTACTTTGATCGTTTTACTCGGTTAAAGTTAATTATAATATGACAAGTGGATCTAACTCTACGAGTTGATGCATGAACTTGAAAGTCTTAGAAAAAAGGGCTTTAGGAAAATTAGGCGGGTGTTCATATGATGAGGTTTCTACTTCGACGAGGAAACCTAAGGGTGGGAAAAGAATAAGAACAGCGGGGAAGGGTCGGGTACCGGTTACGAAACCAGCTATGAAGAAGTAGAAGAGCGGGAGTGCTTGAGAAGTGGGACGGAAAGGGTATTTGGGCGAGTGCCCTCGGTGCCCAAAAAGCAAGGTATGGGTAATTTAAATGTAGTTGAAAGCTTGTTTAGTGGAGAATTATAATGATAAATGGATCATTGATTCAGGAGTAAGTACTTGAAGTATGTACTCTTTGCGATGGTTGAACCGAGCTAAGCTTGGTTGGACCGAGCAGAGGTTTTTGAGGCTTGGAAATGGAGAACATGTCTGATTAAGCATTAGGACAAGTAAATTATTTTTCAATAATGATAGGACATATTTAGTAATTTGTTTATATGTCTAGGATTTTAAAAGGAATTTAATTTACATTGGTTGTTTATTTGAACAAAGGTTTAACGAGTGGAATTTAATTCCTTTATTATAATAAGTTAAACTTAGGTTATTTGTCTGCATGTTAGATGGTGCTGTATTTGAGTCCTATGTCCTATGATGTTTTAATTCTTGAAATTGTTGATAAGCATGATGCTAGCCGAAAAGGAAAGTTTCAAATGAAGCGTACCTTTAGCATTTGCGATTAGGTCATATTAATCCTAATAGGATTCATGGTTTGGTAAAAAGTGGATCCTTAACTCCACTAGACTTTGAACCTATACAGTATGTGAATCTTATTTGGAAGGGTGAAATGACCCAGGCCCTTTAAAGCGAAAGGATGTCCAGTGACTAAGCCTTTGGAATTAGTGCATCTTGTGTGTGCAGGACCAATAAATGTCAAGCGGAGGAGGTACCAGGTATTTTGTCACCTTTACGAGATGACTACTCAAGATATGGATATGACCACCTGTCTGTGAGTGAAACTTTCACTAAATTTAAGTATAAAGGGTGAGGCGGAAAAGCAGTGGGACTCCATATCGAGCTTAGGTCCCCGTAGGAGTGGTGAATACCTATCTGGAGAGTTTAAGTCTTCTTGGTTCAGAGGGGATAGTTTCCTGACTATCGGCACACGGAACACCCCGACAAAATGGAGTTGCGAAGAAGAGTAGAACTCTTGAGTTATGGGTGAGGTCGATGCTTAGTTATTCATCTCTACCTATATCGTTTGGGGATATGCCATGAGAAGCTATGATGTATCTTAAGATTTAGTTCCTTAAGCGGTTCCTAAGACACCTGGGGTGTGGAAGGCATGGCTTTAGTTTAAGCCATATCAGAATATGGGGTGCTCTGCATGTCTTAAGAAAGGATCGGAAATAAGTTGGAATCGTCTGAGAGGTTTGCATGTTTGTTAGCTGCCTAAAGGAGCGAGGGTGGACTATTTATAGTCCTTCGGATAAAGGTTATTGTGAGTACTCATGGCTTTTGGAGGAGAAGACTATATAAGCAATTTCAAACCAGAGTAAAATAATAATTCTTGAGGAGCTTATTTCGGCTCGAACAAAGTGAACTCCACGAGTGTCTTGGCACTCTAATACCCACTTGTGATTCCTATGCATGTTCAAAGAGGAAAATGTTTGCGGTGAACAAGCCTGAGTGGAACAGGTGGAACAAGATCCCAATACATGTGGAACCCCGGGGAGCCAGAAAGGCGATCTGAGAGAGACAAATTGCCTTTACAGGCTCGAGAACAATGAACCACAACCGGTGGGCTTATTCGTAGTGATAGAGTAGGCGAGCTTTGCGAGATATATCTTCTTGGCGAGTCTTACCAGTTATTGCTGTGAAACGGTGAAGATGATCCCATCAATTACAAAGAAGCCTTTGGAAGATGTGGATGTCAGGAGTGGCAAGCCATGGGCCAGTGAAATGGAATCTATATGATTATTCGATTTGGTCTCTGTAGAAACTTGAAAGGGGTAAAACCAATAGGGTGTAAGTGGATTTACAAGAAAAGAGGATCGAGATGGGAAGGTGAAGCCTTCAAAGCTAGATTGGTGGCAAAGGCTATGCCAAAAGAGGGATAGATTATGAAGAACCTTTCGCCAGTAGCCAGTAACCCAAATCTGTCAGGATTAACATTTGTAGTTGCTAGTCTCGATACGAGAGATTTGGCGAGATGGATGTCAGCATTTTTAAATGGCAATTTAAATGAGACATCTACATGCGGCAACGAAGGGTTCAAGCCAAAAAGGCAAAAGAACGCCGTTTATGCAAGTTGCAAAGGTCCATTTATGGACTTAAGCAAAACATCCGGATCATGGAACATCGGGTTTGATGGGGCCAGTACTTCTTTTGGTTTGAGAAAATACGATGAGTCTTAATGTTCTAAAGAATCGAAACCTGGAGAAAGATGGTTTTCTGGTCAGCACGTGGAGATGACATGTTGTTAATCGGAAGCGACAACAGTGGTATCGGGTGTAAAAGATTGGTTGCATAAGCGGTTTGATATGAAGAAGACTTGGGAGGAAATAACTATATTCTTGGAATCAAACTTATCACGAGGCGGAAGGCAAGTTGTTGCGCTATCTCAAGCCTCTTATATTGATAAAATTCTTTGTCGAGGTTTAACATGGAAAATTCCAAGGGGATCCTTTACCCTTTAGACATGGAATTCATCTTTCTGAGGCAATCACCAAAAACTCTGGCGGAAAGAACGTATGAGTAAGGATACCTTATGCCTCGGCTGTAGGTAGTCGTGTATGCCATGTTATGTACCGAGGGCGGATATACGACATGGAGTGGGGTTGTAGCCCGGTATCTTGTGATCCGGTGAAGGCTCTTGGATTAGGTAGCATATGCTTAGTATCAGAGGCAGGGTTATGCTGAAGTATATTCCGGTGGGAGTTTAGAAACCATTGGTTTCTGGGGCGCTCAGACTTCAAGGGGATATTTATTTCGAAATACCTGGTTGTATTTACACTATGCTGGTATTTGTCTGTTGGAGGTATGGGCGTGTGCGATTCCACACAGAAGGCCCGAGAATATGTTCTTTATACGAGGCGACTAAAAATGTGTGGTGAAGAAGTTCATTATGGATGTGGTGATGCCCGGTGCGGTGACATTACCCTTCTTGTGACAACGGTGGGGCAGTAGCACGATCGAGAACAAGGTATGCAAGCAAAACACATTGAGAGGAAGTACCACTTGATCAGAGACATCATTGACGAGGAGACCACGGTGGTTACAAAATAGCGTGGGAGGAAACCTAGGACCCATTCACAAGGCTACTGTTCAAGTTTTGAGAACATGTAGATTCTATGGGTGTTAGGAGTCTGGACATTTTAGGACTAAATGGGAGTTTTTTATTTGGGCTTTTGTATGAGACAAATAAGGTATTGTATTTTCACGTGTTAATAAAATTTCAATGCAAATTATTAATTTTCACCTTGTGCACACTATTATTTTTCGTATTAGGGTCGAATTAATTATGCGTATGGTCATATGGATAAATCACATGGAGACATGATCTTAAGTTCTCATAATTAATGAATAGATACAGGATATTGAATAAAGTTGGGTAGCTTTATTTGACCATAATATTTTATGAAATAATACATCTTAGTTATTATAATATGGTGCCGAATTATCATTTGCATTAAATGAAGGATCAAAGAAAGATTTAATTAAAGTTGAAATTTGAAAAATTAATCTCAGTGATATTTGATTATTATTTTCTGATCTGAGTTTATTTTAAGCCGGTAGTGAATAATTATCGGTCTTTGAATTGTCAATATGTGAGGCTATTTTGACCAGCCCGATACACAGATGATTTGGGAGCGTGATTGTTTGTTACCGGTGTTATGAAATAAGCCGAAAATGGAAATTGTATGAAATATCCTCTTGATATGTTGATGTGGATATAGTAAATCGCTGACGATTACATTTGATCCATTAAACTATTAAAATCAGAGATTAATATTAATTGATGAAAATATAATCAAGTAATTGTGAATGACCACAATGGAGAATTAATATATATCAATATTATTAATTTTGGAGTTCAACTCACAGACACTTAAGGTAGGTAACTTAGGATTAAAGATAATTACTTTCAATTATAGGGCCTTAATTAATAATAAGCCAGTTGGATCAAAATTGCTTCGAAGGAGAAAGTGGCGGAGCTCATATCAGTAATGGAACTATAGAACACAAAAGTTGAGTTACATGGTTTTGGGCTTATGCTCAGTTTGTACTCAAGAAGCGAGTGGGGAATTAATTGGCCAATTATGTGCTCTTGGGTCTAGCTTAGTATTCTCAAATATATGTATAAATTATAAATTTATAATAAATATAATTTATTTATATGACGGTTTTTTTATAATAAATATAATTTATTATAGGCAGTTATTTATAATAAATATAATTTATTATATGACAGTTTATTCCTTGATGTAATGGGTTTTTAAGGTTTTACTCTTTGGTTTTTTTTTAAATACATTTTTTTGAGAATACAGAACAGAGAGAAAAGAAAATTACTCTATTCTTTGGTTTTTTTTTCTCTAAGTGTTCTAAGATTCGAGTTCTACGATGCGATTCATTGTGCCCACACACATCACTTCCACCCACCGAGGATAGATCACGGAAGATCGGACGGTCTGGTGTGATGTAGATTGGACCGGTGTAGATCGTTGGTTGCGTCTTTGATGCTGTAGATGCGGCCCGGTGTGAGATTCTTGGTTGGTGGCTGATCTAGAAGTCTAGTTGTGGATCGCAAATCTACATGAGTAATTTTATTTAATATTGAATTTTAGATACAGTTGCATGTTTAATCATATTCTTAGATCCATGCTTAATTGTGTGTTTTTCCTTCGGAAAAGGTGAATGTACTTCTTCTCTTATTCTTGAGAAACACTATGCACTTGTACTATTTACGCACTATTTCCTATCGAAATTTCCACAGTCTGAGTAAATCAATTCTTTGTATACTATTTTCTTGGGGAATGTCATCTTCAAGGCTTAAAATGTAATTTAACGAGAGTGTTTCTATTCTATCTAACGTGGTTCTATTATTTTACGCAATTTCTCTACATTCATCGCTAATTTCTATAAAGGGCTTGTCTTGAAGTGAGATTCTTCCATAATTTGAGTTTGATAGGGTATATAAAGCACTATAATACATTGTCATTACATTATTTCCTTCTTTCATAAAGTCATTCCTTAAAAATTTGAAATATAAACTTAGACGGTTATCAAAATCTTTGTCTCCTAAATTAATGTTATATTTTGGGTAACATGTAAACATTAATTTTGTATAAGCTAAATTGCCTTGGATACTACCTAAGTGGCTTTCATGTGTTTGTATCAGTCTTTTATCATGTAAACTTAGTACTATTAGAGTATTTAAATTTTCAGGGAATAATGATTTTATTATTATTGTGGCCTCTACTAGATATCTATGCTATTTGTCCCCGATTTTGTCATTTTTATCTTACTTGGGTTTCATTTATAGTTTTCTTGTCGAGTAAATTAAGCTTAATATTTCCTTTAGCTTTGTTGATTGTTATACTCCTTTCTATTTTTTGGTATTCATGGATTGTGTATTTCTTATGCATATATCTTTTATTTAAGTAACTTAATAAACCTTCTCCCGGGGCTTTTAGATCAAAGTTGGGTGCAGTTTTTACGTAATTTTCTATTATCAAAAGTACTTTTCATTCTATATCCTTCTTGATTCCTTAGCACTAATGACTTCAAATTCAGAAATGTCATCTTCTTCCACTATTATTTCTTTACTCATTCTGTATCACTTTCGATGGTATTATCATTTTGCTATAAACTGCCTCGTTCACTATCAAAGCTTAGGATACTTTCTAAATCTTCATCATATTTTCTCCCATAATATAAATGTCTTTTCTCTTTTGGCATTCATTCTTGTAATCCTAATTCTCCACATTTCCAACATTTGCATCTACTTTTTTGTCTTTTGATGTTGTTCTGTAACATTTGTCTTTTATAATTAAATTTTTTGCCATAATATTTTCTTAAATGGTTTCCATTCTTTTCTAAATTTTTATATTTTGCAAGAATTTCTTTCTTGGTTGTCTAATTGTTTTCTAAATTTTCTTTTCTAAACTCCTTACTTCCCCCATTTTCTGGGATGTTATCTATCTTATCACGGAATCTTTTTCTCCATATTTTGCACCATTTACAACATATCTTTGGGTGCACTCGTCGTGAATCTTTTCTTTAAAAATTCTATTCGAGCTCTAAAGTATCGACATTTTCTATTTTTATTCTTTCATATTCTTCTTGGAAATAAGAACTCCATTTTCCTGGTAATTTCTCATAATATGTATTTGCTAATATTGTCATATTCATATTACTATCAAAGACATCATAGTACCATTTCCTAAATTCACATGTATATTCATATATGTATTTCATCTTACAAATCTGTAGTTGTGATAGCTTATTTCTAGCTTCTCTTATGTCTTTTCTTCTTTGTTCTCTAGCGTAAGGTATCCATTCTTTCTGAAATTCATTAGTATGTCTATGAAGTATCTTACACCTTTCGAATATACTACTTTCAAAACTACGAGTAGTGTAATTTGTAATAACTTTCATTAAAACTAGAGTGATAATCCTTCCCCACCATTTTCTAACATCCACATTAATGTTCCTACCATTATTTGAGTTTTCGTATTATTATCCCAACTTGTTCCTTGTGTTATAAATATAATGTCATTGCTTGAGACCATTTGTTTTAAAAGCTGTTTAATATCTTTTAATGATCTATGTCCAGGTGCCTCATGTTTATTGTTCTATTTTTGATTCTCTGGGTTCATATTTAGGTATTCTATATTGGGTTTCAAATGTTTTTGGATGTTAACTGCTTTTATTTTGCTTGGTCCTCCTGTATCCCCATAGGATTCCCTCCTTTGTTTTTCATTTAAATTCATTTTTGTATTTATCATTATATCTTCGATTTTTCCACTGTGCTTATTTGGCTCATTCTTTTTCGAGTTTCTTCCTCTTTTATTTGTTTTCTTCTCTTATTTTTCTTTTCTTTTTCTATTAATTCAAAGGTATTGTTCTAATAACTTTTCATCTAGACTTCCTTTTTCCAATATTTTCTCTTTTATTGTTCTTTAGGGATATTTTCGTATTATTTGTTCTACCATTTTCCAGTTGTCGCACACATATTTTGAATCTTTCCTTATGCTAATAAGAGTATTTTGTTGTATTTCTATGTTTATTATCCTATTTTCTATTTTATTTATTTTTTTCTTCGATTTTCTAATCATTATCCATTCGTTTTATAATAACAATATTTCTTCCATTAATATTTTATTCCATTTGTTTAGGTTTCATAACTCTTATTTTTCACAAATTTTTCGATAATTATATAATCCGTATTCTTTAATTTTTGTTTTTTCTTTTGGATTTAAGTTTTTTATTTCTCTTTTTATTAGATTTTTAATGATTTTTGGATGTTTCTCCATTTCTACAGCTTTTTATCTTTTCTACCACTTTTCTTGTTGTTTCCGGATACAGATAACATTAAAGGTAAATATTCTGTTAATTGCTAACATGTCGGTATTATTATATTTGTAAGTTCTACATATGTTTTGGATCGGCTTTTAAAGAGGTAAACTAGTTTCTAAACATTCCATAACCATTTTATATATTGTGTTTTTTATTCTTTCCATTTCTTGCTTGTAAGTTATTCACGCAAATTACGTCTTTTTCTAAATGTTTATCTATTGATTTGTTGTACAAAAGCGATTTTATTGTCATATCTCATATTTCTATACTTGGACTTCATTTTATTTAAATTACTATGAAATATTTCACTTAGATCTTAACTCTTGATTATGACTACCACCCGAATTTCACCATTGACCATCTACTATATTTAAATCTAAAGTGATTATCATTAAGTATATTTTGTCAGCAAATTTTAGATTTTGCTTTGAATTATTATTCTTCTTTCATTTCACGAGGAGACATTGTCAGTGATTCTTATGAATATTTGAGGTTTAGAGATGTACAGTGTTTTTAATATCCAATTATATGTTAAGAATTCCAGTTTGTAATAGGTTAAGGCTTCTATTATTACTATGTCATTAGGATCATAATCATCATTTTCACATATTAGCTTCATGGTTTCATTCTTATTAATTGAACTTGGATTTTTTATTGTTTGGATGATTAATTGTTAGGTAGATTCTTTATCAATAAACTTTCAAAAAACTTTTATTCACACGTTTTTATTCTTACAACATAAACTTTTTTGTTTTTATTGTTGTCCTTTTACTATGCATTTACTATTTGCATTTATTATTACTATTTTTTACTATTCGTCTTAAATGATTTTATCCTAAATTTTCTAAAATACTTTTATATTGTTCCAACAGTCTATTCGTCTTATCAGTTCTTATAATCTGAATTTATGAAATATGATACTCAATATGATTTTGTGTTAGATTTATAGCTAATTTTTGTTATTTTGCATTTTAAATTCTTCTATGTTTACATTATCGAGTTAAATGTCGTGCTTATATTATAACAGACGCTTGCGCATAAGCATTATTCCCGTTAAACCGGTATTTGTATCAAATTGTTCTAGAGTCATAAGCTTCAATATTATCTTGTAATTTTTGGATAATTTATTCTTATTTTATTTCTTAAATAAAATAATATTCATTTTCTTTATGTCTTTGAATTTTGTTGTTCAAATTTCTTTAAACGAAATTTAAGCATTATAATCCTATCATTTATACCCCATTTTTATTCTGAACCTAGGGCTCTGATACCATTAGATGTAGGCTCTATCAAACTGATACCTATTAGATGTAGGTATCATTTATACCCCATTTTTTATTATTTATCTTTACTATGCATTTACTATTTGCATTTATTATTACTATTTACTTTTATTAGTGTTAAATGATTTTATCTAAATTTTCAAAATACTTTTATATTTGTTTTAACGATCGGGTTGTCTTATCAAATTCATTGCGATCAGGAGTTACCAATATGATACTCCAATATGATTTTGTGTTAGATTTATAATTGTTTTTGTTATTTGCATTTTAAATTCTTATGTTTTTACATTATGGGTTAAATCTATATTGCTTGTATTATCTTAGACCACTTTTCTGCATAGCTTACATTATTCCCCATTAAGCAGTATTACGTATCAAATTGTTCTGGTCGCTATTGATATTATCTTACGCCAATTTTGGATAATTTATTCTTATTTTATTTCTTAAATAAACTAATATTATTTTCTTTATGTCTTCAAGAATTTATTCAATTTCTTTTTTAAAACAAAAATTTAAAGCATTGTAATCATCATTTATACCCACATTTTATTCGAACTGGAACAGATACCATTAGATGTAGGCTCTATAGAACTGATAGAGGAATGTCGGCGAACGCACAAAACTATCCGAAATTGATGTTAAAAATTTATCGGTACAGAGAATACTTATATCACGAGATAAGAGTTTTAAAATAATAAAAATAACCTCGTCCTCGATTTTGTTATATCACGGCCAATCAAGTGACCTTCGTATCTTCTGAAATGACCTCTCGCCTAGCAGCTACGGCTCGAGGCGGTACTTGGAGACAGTCGGTATCGAAACAGCTCATTTGTATCGTGCGACACACATAGTATACGAGGAAATTTTCGAATTACATTTCATTAGAAACTCAACTCTCTTTATCTTACATACAAGCTTCTCTAAGGGAAGCTTAGCACTCCATTACACACTTTTTGATACACAAGAAGTGGATGCTTTACGTCCCTAATTTACAATGAAATCTTAC
The DNA here is from genome assembly GCA_016808115.1 of Tetrastigma voinierianum. Lineage (NCBI taxonomy): Eukaryota > Viridiplantae > Streptophyta > Magnoliopsida > Vitales > Vitaceae > Tetrastigma > Tetrastigma voinierianum. The sequence goes on along the minus strand of JAEQBH010000677.1, from coordinate 1,276,018 downwards.
GTATTTATAGAGGAGATCATTCATTTTGAATTCTTTCATCACATACGTGTTGGCCTTCTGATTTTCTTTGCTGTCACGTCGTGTCACATATCGTGTTATGGCTTTCGATTTTAGTTTGCACATGCGCCATTTTCATCTCCTTTTTCTTCTACTGTCTTTGTCATTTGGACTCCACCTTTTTCTTTACTAGTCTTGTCATTTTAAGCTCCGTCTGTCAGTTTGCTTATCACCTTTGTCTTCTTCTTTTTGTCATGATGGAGATTTGAGCATCTTCATGTATTATTTCTCGGTTGTCTTTGAAAACGATTTACATTTATAGTGGTTGGCATTTGTTATCGGGCCAAGCACATTTGACTTGTTATTTACATTTACTTAGTGGCGGACGTATTTGGCCGGGCCACTTGGTGGGATAGGATTACATCTTTCCAAGCGTTATCCAGCCTTCCTTTATCTTTTTGTCTTTTTTGTGATTTTGTGCTTGATTTTGTCATTTGACTAGGCGGCATCAACGGTTGATCAGCTCATTGATCTTATCATCAATTCTCTGTCCCCTGGCTTTTTTTTTCCCATCTAGGACTACCATCCAGGTTGTTTGTCGCACAGTGGTGAAGCGATTCTTTCTTGAAATGCATCATTCGTCAAACACAGCTTTTATTCCTAGTGCTCTCCTTGTTTTTGTCCATTGCCTGTTATAATATCCCTGTTTTTTGGGTTTGATCTCATTTATCTGAATCTAGTTCCTCCTTCTTCATTATTGTTGTTATGAGATGATAGGCTTTGTGGCACACGATGTCTTCATTATATTCTGGACTAATAGTGAATAATTTTATATAAAAACTTTGATGACCTGTCATTTGCATAGCGGAATCTAAGAGTGTCATTGTTAGTATTTCTCCACAATTTGGACTCAAATAGATTCGGTCAAACAAAGCGAAATCCATGGCATCTTGAATGAATGAGAGTGTCTTTTTTGTAATTATTATCCTTGGGTAGATGGGCTCGGTGGAGTGCAGTATGCCCGTCACCATTAGGGTTGTTATAAATATATTCGAGGAGAAAGTCAAATACTTTTACCCATATCAGAACAAAGATGAATGAAGATGTATTTATATTTTCTGTCTTTTCCTCTGGAAAAAAGAGGATATCATCGGAATTTCTCCTTTTGAGAGGAGTTTGTCCTTTGAGGGACTGTTATCTCCACTTGAGAGATTTTTGTCTTTTGCAAGGCTGTTATTATTCAGGCTTTTATCCTTTTGGAGGATAGGCATATCTGAAAATTACCTTTTGGGAATATTTTTTGCTTTTAAGCGAGGATATATCTGTCCTTATATTATCGTGATTCTTTACATTTGCACGGCTTTTTCGAATGGAATATATCGAGCTTTACCTTTTTTGATGTTTTAGTCTCACGAAGGGTGAGGAAACATCATCTTGTCCTCACTATTATTCGCTGATCTTCCAAACATTTTTTCAAGGATATTTTGGGAAATATGATTAGATCTTATATCATTGATATCTTTTTGTAAGTGATAATTTTTTCTTCAATTGAAATAAGATCATTGTAATTATCCGAAATCATGTTCATTCCTTCGGCCATGTCGGTGGCAATTTCTCTCATTTCTTCCATGTTATTCAACATTCTGCTTTCAAAATGCAAGAAAATTGTCGATTACCTTTTATATGAACAATTTTAAAATTATAATAACTAAGAAAGAGTTTGCCATCTAGATAACCTTCTAGCTTGTACTCCTTTTCCTGTGTTATTTTTTATAAATCCTGCAACTTGAGTATTATCAGTTTCTATAATAAAGGGTTTCGGTAATAAGAATATTTCAAATTTATTGATTCCTTTTATTATTGCAAGCAATTCTTTTTCATTAATATCATAATTAATTTGATTATTATTAAAGGTTCCACTTGTATACCGACATATTTCTCCTAAGTCTGTTTTCAAAATAGCTGCCCAATATTTATCTGAAGCATCTGTTTGTAATATCAAATTGTCATTTTCATTAGGCAATCTTAGTTTAGGTAAATTTGAACATATATTTTTTAACCTTCTGACTATCATAGTATGTTTATCATTCCATCCTGTTTGGTTTTTCTTGGTTAACAATTTTACGCAATTCACACGTCTTTTCTTTAGCTAAATCTTTTATGAAATCAGAGGAGTAATTTAAACATCCTAAGAATTTTTGTATCATTTCCTTAGTTCTTAATTCATCAGGGAAATCTTTTATTTTTTCAGCTATATGTGATTGTAATTTTATTCCTTTAGAATCTATAATCATTCCTAGAAATTCTATTTCTTTTTTCTTGATTTCAACTTTCTTTTAAGAATTATACCATGGTCTTCACAGTGTTTATAAAAATATCTAAATGTTTTCATGATCTTTTTCATTATCGAAACGATTAACATGTCATCAATATAAACTATTATTATGAAGGATGAATAATCGAGAATATCTTATCCATTTTCCTTTGGAAAACTTGAGGAGCATTTTCAATCAAGGCATTACTATCCATTCATAATGACCTCTAGGTGTACTAAAAAGGAAATTGTAATAGGTATACTATTATTATCCATTTTTATACCGAAATCTGATTTGCAATCAAACTTCTTTGTAATAATTTTTCCTCTTGCCAAATTTATTAATATTTCTTTATTTGGGATATAGTATCCATCAAATTTTGTATTCTTATTTACTTCTTTGTAATTTATTACCATTCTTGCTTTTCCTCTTTTTATTTCACTATGTTTCTAACCATAAAGCGGAGGCTACTATGTGGACTTTTACTTTCTCTTATCAGTTATTTGTATTAATTCATTAATACGAATTTTTAAAATCTTCTATATCTTCTTGAGTATATCATTGGTGCAACTCTAATGACCTTTTTCGGGATCTATCATTTCTAATTTGCAGTAGATTTTGTCTTTTCCCGATATTTTTAAGGGTTATTACTAAAATTTTCTTTCAATTTTTACATGTATCTTAATTTATTTATAGGTTATAGATGTATTTATTTTTACGTTCTCCATTTTAAAGCTTTTTATCATAATGTATCTTAAAAGGTTTTAGTATTCTTGAAAACAACATCGATGATCGCGAGGTGTTTTTAGTATAATAGTATAAATTGTTTTGTTGATATATTGAGAATTGTTGTAAAAAGTCATTCACAATATAATGTCGCATTACATATTATTGTATTGATAGACTTTTCCTATTTTAGTTTATTTTGAATCATTATTTACACATTTTCTTTTTGCTTTGTAATTTTTTTCTTTTTCTCGATCCTACATTTTATGGAGATTTTAGTATTTTCAGTTCTTTTAACAAAAGCTTTTGAATATTGTTATTTACGACCACTGTCTATCGATCCACATGTATATAACTTAGTTTCTAAATTTTGACTATTATAAATACCATAGTAGGAATGTAATTTCTTTCATTTTTGTCTTTCTGAAAAATACATATGTCTTCATTGTGTATTTACATTCCTTTGTGATCTTATAATTATCTAATGCATGCAGGAAGCTATTTCCTAAGAAGAATATCATAATGTCCATTTGTACGATACATTATCTTTTGTAGCAATCTTTAGAAAGGTTATTCCTTGTAATCTTATGGGTATTTCTACCTTTAATTACATTCTAATGTTTGACCATCATAATTTTGTAGACATATGGACTTGTCAAAGTTCCTATCCATTTCACACTTATCGACTGGATATGATTCTGGTGGCTCCTGTATAGTAAAATTTTGGTTTTCTTCAACTTCTCTTTCTGCATTGTAACTTATTTTTAGTTTTAATGTTATTACAAATTACACTCTTGTGGCTTTTGAAAGTAGTAGCATTCGAAGGTGTAGATACCTTTGTTAGATACATAGTCAATGAATTCTTAGGAGAAGAATGGATACAGACGATTAATAGAACAAAGAAGAAAAAGACATAAGAGAAGTGAAATAGTAGAAATTAGGTATGAATTAATTCTCCATTTTATAAGCTGTCGTCGATTACATCAATTAATTTCTCATATTTATGATAATTAATTATGAATTAATTCTCTTATTTATGGAAAATTAAATGATCCACATTTATGAGGATTATTTATAAGCGTAAAAAATCGATACATAAATAGATCGTAAAACTTAAGTTAGATCATGAGATGATTCGAGGAACTAGCATATTAAGCAGGTTAAAATTCTGTGAGGATCGAGAGTTATTCGTGTGGATACCTTGGAGGCCGGACGAGTGTGCGGCTAGTGATCGAAACTGCGATTGAGTCGAAGCTGCGTTGTTTCGAAGAGCGGTATGTATGTACGATTTATTTTAAGTGCATTTCGTTGCGTATAGGAATGTTTGATTGCTACGGTCATAAAATTAATTATGACCGTAAGGAATCCAAACGATCCTATGCGCAACTTGAGCTCTTATAAATCTGCATATGCGGATTCTTCGGCAACATTATTCCCGGCTCGCAAAAATATAGTATCCTGCAATCTCGAGGATCTCACGAGAACTCGAGAAGCTTGGCATCATGATCTTAACCTCTGTTATAGATAGATTTTCTGGATACATAAATAATCCTCATAAAATAGTTATTTAATTTTCCGTAAATCAGAAGATTAATTCATAATTATTATCATAAATATATTGTGTAGTGACGATATAAATGAAATTAATTCATAATTAATTTCCATAAATATTAAGGTAATTCATAAAGCGATTTTTAATATTTATTTCTAATATTTATGATAAATTAATTATGCTAAACTCATTGCTTGCTTTTCAAATATGGTTTACAAACAAAACCATTAAATACCAGTGTAAAACAATTTATAATAATAATACACTAGTATTTGAAAATTAGGTTTAGAACACTCACCTTTTTGCTTACTAAACTTGAGCACGACTCCACAATTTTCCCGCCTTTGCTTTTAAGCTCTGTGGCTGGCGAATCGAACACATTAATCGCCCTCGTATAAATAAACTTAACGTATTTCATAGCTCTTATTCACACTCAACGAATAAGCCGCCTCGGTGGCGGAGTGCAGCTACGTTTTTCATTGAGTTAAATCTTAACTGAACCTCTTACTCATTTAGTAAAAGGTTCTTATACTACTGATGTATGATTTTAGCTTAAATATCTGCAATAATACAGCAATGGGCATTTTGGGTAGTGTGATGTTGGGGTACCGCTGCGTTAAAATAAAGATCTAGAACACATTACGCCAGGTGAATGCGTAAGCTTGTATCGATCTGAGTACCTAAATCCCTTAGGAGTTGTTCATAATTTGCTACTCGTCGTTGAACTCTCGCTACAAAACTCGACTTCACCTCCTTCACCTCTTCAACCAAAGCCCTTTGATTAAATAACCTGCAATTAAAACAATTACATCTATCATGCATATTATTCACTATATTATCGTATTCATGCGTATATTCTAATATACGTAACCCTTCATACATCTCTTCCTTAGGATCTATTAGATCTGACCAACTATCTTCACCCTAATCTCCTCCGGCAACCTGTAAAAGAATTCCATATTCTTTTACAAACCTTCAATCCACATCCCCCCTATATATAATAGATTAAATTTAATTTCGTTTACATTTATCTTTAATTTCAATTTAATTTACTTTAAATTTCAATTATTCATCATCTTTTTATCAACATCAACATCTTCTTTTTACTTTAATTACTTTTCTATTTAAAAAAATATTTTTTCCCTTTTAATATAATTTCCTTCCTAATTACCTGAATAATTTAAATTACCAAATTTCATTTAACCCTTTAATTATTTTATCCAGGTGCTTTTCATATTTTATTACTTTATACCTTTCTAATAATTTATATGTTTTTTACTTTACCAATCTTTTTAAAATTCCAAGCGTGTCCACAATAGTCCTCACATAGTTAATACGGACTACCCTAAAAACATCTTCCCGTATACCTTAAGGCCATGTTTGGTATGCAGGATTAAGCATGATTAATTTTGTATTCGATTTGGGGCCCCAGTCTAGTCGGACTAGGATTTGGGACAAATTTAATCTTGTCACGTGTTTAGTACGATCCCAGACAAAATTATGAACTTTTATCCTACGTTTGAGTACATCTGGGACCCAGGTGGTGTTTGTTTTTACTTATCTTGAATAAATTTTTTTAGCTTATCTTGAATAGTCTTTTAATAAGCGTGAGTATTAAGTTGTTTCATTTTTAACATTAGGTAGTGAGTAGGGATGGGACGGATTATTTTGGATTCGTCAGTACCGATGCTAATGGCGAGCGGGTTTAATTTAATTTTTAATCGGGTTTTAATAGGTTTGAGTTATTTTCCCGAATCCGTCACGGGTTCAGTATTATTGTTACTCTCTACGTAAAACCAAAAAAAATAGAAATTTTCAAAAATGGCAAAATGTTAATAAAAATAATATAAATTGGCCTTAAGGGTTCGAGAGAAGCTGAAAATTAGATCTCGGATGATGGGAGCTGGCCAGTTAAATTCGTCTTCTTGAGAAATCCTAGTGACCCGAGAAAAGTTTAGGTGATTATGAGACAAGCGAAAATTTAGATTTTTCTAAGTGTGACAAGTTGTCATTATTTCAGGGATGAGATTTTTGAAAATGTCTCGAAAGTTAGGAAATGGTTTCGGGGTAGAAACGGGCCCGAATAAAGTAATATGAATCATGTATCCAAAATAATAATAATAAGCCACGATTATATTTAAAAATAATTTTTATTATTTTATTTTTATATTTAATATACATAATAATTATTATTATAATGTTTTTAATAAATAATTTAAAAATTCATAATAATATATTTTTAGGATAATATATATTCTAATTTATATATTGCTAAATTTATATTTTTATAATATATTATATCATATATAATATATTAAGCTATTTTTATTTCATGTATTTATTATTAGTTATTTGATAATATATTAGTTAATAAATTTTTGTTTAAATTTTTAGTTACATTAATTATTTTTTTGTAAAGCTATAAAATATTTTGTCACGAGTTTAGTCAGGAGGCGAGGCAGGCGATTTGAGGGTTAAGCAAAGATAAAAATAAGCTGCGCCCATTAATTTTGTCAGGTTGATCGGTCATGACGTCTGCCAGCTTATTGCATTTCCTTAATTTTGTCAAAAAAAATTAGTGTCCTGTCATTAAAGCATGGCTAAGCGTGCGATTCCCTATAAAGAACAACCAAAGGATTTTAATTAGGGGTTATGAAAAATTGAAAAAGAAAGATGATATTGAAGAAAAAAAGTCAACAAAAGTCAACTTAGGTGTTATAAGGGGTGTACGGATGGAAACTTGTTTTTTTTCAGAGTACCCCGATGTTATATATCAATCGAAAGCATTTTAGAGGGACTAAAATGGCATAGGGCAAAACCGTGTATATAGTAGTAATACTACTCTATACTACGGGCTTTGCCCTGCCATTTTAAGCCCGCACGCGCCCTCACGCGCGGCTTTAAGGTATACAGGAAGATGTTTTTAGGGTATTCCGTACAATTTTTAAGGGGGAGGACTATTAGGGACACGCTTGGAATTTTTAAAAAAGATTGGTAAAGTAAAAAAAGCATATAAATTATTAGAAAAAGGTATAAAGTAATAAAATATGAAAAGCGTGTCTGGATAAAATAATTAAAGGGGTTAAAATGAATAATTTGGTAATTTAAATTATTCAGGTAATTAGAAGGAAAATTATATTAAAAGGGAAAAAATATTTTTTTAAATAGGAAAGTAATTAAAGTAAAAAGAAGATGTATATGTTGATAAAAAGATGATGTATAATTGAAATTTAAAGTAAATTAAATTGAAATTAAAGATAAATGTAAATGAAATTAAACTTAACGGCTATATATAGGGGATGTGGATTGAAGGTTTGTAAAAGAATATGGAATTCTTTTACAGGTTGCCGGAGGAGATTAGGGTGAAGATAGTTGGTCAGATCGGAATAGATCTGAAGGAAGAAATAGAAGAGAAGGGTTGGCGTATATTAGAATATACGCATGAATATGATAATATAGTGAATAATATGTATGATAGATGTAATTGTTTTAATGGCGGGTTATTTTATCAAAGGGCTTTGCTTGAAGAGGTGAAGTCGAGTTTTGTAGCGAGAGTTCAACAACGTGTAGCAAATTATGAACAACTCCTAAGGGATTTAGGAGTTGCCGATGGGATGATACGATTTAGAAGGAACGTGATGATACGTGACGGGATAGAAGGTCGATATGAAGATATCGATATAAGTTTTGTAAGAACAGGGGTGTTAGTGCATGATTTAGTATTAACTGAATTTAAAGATAAAAAAGAGAAAGAAATATTAGAGAAGTTATTTGTATTGAAGAAGATATACGAGAGAGGGGTTGAAGAGGGTTTGTATTAATTATATAATTAATGTAAATTAATAATATGTTGATAATAAAAATGGGTTGTTTTTATTATATCTTGATATAATTTTGAATAAACCTATAACTAAAAAGAAAGAATAGAATTTGTTTAAAGAATTAAACTTGAAATTTTTGCCCAGAATTGCTTTTTTTGCCCTCTTTTGAGTAAATTTTTAACCATCCTGACCACCAATCCTTAATACTCAAAAAGCCGCATGGAATCTGCTTTGAGAAACAACTATATAACACTTGTATTGGTGATTTGGAACCTCAATAATCAAACCCTAGGTAAAAATCCTAAGAATTTAACCTAAGGTCCACCAATTCTTCTAAAAACCATATAAATAGGAGGATTCCATGTTTAATTTTCATCAACTAGGGTTTTTCCCACAAAAATTCAAGAATTCTAGGGTTAATGTGATCTCCACAAAACCCTAAAACAAGGGAGAAGCCGATTAATAATCTTAAAACCTGAAATCAATTATAAATGATTCCAACACAAAACATACCTTTTTGATCTTCTCCTTCTTCTTCTTCTTCTTCTTCTTCCCTTCTTTTCTCTCTTCTCCTCACCAAAATGTGAAACCCTAGCCAAAATGCATGAGACCAAAATGAATTTTGGTTTGTCTCATGTGCTTTTATAGTCTAATGTTTGCCTTAATTGAAATTAAGTCCTCCATCTCTTTTAATATTGCAAATCAACATGTTATTTTCATTTTGGCATACCATCTTCTCAATTTATACCCTTCATGTCCCATTTGAGCAATTAAGAAGTTTACCCTTGCTTTAGTACAACAATTCAGGGTTCATAAATTTATCATTTCATATAACTTCAAAAAATACTCTGATAGCACTTGGTGCTCATATGTGCCCCTACAGTTACATGTACTGTACACCTTCTCGGGACGGGGCGTTACAGAATATGTCATGGTTCGCATTCGTCTTGAAATAATTCCAAAAACGTTTTCAAAAAAATTTTATGCAAGATTCATGGGCCCTTATTCTATCATTCATAAACTGAGATCTAATACATATCTTCTTGATTTGCCTAATGACATGGATATTAGCCATGTTTTCAATATAGAGGATTTTCTACCTTACCGAGGCACTTTTGAGTCTTCTACTTTGTCCTTTAGTGTGTCTGCAGGTAAAGCTAGCAAAGGTGCACACACTGTGCCTTCATTACAGTATTCTAAAAAGATGGTGGATATTATCCTTAATAATGAGTTTGTGACTTCTAGAGATGATGGTTTTCGTCGTTTCCTTGTCAAATAGCATGGTCGTCCTGATTCTGATGTTACTTGGATACAGGAGGATGATCTTCGTCATTTGGATCTTACGTTGTTAGATTACTACCTTTCCTCTCACTCGTCGAAGTCGAATTCTTTTCAACCCAAGGGGAAAGATGGGGCATGAAATATGTAACACCAATTATCGGCAGCCGGTTTATAACATGTTTAGATTGTCGTAAAAATAAATGTATATTTTTAAAGGGATAAAAATAATCTTTAAGAAAATTTCGAGCAGGAAATTTATCTGAACAAGGAGTAAATTGGTCATTCACCAACTTAGGATATTGAGGTCATAATTTAAGAAGTTCATAGTCCAAAGTGAATTTGAATAAATAGAATTGCACAAGTAGAAATGAAGATGAGGACGAAGTGTCAATAAAGAAAAGTAAAATCAATAAATAAGGATGAGATCAAAGCTAAAATATCTTTTGGTCTTTGGTGGAGGAGAGCAAAACGGATAGGAGAAAAAGAAAGAAGAAGAAGAAGAAGAAGAAGAGAAGGAGAAGAGGAGTTCAAAGAAGATCAAAGGTATGGAAAGTATGGAATTAGTAGCGGTTTTGGGTATGGAAACTAAGATTTTAGTATGGAAGTATGGGTTTTTATGGATTAGTGTGGATTTTGTATGGCCTTTGTTAGACTTTAGTATGGAACTTACTAAGGTTTGTGTAGAACTTGTATGGAGGCTATGCTTTGGTGTAGAATTTGTATGGATTTTGAATTTTGGTTTTATTCCTACCTTTGGGGTGATTTTGGGATCGATTGTAGGATGGTTTATCATAGTGTTTTTATGTTTGGTGCCATGTTTTGGCAAGTTTTGTGTGGCCTCAATTGGGAGGATATTGTGGCGAGTGGACAAGGGATGTTCCGGGATGGTTTCAGGTTAAAATTTGGAGTATACCGGAGCTGCCAAGGAGCTCTCTGGCACGCCGGTGCGTGGAAGACATGCTATTACGTGGCTGGGCTCAAATTTGCAACCCTCGGGTACACAATTGCGTGGGTTTCGCGCGATTGCGTAACGTCTGCCTTGGCGCAAAACGGACGGCATGCTTCTTCGATCCGAACTCGGATTTGGTGTTCTTGGACTCTATGGAAAGTCCATTGAGTCAAGATTCCAACCATATACCTGTGGAGGACAGTAGGTGAACATAACCCTTCTGAAATCTAGGTTTTTCTAGAGTTGCTGGCCGGCTAGGATTGGCTAGTCATGTGTGACCTCCAACTTCAGACGGACATAACTTCTTCGTCCGAACTCCGTTTTGGATGTTCTTGGACTCTATGGAAAGCTCTTTGAGTCTAGAATCCATCCATATATATCTTGATATTGGAATGATAGTAAATAGTTCATAAGAATACATGGTAACCATAGTTATTCATGCACATAATGAAATATGAAAATCACGAAGATACGAATAAATGAGGTGAAAATATCACATATAGATTACCCGGATGACAATGTCGTTCGGAGATATGAGATATGTACTAAACATAAATCACATGGGTTATCTGGCCCCAGAACTTTGGTAGGATTAGTGGCGTCTGTGGAAAACAGAGTTGCGACATCTTGATCGATTGTGGTTTGGATCATTATAGCGCGCCAGGGCGCATAGATGGTCGATGCCGTCCCAGATGAGGTGCACGGTACATGTAGCGTGAGGCACATATATGCACCCGAGTGCCATTGTAAAGGATAAAATTTTGGGATTTTCAGGTAGCAGCTTTTGTAATTAGGGAAAGTGGAGGGGGCGAAAGTATATTTAATGGAAGTTAAATAGTAAAATAATAATAATAAATTACCAAAATAGTTCAGGAAAGTCTCGAAAATTCTCTAGATCTCGGATGTGAAAGCAGTTGTCTTAGTTAAATTCGTCTCGCGAAATCTAGTAACGGAAAGTTCGTTAAATTCGAGATAGTCGAATATTTTAATTTCTAGGCGGCGGTTTGCAGGGGAGTGAAACACACACCCAAGCGAGTTTTAGAAAATCTCGTGACAAATATTTAAAGAATGTTCAATTATGATAAATAAAAATTTCGGGATAGAAATAGACTCGAATGGAGCAAAATATAAATTATTTATCTAAATAATAAGAATAATAATTAAAGAAAAGAATAATAATTAGAAAAAAAAACGAAAATCAAAACATTAAAGGCTGGATGGGCGTGGGACGGACGGTGGCGTCGAAGAGAGTGAGAGGCGATTTTTAGTTTTATTTTCTCTTCGTTAACTTTCTTAGATTCTGATCGGGCCCAGTGGCGTTACGTCGGAGCGAGGAAGGCAAAATTGGTATACGCGAAGAGAGCTACGCATAGGTACCAATATCTTAGCCTTTTGTTAAACTTTAAAAGATAGAAAATTTGCCTATTTGTGTTATTTCGAGCCTAAATGCTATATAATGGCTTGAAATTTTCTTAGAGATCGAAAAAGGTCGTAAACTTTAGTCCCAAAATTTTTAGATTGAGTTTGAATTTTGGAGCGTACCGGACGATCCGGGGCTGAATTTTGGGACTGTTTATGGACAATTTTGATTGAAATTTAAAGAGTATAGTCGGACAAGTCGGACAGAATTTTCATAAATGTTTCGGGTATTTTTAGACTTTATGGAAAGTCCCTGGAGTCAAAAGTTTGCTAAAACAGATAGTTTTTATGGGGCATTTAATGTGTATGGACATTTTGGTCCATTTGCATCATATTATACGATGTCATGTCGAATGGGACTATGCGTAAAGTTTTGTTAGATGCAGTTCGTTCGATATAATTAAACTTTGAAAGCCACAGTGGCTGTGTTTATGGTTGAAACGTTGAGCGAGGGGCGTTTTCGTAATTTGAATGAATTGTGTAGGCGATTTGTGACGTCAAGCGAGAGAATACAGAGTGTAACCAATTTGAAAAGAAATTAGTAGAAAAAGGTGAGTACTCAAATCATTTTCTAAAAAAGCGAAAGTGTTTAAATTACGATTTTGTAAAAAGTGCTTTGAAAATATAGATTTATAAAGCATTTTTTTACCTCCCAATTGTTATACTCGTGAGAAGGATTCGATTTCAATATTTAAGATACGAGTTTGGCCTGGATTTAGCAAAACCCACTAGATAGCACGGCTCGGTTTTCGATCGGATGTATTTCGGATTGTGCATAATTTAGGTTATGGGATATTATATTGCTTATATTGCGTGGTCGACAATTGGTGGTTAGATACAGAATATATATAGTGAGTCAGCCCTACATTAAATTGTATATAGTTAGCCGAGCTTAAGATGCGTAGCGATGAGGTGTTGGTTCAGGTTCCATCAGAACGCATTTGGTTCCCAGTTCCATTATCTTATATAGATCACGTAGTGTTCAGGACCATCTTAAGCCGGGTAGTGTTCGGGAGTTCACTCAGATGCCGGATTCAGAGGTTAAGGTGGTATCACGTCTAGGGTATTTCAGAAATGGGCCCTGATGGTTGGTACTTGATTCTGATTATAGCACTTTGGATATTAGCCACCATGAGCTTAGGTTTTCAGCGGCGAAATAGTTTCGAGGCAGGTTTTCGACAACATAAATAGTTTTGAAGCAGGTTTTCAACCGACGGCCGATTTCGAGAACGGTTTTTCGAAGTGGTTTCATAAAAGCTCAGTTTTCTCATAAACGGTTACAACCATTTACGTGCAGTTTTCATATTGGGAGAGTACAAGCGGTGACAGGCATTTAGAACTTATAGTACTCAGCGGGCGGATTTGGCTCACGGTTTGTTTTTAAAAATAATTTTTCGGTCACGAGGTGCTGAAGCTAGAAAGGTCTTTCCCGGGGATCCTCGATCTGGCTTGTTTGTGTTGTGATTATATATAAGATAAGGTGTAAAGTAAAGTAGTAAAAGTTAAAATGTGACATTTTGTATATGTAAATATCGTTTGTAAAATATGCATGCATGGTTTTGAGAAAAACAGGTTGCGATAAAATTATATTGGATTGATCCTTATCTTATATTTTGATGAGGACCAGAGGTCCTTTATTGTTGTAGTTGGACATTTGGAAAACATTGGGAGTGTATTTTTGTTTTAAACAGGTGATTTTGTATTTTGGGCTTGACCACCGTGTAGTCGTTATGCTGCCGGATTTTCACTAAATCTAAAAGTGTGATTTTGATAGAAAAGTGAAAAAATTTATAACCTACGTTTTCCAAATACAGTTTCAGCAGTTTTAAAGGCTTAGCTTCATGGTAACTTGTCAGTCGAGCGAGCTTGGCTGGGAGGTTGCGTGGAGTCTTAGGCGAATTTCTGTCCTTTAGGAAGAGTGCAATCGAGTTGGTATCGGCTTGGAGTTTTAGGCGATAGTTCTTTGTTTTTCGCTGCGTTTTCCCTGATTATTTCCTATAGAATTGTTTTTATAATAATGATTTCCTATTGCAACCTACATTGTTTTGCTAAACCCTTGCATGCATCAAATATTGAAAAGTGTCACTGAATCTTTTAACTTTGAAATTCATAGCATTATGTCTGGACGGGGTCGTAGAGGTTGATGCAGGACTTGGCACGAGCACCACGAGAGAGATATGTCGGAGCACACCCTTAGATGGGAGGAAGATGCTTGAGCTGGGTCCGGTCCCAGCGAACCATCGGCGCGAGACCAGGTAGCGGTACCTTGTGATGGATCGAGGTGCTCCTGAGTATTCTGACTACAGTCGAACAGGAGCCTCACAGAAGCGGGGAGGGGCATGATAGAATGCTCTCTAAATTAGGGGTTAAAAGCGAGTGATGAGTAGGCGGCCGGAGGCAGGTAGCATGGTTAGATAGGGTTAAGCGTTCTAGCTATTATATAGTGACGTGGGCAGCAGGTCTTTCCACCATAATTACCAGAAAAAAGGTGACGTGGACACGAGGTCTTTCCACCGGCACGGTAGAGACACAGGTTTCCCGTGTTTACTAGGATACAGCAAAAGTAAAGCAAGCAGCAATTTTATGAAAAGTTTGAGGCTGCACTAAAGGTAGAAAGGACAGTTTTAGTTCCTTCCGGGCGGCGGACGGTAGAGAGGTGCTCGGTACTAGTCGGCGGACGGTCGATCCTAGTAGAAAGAAAGGAAAGAAGTTGACCAGCGGTAGAGGCTCGGGACGAAGCGACATAGCGGGAGTCAGTTCGATCACCGGCGACCCGAAGTGGTAGATCGCCGGGATCATCTTTTCCATTGTGCCACGTGTCGGAGGAGGCATCTCGGTGCGGGATGAATATGACGGGATGTTTCCGTGCGAGCGAGGAAGGTCACTTTATCAGAGGCGTCCGCCGGTTAGTAGGCTGCGAGACCTACGAGGTAGGTGCAGTAGCATCCCACCGGGGCACCGACGGTCCCGGTCGGAGCTAGTAAGGAATTGGTTCCCGAGACGAGAGGTGGCGGTCTGACCTGGTAGAGTCGCGGTAGGGTGCGGCGACGAGGCGATGCAATCACGCCAGATTCAGTTCGACGGGTCAGCCAGTCAGACTTGTTTAGGAATGAGACCATGTCTTGGGACTCTTTGCACGATTTTTTTTTTTTTTTTTTAAAGCCAAGCGGCGCTGTGGGTATGGCCCACATCTTATAACGAGAATCAAAAGAACTACCACTTAGGGTGGTGTCCGTCAAAATCTATACACATATAAGCGGGTCCCGTTTACTTATACAAAAGCTGAACCTTTACATTTACAAATCGAGCACCCGAACCTGCGTATGTAGTGAACCCTTAAGGCGTGTCGCCTAAAATTGCATGCGTGATGTCTACACGATGTTCTCCTCTCAGACTACACGGATTAAACCCGTGCTAAGCTTTACGCCTTAGTGGGAAGCATATTCTTATAACTTATAACATGCACATGCGCATTTATAATCGAATCATGATAAACTTATACGTAAACAAATATCAAAATCATCATGAACTGTATAAAACTAATATATAATGTGTCTATCATATTCCCGTATAAACTTGTATACATATGCAATGGCAAGCATCCAATCTATCTCTTTACAACTCCATGATTTTCAGATTTCGTGCTCAAGTTCACTCAGGTCATCAAAATAATTCTCACAACTCTGTACTGTGACTTTTAATTAATGTTTATGTCTCCCCATAGGATCCATTTATGCTTATTCGTGACCTTTATGCCTGCACCGAACTTATACTTATAGCAATCTTATACTTACTCAGAATTTAGCACTGCGGCGCATTTTATCCGCTGGATCTTATACTCATGACAAACTTATTCTTAACGCCCTATACTCATACCGTCTGATCTATTCTATTCTGATTTCTCGTATAACGTACTGCTTATATCTCCGATCTCCCTAGGAGTTTACAGTGTAACTTATACTTACTATACGGAGTTTACACTTCGTCAGGGTCTCGTAGAGGTATCACAGAGATTACAGAACGTATACTGGATTTGCAGAACTTAATCTTATACGGGAGTACCCGTAGGTACTACGGAGTTTATCCTTATCCGGAGCTTATACGGAGATACCCGTAGGCATTTCACGTAAACTAATCGTATATAGGAGCACCGTAGGCATTTCCGTAACTTATATTAGTACCTCTATCTATACTTCTGTACTACGTAACCTATCCCCGTTTTACGGATCTTCTACATGCAGGCTGGCAAGAGTTTATTCCCGTATTTCTGATCTTTATCCTCGTAGTTGAGCATACAAGGCTATTTCGGATTTTATACATGTACAGAACTTATACATGTATTTCGCATTTTATACATGTATTACCTAGTATATACTTGTCTTAATGTAACTTATACCGGTCTACTAACTTATACCGGTATTTCTCGGATCTTATGGTCGTGCAAACATGTAACTTATACATGTATTTCTATCTTAGTATGTATATTACGGAACTTATATTTATTCCACGGAACTTATAGTTGCACAGGACTTATTCTATCTTACGTATCTTATACTTAAGTATGAACTCGATTCTTAAGTATTTCGATCTATTCTTTTTTACTTAAGGTACCAGAGGTACGATAAGCCCGAACAGATCGATCATAGCACGTACAAGGCCTGACGACTTATACGTATACTACATTAGTCTTTCGTAGGAACAGATCACAGATTCATTAGACGGAAGTACCCGTAGGTACGATCGATTTATACTTATTTTACGTAACTTATTTATTTTCCATACGTATAAATCTTTAGGTATCATAACTTATACTTTATTTTATTTGATACGAGAGTACTTAGTAATAACGATCTATACTTTATCTCGACTCCGTAGGAGTTATAGTTTCTCTTCAACACAGGAGACCCGCAGGTACGACGTAACTTAAACCGATACGTGAGTACCAGAGGTACTACAGAACTTATCAGATACAAGAGTACCCGTAGGTACTACATAGCAAATACAGGTACTGTAGGTACTACAACTACATAGCAGAGGTACCCGTAGGCACATCCGTATCTTTACCATATCTGGGCTTCTTTATTCTATTCGAGTCTTATCATATAATTGTTATGTCGCCGCATCTAATCGTGAGAGTAATCGAAGTACTAGTGTGCCGCTACCCGCCGAGAGTGCCGTGGTCATCTAATAACCGGTCTTAGGCAATTTTAAGAATTATATGAGTTCAATAACTTACTATCTTATAGTAGAGCATTATTAGCCACATTATACGCTTCATGATGCATCGTATTCCAAGTGCACGTAAGGTATGATGAGCATGTAATCACACCTTAATCATGTATTCTTATTCTTATATGAATCTACGTTACTCCAGGAATTCAAATCAATCCAATCGGATCGTCTAAATCAGTTATGGCATTTCATGCCAACTAGCTTGCTTACCGATTTTACCGAGGGATAGTTTGCGATATTA
This sequence comes from Tetrastigma voinierianum, assembly GCA_016808115.1. Classification (NCBI taxonomy): domain Eukaryota; kingdom Viridiplantae; phylum Streptophyta; class Magnoliopsida; order Vitales; family Vitaceae; genus Tetrastigma; species Tetrastigma voinierianum. The sequence continues at coordinate 1,258,485 of JAEQBH010000677.1, read as the reverse complement.
ATTTTTCCAGTACATTTTCCATATTTGACACTGGTTATTTGTGCTCCTTTTAAATCTAAGGTGATAAGGGTTCATTTCCACCTGAATCACCCAAATCGAGCAATCGAAATTCCGGGCTATGTCCGAAACAACTCGACTACGATAATCAATCGATGCAGGAAATGTCAGTATTACGTACTCCCACTTTGAGTGAATTTTTAAGCTATCTAGAGTCAGAATTTGGAGATACCTATAAAATAGGTTTTGTTCTCCTTGAAGTCTAGTTTACGTAGCCACTTGAATCACTCAAATCGGATAAGAAATGAGCAAGTTATGGCCAAAATACGAAAACTGGTCCAACTGAAAAAAAAAAAACCAGAATTAGTTCTACCGGTGTAACTTAACTTCTACCGGTAGATTTGGCCAAAATGACCGGGTAACCGAAGTTCTACCGGTAGAACTTAACTTCTACCGGTAGAAGACACCCGAAATGCCCAGATTTTGTTATTTCTCCCCTTTTTCATGCACTTTTCCATCCCAAACCAAATCTATACTTCGTATACACTTCAAAACCATTTCAATTTCATCTTTTAACCTCAATTATCCTCAAATCATCTTTCAATGATATCTTTCATCAAACCTTTCAAGTGATTTTCTCCCAAAACATTCTAATATGGGTTATGACCCATACACAACCAAACATGATGATTAGTTAGGGTTTGCCTAAACCCCAACTAATTTACTTACTATTAACCATGAATTCATCCTTAAAGAGAGGATTCTATACTTTGCTTGTACTCTTTATGGTTTTATCCACTTGACTTTCTATAATTATTGGGTTAGGAAGAACCCTAACAAAACCCTAGGTTGGAGACAACTAAAAACCATACAATTGCATGGAAAACAATTCAAAGCTTAAAAAGCCCATGTAATTCCATACCAAAATCCAAGTTCCATACCTTGGCTTGCTTGATCTCCTCCATCTTATTCTTCTTCCTCTTCTTCTCTCTTTTCTCCTTCTCTTCTCTCCCTTCACGATTTTTCTCCCTCTTTTTGGAGACCAAATTGGTCTTAAATCATGGATTTTGCTAAGGCCTTGTTTGGCCCTCCAAAAACCCATTTTTGGGTTGTTGTTTTATGGTAAAAAGTGTCCTCTCCATGTTTGACCATTTGTATTTCAAGTCTCTAAAATTACTTGGCCCATAGTCTCTTCAATTTATGACTTTATTCCCTTTTGACAAATTACGATTTTGTCCTCTAAGTTTTGTAACTTTCCCGTCTCTCATTTCCTGTGTTTCGTGATTTAACTTATGAAATACTAAATTATGCTTACAAAATACCCTAAACATGTCGAAAACAACTAGGGTATATTTCGGGTGTTACAATTCTCCTCTCTCTTATAAGAATTTGCCCGAACTATACTCGCATGTGCGTTCTACATCGATCCTTTCTTTTCATGTCTTTTACGTAATGGCTTGACTCTCACTGAGCCAACAAAGCTCCATCATAACTACATCTCATGTCTTAATCTTCAAAGCCGATCGTACTTATTCATTCTAGCCGATATACTGTGACAAGGACAATCCAGATTAGGCCAACACATTATTATGTAGGTGCATCCTTAATCCGAGATTTATCCGTAAACGCCAACCTAGGCTCTGACATCATTCACGCCCGATTCCCTGGTCACCCCGATCACGAATCCGAACCTGCTTCCCGGACGCGAGACCATAAAGACCGAGACTCTTACCTGATTTTTTTTTTTTTTTTTAAAGCCAATCGCACTGCGGGTACGGCTCACATCTTATAATGTAATCAAAAGAACTACCACCGGAGCTGTCCATCAAAAATCTATACACATATAACTGAGTCCCATTTACTTATACAAACTGAACTTTGCATTTACAACCGTAGCACTAACCTACATGTAAAGTGAACCCTTACAAGTGCGCTACCACCAGACGCGATGTTTGCCGATGTCTTCTCCTCGTACCTACACTGACAAACCCGTGTTAAGCTTCTTTTTACTTTGAAAGGGAAGCATATTCTTATAACTTATACCGATGCACATGCATTTATAATCGAATCATGATAAACTTATAAATGTAAACAAATATCAAAATCACTGCGAATCATATAAACCAATATATAACAAAAATGATCATATTCAGAGCAAATCTAGATATTATGCAATGGCAAGGCATCCAATTCATCTCTTTTACATAACCTATGATTTTTCTCAGATTTCGTGTCGGGTTCCTATTTGTGTCATCAAAAATAATTCAGTCAACTTGTACCTTGTGACTTTTAACAGAATGCTTATGTCTCCCATAGGATCCATATTTATGCTTATTCGTATTCCTTATAAACTAGATTTAACTTATACTTATAGCAATCTTATACTTACTCAGAACTTACACTTATGGCGCACTTATCCTTATTGGATCTTATACTCATGACAAACTTATTCTTATCCGTGTCCTTATACTTATAGCCGCTCTGATCTTATTCTTATTCGGGGATTTCTCAAGATACTCAGACCGAGCTTATATCTCCGATCTCCCGTAGGAGTTTACAGAACTTATACTTATCATACCTGAAGATAGAGAGTTACACTTGTTCGGGGTTCCCGGGAGTACTGGGCTGCAGATTGGCGAACGTATACCGGATTTGCGTAACTTAATCTTATACGGAGTACCCGTAGGTACTACTTCTGAGTTTATCCTTATCCCGAGCTTATACCGAGATACCTCGTAGGTACTCCATGTAAACCAATCGATATAGAGCAAATTCGTAGGTACTTTAACTTATATTAGTACCTCTTATCTTATACTTGTACCACGTAACTCTATCCTTTGTCTTACTTGATCTTCTACATGTATTACGTAGTTTATTCTCGATTTCTGACCTTATCCTCGGTATTACGGAGCATATACATGTATTTCGGATTTTATACATGTACTTCATAACTTATACATGTATTTCAGATTTTATACATGTATTACCGAGTATATACTTATCTTACAGAACTTATAATTGGCCCACGGAACTTATATCAGGGTATTTCCTCGGATCTTATACGTAGAAATATTAACTTATACATGTATTTCTGTATCTACATGTATATTACGAACTTATATTTATCTTACTGAACTGGAGTAGTCAGGTAATGTGACTTTATTCTTATCTTACAGATCTTATACTTGTGTTATTAACTGGATTCTTATATTTCGGATCTTAATTCTTTTTACGAAGGTATTCGTGAGGTACGATAAGTCGAACAGATCAGATCATAGCACGCATAAAGGCTCCGGACGTACTTATACGCATACCCGACATTAGTCTTCGTGAGGAACGTATCACGATTCATTAGGACGGAAGACCCGTGAGGTACGACCGGGATTTATACTTATTTCATGTAACTTATACTTATTTTCCGATACGAGAGTACCCTTTTAGGTACTACAAGAACTTATACTTATTTTATTGGATAATGAGTAATCTCTTTTTAGGTACTACTGACTTATACTTATTCCTGACCTCCCAAGTAGGAGTTATAGAGTTTCCTTCAACACAGAGCACCCGTAGGGTACGACAGAACTTAAACCGATACAGGAGTACCCGTAGGTACTACAGAACTTAATCAGATACAAGAGTACCCGTAGGTACTACATAGCAAATACAGAGGTACCCGTAGGTACTACATAACATATACAGAGGTACCCGTAGGTACATTCAGATCTTTACCATATTCGTTTTATTCTTATTCCAGTCTTATCAGTATAATTGCTGATTACCTAGACCAAGAATACGGAATGAGTAGGACACAAAGACAATAAGTAATTCAAGGTACAAGATGTGATCGTAGAGTGCCGCTGCACTAATCAGAGTACCGGCAATAAGGTCAAGACGGCCGAGTGCCGTAGCACTAATCGTAGAGTACCGGCAATTAATGTGTGTTTGGCATCGGCGAGAGTGCCGTCAGATGACCGTAGAAGATCAAGATTGGGCTACACAAGACGGTCAGAGAGCGCCGCACATTCAATAACCGGGTCTTAGGCAATTTACACTATATGAGTTCAATAACTTACTATCTTATAAGAAAGCATTATTAGCCACATTATAATGCCTCATGATGATCGTATTCCAGCACCGGTAAGGTATGATGAGCATGTAATCACCTAATCATGTATTCTATTCTTTATATGAAATCTTACGTTACTCAGGAATTGAATCAATCCAATCGGATCGCCCAAACTCGTTACGGCATTTCATGCCAACTAGTCTGCATCATTTTACCGAGGGATAGTTTGCGATATTAATTTTTCCAGTACATTTTCCATATTTGACACTGGTTATTGTGCCCTTTTAAATCTAAGGTGATAAGGGTTCATTTCAATTGAATCACCCAAATCGAGCACCGAATCCTCTGATACGTCCAAAAACAACTCCTGACCACTCTATAATCAACTATTATGAAATTTGTGCCACATAAATTTCCACTTGAGTGAATTTTAAGCTATCTAGAGTCAGAATTTGGAGATACCTATAAAATAGGTTTTGTTCTCCTTGAAGTCTAGTTTACGTAGCCACTTGAATCACTCAAATCGGATAAGAAATGAGCAGTTAGCGGCTAAAATACAAAAACCTGCTAAAACCTAAAACCGTATCAAGTTCTACCGGTAGAACTTAACTTCTACCGGTAGGACTTGGCCAAAAATGACCAGAATCGAAGTTCTACCGGTAGAACTTAACTTCTACCGGTAGAAGACACCCGAAATGCCCAGATTTTGTTATTTCTCCCCTTTTTCATGCACTTTTCCATCCCAAACCAAATCTATACTCTCAGATACACTTCAAAACCATTTCAATTTCATCTTTAACCTCAATTATCCTCAAATCATCTTTCAATGGATATCTTCATCAAAACCTCATGATTTTCTCCCAAAAACACTTCTAATATGGGTTATGACCCATACACAACCAAACATGATGATTAGTTAGCTCGTTTAAACCCTAACTAATTCTACTTACTATTAACCATGAATTCATCCAAAGAGAGTGATTCTATACTTTGCTTCAGACTTTATGGTTTTATCCATCGACTTCTATAATTATCAAGAAGAACCCTAACAAAACCCTAGGTCGAGACAACTAAAAACCATACAATTGCATAAACACCAAAGCTTAAAAAGCCCACATGGGTCTGTATACCAAAATCCAAGTTCCATACCTTTGGCCTCTGATCTCCTCCATCTTATTCTTCTTCCTCTTCTTCTCTCTTTTCTCCTTCTCTTCTCTCCCTTCACGATTTTTCTCCCTCTTTTTGGAGACCAAATTGGTCTTAAATCATGGATTTTGCTAAGGCCTTGTTTGGCCCTCCAAAAACCCATTTTTTTGGGTTAAGTTGCCTTATTTGCAAAAAGGTCCCTCCATGTTTGACCATTTGTATTTCAAGTTCTAAATTGTATTGCCCATAGTCTCTTCAATTTACACTTTGTTCTCCTTGGACAAATTACGATTTTGTCCTAAGTTTTGTAACTTTCCTGTCTCTCATTTTGTGTTTCGTGATTTAACTTATGAAATACTAAATTATGCTACAAAATAATTCTAAACATGTCGAAACAACTGTAAGATATTTCCTGCATACATAGCACTCGATTAGCCGATTCTCAGAGTGGTACTGTGACTGTGCTCTGGGTATTTACAAATACACAAGAGGCGTATGCATCACCGTGACGGATTACCGGTATGATTTCGCTTACGATCATGATGCATATGCATCAGGACCCAGAGCCATTTATCTATTTATTTCGCACTTTCACCGAGAGGCACCGTATAGAGTTCCAATTATAGATGGTCATGGTGGTTTCCGTACCTAATGGGGATACTATGATATCCGAAAGGATAGTTCCAGGTAGCAAATTGGTGATCCACAAGGATTTTCCAGCAGATTTCATAAAGGGTAGTATCCATGATTTCGATATAATTGGTATGGATTAAGTTATCCGCATGTAGCCACCTGGGGATTGCTATAAGAAAGAAGTAAGATTGGTTCGACCAGAGGAATCAGGCGTGATATTTCTGGGAATCAAAAGAGAGATCGCCTTAGTCTCATTAATGCCACGACCGCCGAAATGCTTCTGGAAGGTCACAGGTTATTCGCATTTCAGAGTGGATAGGAGACAAGAGGGGGATACCTACCGAAGACATCCCCATAGTCAAAGAGTTTCCAGATGTCTTTCCAGATGATATTTCAGGTTTACCCCCGGATAGAGAAATTGAGTTCGTTATTGAACTGATTCCAGGGACCGAGCCAATATCCATTCCCCCATATAGAATGGCGCCAGCAGAGTTGAAAGAATTGAAGGCACAATTGGAGGAATTTCTAAGCAAGTGCTTCATTCGACCTAGTACCTCACCGTGGGGAGCTCCAGTTCTCTTCGTAAAGAAGAAAGATGGAAACTTACGGTTGTGTATAGACTATAGACAGTTGAATCGGGCAACAATACACGCAACCGCATCTCGCCCTCGTATAGATGAGCCATTCGACCAATCGCATGGATCTCGCATATTCTAAGATCAATTTGGGGTCGCTACCACGCTTGAGGGTCCCGGAGAATGATACTTCTAAGACCGCCTTCAGATCGTGATACGGCCACTACGAGTTCCTAGTGATGCCATTCTGACGACTTATGCCCCACCGCGTTTCACGGATTATGAATGTGGTATTCAGTCCGTATTTAGATAAGTTTGTGATCGTGATTCATTAATGACATTCTAGTGTACTCGGGCAGCTTCGTAGGAACATGCAAGAGCATCTTCTACGTGATTGCGATATTCTTAGAGAACGCCGCTATAATGCGCTTAAGTTTAGTAAGTGCCGCTTTTGGTCGAGACAAAGTAAATTGGCCGCGTCATTTCAAGAAAGGTATTAGTGTGGATCCTCAAGATCAGTTATAGTGAATTGAAGCCGCCACAAATGTTTCAAGTTCGCAGTCTCGATCAAGTAAAAGTTATTACAGAAATTTGTTGAGGGATTTTTGAAGATAGCAACATCACACCAATCTATTGAAAAGGATTTAAATTCGAAAGTGGTCGACACTACGAAGATAGTTTTGAGAGCCAGGACAGAGATTGACGACATGTTTTCAAGATTAGCACTACCGCCGTGAGCACTAAGCATGTGGTATATACTGATGCTCCGCATAAGGGTTAGGTGTGTTTCGATGCGTAATGGTGTGAGTGATAGCTTATGCTTCCCGCTTCATTAAAGAAGCACTGTTTAACCACCCACCCATGATTTAGAACTAGCACAAAGGGTTTTCGCTCTAAAGATCTGAGACATTATCTATACTTGTCTCTCGCCGATATTCGCCACCGATCATAAGAGCCTCGCAGATACCACTTAAAGAGCTTAACTTAAGGCAAATACGGTGGTCGAGTTGACGGGCGACAGGATCGCATCGACAGAGTACCATCCGAGAAGGCCAATGTAGTAGCCGATGCCTTTAAATCGAAACTCGAAGGGTTCCTATGCTTATCTCAGCAGACAAAGATATCTCCCATTGTTGATGTAGTTGAGATCTGGGAGTTCCGCCTGTGTGAGCCGACATGTGGACACCGTCAGCATCATTTTATGTTCCTGTCCTCCCCCTCCCCCCCGCTCTCGTGGATCAGATCAAGGAAGGTCAGAAGGTGTTTCAGAGATGATTAAGTTGAGGGCAGAGATTGAGGGTGGTAGGAAACCAGAGTTCCAGATCAGAGATGATGGCGTAATAGTTAGAGGGAGTCGAATGTGTGTACCTGAAATAGGTGAACTAAAAAGGGAAATCATGGAAGAGGCTCACTCTTCAGCATATGCCATGCATCTTGGTAGCATCAAGATGTATCATACTCTGAGGGAGCATTATTGGTGGAAGGGCATGAAAAAGAAAATTGCAGATTTCGTATCCAGATGTCTAACCTGTCAGCAGGTAAAGGCAGAGCACCGTGGCCCGCAGAAAGATACAAACTTCTTTCGATTCTCAGATGGAAGTGGGATAAGATTACTATGGATTGCTATCGAGCTCCGAGAACTCGTGAGACAACACGATGCCATATGGGTGATAGTGGATAGACTTCAACGAAATCGCGATTTTCTCCCAAATAATAATGATGAACCATTGACAAGTTACCCAATTATATGTGGAGGATAGTTAGGATTACATGGTGTCTTATATCGATAAGTCTGCATCAAGACCCCATATTCACATCCGATTTTCGTCCGCTTTACAGGATGCCACTGGGACCTGGACACACTTTAGCACAAATTTTCCATCCTTAGACCTGGATGGTCAATTAGAGAAAACTATTCGACGCTGGGAGGATATGCTTAGAGCATGCGTGATAGAGTTTAAGGGAAGCCGAATACGATTATCTCTCGATGGAGTTTCATTCTTATAACAACAGCTTATCAATCCAAGATAGGCATGGCTCCATTTGAAGCATTGTATGGCCGGGAAGTGTTTCGTACTCCCTTATGCTAGGATGAAGGTGGAGAGAGTGAGACCTGATAGGCCTGCGAGTTAGCACAGATACCTTAGGATAAGATCTAGATCGGTCTCGAGACACTCAAGATATCCAGGACGTACGGTAGTGCCATGCGAACAAACGCCGTAGTGGATCTACAACATGCGATGATATCTTCCCCTTGTAAAGCTTCCCTTGAAAGGTGTCCCCGATTCTGGGAAGACGAGGAAAGCCGAGGCTCGCATACATAGGGCCATATGAGATTACGCGAGTGGGACCAAGAGCATATAGATTAGGACCTTCCTCCGCAGTTTCGCCTTAAGGTTCATAACGCTTATGTATCCATGTTCGCGAAGTACATTCCAGATCCCTCCCATGTACTCGAGATCAACCTCAAGAGAACTAAAGCATAATTTGACCTATAAGGAGCAGCCAATGCAAATAGTAGATCGCAGAGAGCGTATTTTTGCGAATAAGATCATTCCGTTAGGGGTCAAAGTTTGCTGAGAATCAGCCGGGATTAAGGAGGCTACACGGAGTCGAGGCTCGGGACAAGGCAATTAACATCCTCGCTTGTTTTCTCGGGGATTAAGGTATCCTCTTTATGTTAGTTTTGTTCATTTCGGCGACGAACGTTATAAAGGAGGAAGGATTTCAGAACACCCCGTCCCGACAGATGCATGCATACGAATCAAGGCACATATGTGCAACGTCGCTATCAGAAAGGATAAAATTTTAAAGTTTTCAAAGAATTGTGGCACTTTGGTAATTAGGGAAAGGAGGGGGCTAGCATATTTAATGGAAGTTAAATAGTAAAATAATAATAATAAATTGTCAAAATAGTTCGTAGAAGTCTCAAAATTTCTAGATTCCTGGATGACCTAAACGAACTGCGGCCGTTAAATTCGTCTTCTCACAAATCTAGTAACCCAGAAAGTTTTCAAATCTTAGATAGTCGGAATATTTTACGAATTTCTGTAGTTACCTAGCTTAAAGTGAAACTAAAACTATGATTTTAGAAAAATCTCAAAATGATAAATATTTAAAGAATATTCAATTATGATGGAAATAAAATTTTCGGATAGAAATAGACTGAATGTAAGTAAATATAAATTATTTATCTAAATAATAAGAATAATAATTAAAGAAAAGAATAATAATTAGAAAAAAACGAAAATCAAAACATTAAAAGGCGTATGGCAGTATGCAATTCGATAAAGAGCGCCCAAAGAGAGAGTGAGAGAGGCGATTTTTTTAGTTTTATTTTTCTCTTCGTTCTTTCTTAGATTTACTAAATCTGACTCGTAGCGCTCATTTGCTGTACGCAAATCAGATATCGCAAGAGAGCCTACGATAAGTGCACTAACATTCACCATAAACTTAAAAGCATGTAAAATTTGGGCTTCTACCAGGTTATTTCCTTGGTTCTAATTGCTATAATGGCTTGCACCTTTTAGATCGTAAAGGTCGAAACTTTAGTCCCAAAATTTTTAGATCGAGTTTAGGAATTTTTAGAATTTTGGGATCGTGGTTCTGACAAATGTGTATTGAATTTTGGGACTGTTTATGGACAATTTTGATTGAAATTTCAAGAGTATTCACAAGCCTGATGTAATTTTCATAAACAAGCTGATTTTTGCACTCTGGCCAAAGTCCCTGAGTCAAAAGTTTGCTAAAACAGATAGTTTTTATGGGCATTTAATGAGTATGGACATTTTGGTCAATTTCACATCATATTACCTATGTCCATATCAATGGGACTAGTATCGTGAAGTTTTGTTAGATACGGCTCGCTCGATATAGTCACTTTGAAAGCCTCGTGTATGTTTATGGTTAAAACGCTGAACTTATGCATTTTCGTAATTTGAATGAATTGTGTAGGCGATTTGAGCATCCGACGAATCTAGAGTGTTTCGGTAAGATTTAGAAATTAGTCGAGAAAAGGTGAGTACTCAAAATCATTTTCTAAAACGAAAGTGTTTAAATTATAATTTTGTAAAGTGCTTTGAAAATATAGATTTATAAAGCATTTTTTTTACCTCCCAATTGTTATACTCAGTTAAAAGTTCGATTTCACATTATTTAAGAATGGGGCTGCCTCATGAAGAAACTCCCTAGATGGCATGCCCGCTTCCTACGATGTATTTCTGATTGTGCATGGTTAGTTGGTGATGGTTTATGGATTAACTATATCGGGCTCGGCCTACAATCGGGGGTTAGGATCTAGAATATATATAGTGAGCGCCTTGCACATTCGACAGATATGGGCTAGCGCCGACTTAGTACATAGCGATGAGGTGTTGGTTCCGAGGTTCCATCACCGAGCATTTTGGTTCCGAGGTTCCATTATGCTATATAGATCTCGTCGTGTTCACCGGACCATCTTAGCCTTTAGTGTTCCGAGGTTCACTACCAATGCCGTGCTCCGAGGTTCCGCAGATCACGTCTAGCAGATTTTTAAATGGGCCACAAAGGGTTGGTACTCTGATTTACGTGATAGCACTCTTTTCAGATATTAACCACCACCTAAACAGCTGCCAAAGTAAATAGCTTCGTGTCAGCTAAAGAACATAAATAGCTGCACGCCTTCAAATGTACAGTAAACAGCTTCGAAATGGTTTTCATAGCAAAACTCAAGCCATAAACGCTTACAACCATTTCCGTATTGCATTTTCATATCGAGCAGACAAACAAGTTGTACACTAAGATTTAGAACTTATAGTACTCACCGAGCCCGCTTTCGCCTAAGGCTGCTTTGGCAACACTTTCGTGTGTGTGGCCGGCTTCAAATGCCCTTTCCAGATCCTCGCCTCCTAGACGTCAGAAACAGGATTATATATAAGATAAGGTAAAGTAAAAGTAGTAAAAGTTAAAATGCATACTTTTATACGTAGAATATCGCTTGTAAAATATGCATGCATGGTTTTGAGAAAAACAGTCATGAGCAAAATTATATTGATCGATCCTTATCTTATATTTTGATGAGGACCAGAGGTCCTTTATTGTCAGAATTGACATTTGGAAAACATTGGGAGTGTATTTTTTGTTTTATACAGATTTTATTGGGCTTGACCACCGTGCACTAAGTATGTCGCCTGATTTTCGATAAATCTAAAAGTGTGATTTTGATATAGAAAAGTGAAAAATTTATAACCCACGCTTTCCAAATACAAGCCAAAGAATTTTTAACCCGCCAATTTCACAGAATCTCACAATGAGCAAGCTTACTGAGGTTACCTGAGTCACGCAGATTCCCCGTCACTCAGGAAGGGGTCCATTATGGTCATTGTCTCGCATAATGATAACGGCGCTCGCCCTTATAGCTTCTTTATCCACTTCTAAGGTTTATGCAGCATGAAAAATGAAACAGATGACAAGTATATAAATGATTCGAAATGATAAAAGCACATGACATATATGAGAAACATAAGATTATCGTGACGCCCAACTCCTAAGATAGGGTGTCAAGTGAGGGGTCATTTTTATTTTTCACGATGTGTAAACTTTAAGCTAGTTCATTCATATAATGTTAAACATTTAACTTGTATTATATTCCCAGAAGAATGATTACAAAATATATATAAGCTTATATATGGAAGTGTTCAACATTTACAATATTTATACTGGGTTTACAAAATTTCATATACAAATAGACTTAAAGGTCTTCCAATGGGCACCTATCGACAGCGTGGCCTTGACCGTTGATGGATTGTCCATTCCTCCTGCTTCTCTCGTACCTACACCTGATTGAACACCCGTGCATAGCTTACTAGTGGGAATTAATACCCAGTGGATGACCTCGGCTATGGGTCACCACACTTCTATACAAAATGCATATAACACATATAACATTTATAGATTCTATCATTTCTCATATATATACTTTTCTTATAAATCCATTTCATTTCTTATCATCTTCTCCATATACTTTTCATGTCATCTTCGTACTTTACTTCGTTTTGTAATCGATACTATCATCGCGATGTTAGCAGCATGCTTTCATATCATGTCATATATTCTACATTCCATTGTGATATCGTGTCATTTTCTTTTATGTTTCATGTCTACTTAAACCTTAGAAGTGGATACAAGAAACTATAAGGGCCTGGCTTATACCCACCGCACAAACATGCTATAAGGGCCCGGGCGCCATCATCAGACGAGACAATGACCGTCTAAGGGCCCAAGGCGCTGGGTGACCCTTTCTACGCCACCGTGATCCAAACTGATCTTACTCTATTGACCCAAACGGGGCCTCGACATCGAACTTGTATGTCGCAAACTTGTTTTTCCTAATAGGCATGCCCATCTATCCTACCGTGTTCTAAGCGCATTAAATCAATGTGGTTTATGTTCGTATATATCTCATATTCCCGAATAATATTGTCACACCCTAGAATTATATGTGATATATATATACAATCATTTATTCATATCTTTGCATTTTTCATATCTCTTTATATGTATAAATAACTATGCTTATCATGTATGCTTATGAGCCATTTATGAATTCATAATAGATGTTCATAATATGAATAACTATGGTTACCTACAAGGCCTACTGTTTTTCATGATTTCTGGAACTAATATGAGTTCCAATTTTATCAAACTATCTATGGATGAATTCTTGACTCAATGGGCTTTCCATAGAGTCCAAGAACACCTGAAACGGAGTTCGGACGAAGGAGTTATGACCTTCCGGGGTCGAGGTCATACGTAGGTCACACCCAGCCGAGTCGACCCGAACCCTGACCTAAGTCGACCCGACTTCTGCAGAAATCTCCGGTCTAACACCCGCTATCCTCCTCGTGAATATGAATGATTCTGACTCAATGGGCTTCTTCCATATAGTCCAAGACCACCCAAACTGAGTTCGAACTAAGGAGTTACAGACCTTCCGAAGTCGAGGTCACACGTAGTCACACCCAAATGAAATGGGACTTGAACCTGACCAGCTGACTGACTTGAAAACCTGGCATTCGACACCGCTATCCCTCCTCAGCATATGAATGGATTCTCGACCAACGGGCTTCCATAGAGTCTATTAGGGACCAAACTGAGTCTCTGGACGAAGGAGTTAATGGTTCTGCCGGAGGTCATATGTAGTCACACCTACCGAAATAATCGAACCGACTGAGCTCAGCCGACCTCTAAGAGGCCGACCCTCCAAAGAATCGACCCTCTACAGCCCACCTCCGTCGACCCCATAGCTAACCTCTCTGGGCCGACCTCTGCTGTGCTGACCTCTCGCTGACCTCTACAGATGAGGTATACAAGTTGGACTACGATCTTCCTCGCAAGACGAGGTCTACAAACTGACTCACGACCTCTCTACGTGATGAGGTCTGCTGCCGACTCACGACTCTTGTATGACGCCTACGCACGACTCTCTACAGACGTATACTTCACTGCTAACCCAGAAAAGGTCCATAACTTGGTCTATAGAGGTCCGAATTAAGAAATTCAAAAGTCAAACATCAATTTCATTGATGTGACTACAATTTACCAAAAGGACTCACTTCCAAATTCCCTTTATTTCATACCCAAAAATAATCTCTAAAGTCCAGCTTATTAACTGAACTGTCGAACCCACCACCGTACCTGTGATAAGATGACCTCAGAAAGGACCACAACTCGCTCCATAGAGTTCCAAATCGAGAAATTCAAAAGCCTAAAATTAATTTCATTGATGTAGCTACACTCTACTCAGAATAACTCACTACCAAATTCCCTTTTATCTCTTACCCAAAATAAGTTCAAGGTCTCACACTGCATAGATCAAAATACTGAATTTACTTGGTTCAACTTGCGCCTGGGACCTTCCCAAAACACATATATAGGATCCTTAGAGCTCTTCTCAACTTAACCCTAACAAGAAATGAGATTGGGAGTTTCCAAACCCAAACCATACACAAATCCATACTATTATACAAAAATCGACACTTTTCCATACGGAACTTAACAAGTCCCATACAACCCAAGACATGTATCCATACCTGTGATCTTCTTTTTCCTTTCCTTCTTTCTTCTTTTCTTTTCTTCTTTCTTCTTCTTCTTCTTCTTTTCTTTCTTCTTCTTCTTCTTCTTCTTTCTCTTCTTCTCTCTTATCCTCAAGGCTAGCTTCTCTCTTTCTTCAAGACCAAAATGAGATATTTATTTTAACTTTATCCCCTTTTATTTCACTTTCCACTAAAGAAGGAACTTCTCCCTCTCTCTTCTTCCTTAAGCCACTTCTCTTCCATAATTTTCTTCCTTATTTCATTATAATATCTTCTTTCATTACTCTTTGGTCCTCCAACTCTCTATTACTCTCGATGAACTTATGCATATTCCTTACTTTGGCATATGAACTTATTACAGACCCTTAGGTCTCCGAATTGGTAACTTAGAAATTTAATTTCCTTAACTATCAGATTAATTCCAAGTTCTTGCTTATTTTATTTTATCTTATTTATTCCTATAAATATATTTTTACTTTATTATACCCTAAACACGCTATAAACTATTACACTCAAAGTTACAACTCCCCCTTAAAAATTTTCGTCCGAAATTCATACCGATTCAAGAGTTGCGACATCGAGGTTCCCATACCGCTTCTACCTCCCAAGTAGCTTCTTCTCTACCAGAGGTCGCAGAGCACTTTCACTAATGGTACCTCGCTTATTCCGCAACTGCCACCTCTGCTTCATAATGGTCTGGGCTCCTCATCATTTGACAAACTTCTCAGATTTCCTGTATCTCTTGCACCGGTAGTATGTGCGACTCATCAAAGCCGTGATTCGGGCATCGACATGAAACACATCGTGCACTCCGCCAACCTGCAGGGAGTGCCAATCTGACGCTTCACGTACACACGTTCCGTAATCTCATACGGCTCCTACGAACCTCGACTCAACTTCTGTCTTTTCGACCAAACCGTAATTTTCCTCCACTATGATACCTTTTAAAAAGACCTTGTCTCCAACTTCATATTCAATATCTCTCCTCTTTAGATCAGCATACGACTTTTTTCGATCACTAGCCGCCTTTAACCTCTGCCGAACAACTTGTACTTTCTCTTTTGTATCTTTTACTATGTCTAGACCTATCATTTTATGCTCATTCAACTATGTTCAACACACAGGAGTTCTACATTTCTGGCCATACAAAGCTTCATATGGTGCCATACCAATGCTTGACTGAAAACTATTGTTATAGGCAAATTCCATCAATGGAATATACCTATCCCAA
This sequence comes from Tetrastigma voinierianum, assembly GCA_016808115.1. NCBI lineage: Eukaryota > Viridiplantae > Streptophyta > Magnoliopsida > Vitales > Vitaceae > Tetrastigma > Tetrastigma voinierianum. The sequence goes on along the minus strand of JAEQBH010000677.1, from coordinate 1,242,765 downwards.
CTTCCCGAAAATTCCATGACACAACATCGGCTATATCTTCGAGCACTTGAATCAATCTTAACTGGCCCATCCGTTGGCAGATGGAATGCTAACTAAACCGCAAACTAGTGCCTAAAGTCGACCGTAATTCCTTCCTGCACCCGATGTAAATCGCGGATTCTATCCGACACAATATACAATGGCACACCATGCACGCACAACTTACTCCACATATAACTCTGCCTAGTCGATCCATGGGACAATAATCCCGACCGTATAAATGCAACACTTGGTGAGCCTATCAACAATTACCCAGACATAGTCATGTTTTTGTTGGTGCGAGGGGAAACCCGAATAAAAATCCATGGTAATGTTATCCCACTTCCATCGAGGAATTGGAAGGGATTTAACAAACACTTGGTACTTGGTGTCTACTGATCACGACACGTCAAACACTTGGGATTACGATACTCACACATCTCTTTCATTCCTTTCCACCAATAAAATTGTTTCAAGTCCTGTACATCTTATTCCCTTCAGATGCATGCCAGAATACCGTGACATGAGCCTCGATAAGAACTTTGCTTTAGCTCTTTATTATCTAGCACACATAATCTATTATGGAAATACAAACTTCCAACTTCTTTCTCTAAAAACTCGGTCTTGTCACCATCTCTAACCATCTGTAACTTTTTCTGTAGCTCTTCATCATTTTTCTACGCATCTATAATCATTTGCTTTAACACGGGTTGTGCTTCTAGTTGAGCTAACATAGCTCCACTTATCCGCGCTCCAATCACCTGCATCAGAGTGACATCATACCACTCGGTCTTTCTACTAAAGCATCTAGCACTACTATATTACCTTCCGAGGTGGTAGTCTATGATGCGCCATAATCCTTATCAACTCTAACCACCTCCGTTGTCTCAAATTTAACTCTTCTGTTAGCATGTACTTGAGACTCTTATGGCCTGCAAAATTCTACACTTTCCCAGATAAGCAGTGTCGCCATTTTTAAAGCAAACACTACCCAGCAAACCAACTCTAGGTTATGAGTGGATAATTCGTTCATGTGGCTTCAACTCGTCTGACATGTCACTTACTTTCCCATCTTCAGACACGCATCCTAAACCAATGCATGAAGCATCACTATACAAGGTATACTCTTTCCGAAGTAGTCGCGCTTTCACACCGGTGCTTCAAACCAAAGATTCCTTTCAACTCTGCTCAAAACTATTCCGACATTTCGTCTCTGTCCACTCAAACTTTATTCCTTTCCCAGTAACTCGTGAGCGTAGAAGCTATAACCGAAAAGCTCTCCGCCAAATCTTCAAGTAATAATCTGCACCAAGAAACTTCTCACCTTACACATTTTCGAGGTGATTTTAATTCACAACTGTCGGGTCTGAAGGATCAACTCTATACCCTCGCCAGACACAATACGTCTAGAAACAACCTTTCTTTAGCCAAAAATCATACTTACGAAGCTTATATGCCATAACTTCTTTCTCTCAATGCCCCAAGACTATTCTCAGTGTTTGCTCATGTTCCTGTGCATCCTAGAATACACCAAGATGTCACAAACCACAACAATTGATCCACATGTAATGTAAACCCTATTCATCAAATCCATGAATGTCACAAAAGTATTAGTCAACCCAAATGGCATGACCAAAACTCATGTGTACACCATATCTGCTCTCTAAATGCGCCTTCAGACATCTACTTTACTCTCAACTGATAATATCCCTGATCGTAGGTCTATCTTCGAAAAGACACCCGCTCCCTTCAACTGATCAAAAGATCTTCATTCTCTGTGAATGGTACTTGTTTTTCACTGTCACCTTATTACTCATCGATAATCGACATGCACATCCATAGAGTGCCATCTTTCTGCTTTCACAATAAAATGTGTGCACCCTGCTGGGACACACTGTCTACAACCTTTATCCAAAAGCCTCAATTGACTTTATTCTTTCATCCATTGAGCTATCCTATACAAGGCCCTGTGACATGTGGACTGCTCAGGTACAATTTCTGAGTGAAGTCCACCTCTCTCAAGGAACACTGCACCCCTTCGTGAATACATCCTGAAATTCCCTTACCACTGATCTTTACGCCAACTTAAACCCTCTCGTATCACATCACCCAAGAATGTCTCACTTCCTTCCTCATAAATCTCCTAGTCATGATAGCGAGACTCATATCGACATTACACTCATCCAATGCCCATACTATTACCTCACCTCGGCCTGAGCATCTCAACATCACTGCCTTTGTCCATAATCACGATGCTAGCTCGCGGTTAGATTCAATCCATTCCTAGAATCAAGTCAAACTCTAATGGTAAGGTTATCAAATCGGCGAGAAATCCTCTTGAGCTCAGATAACAATGGGGCAATTTCTATATATGCTATTCACTAACGCCGTGCCCCAACCACTAGTTACATGCATGTCATATGTTAATTCTTCTCCATTGCCGGTATTTTGTCAAATACATGCTCCCATGCACAAGAACATAGATCCAAGGTCAATCAATGCATGTATCCCAAGATCATATAAAGAAAATATACCAGCCTATAACCGAGCATCCGATCCTTACGAGCCTTCATAGGATATGCTCGTGTCGGGTGTCGCAGCATGACGCATCCACCTGCCTCTCTCGAAACTATGCCTCCTCGGGCCCTATGCTAAGATGGGCCACCACGACCCCTACCTCGATCGCTAGTCGAAAGTGGTGCCACAGATTCTCCACTCTTGTCGACCCTATAATCCCCACTCGGGACACCATGCCATCAAATTGCTCGCTTCCACACCTAAACACCCTCCCACAATACCCCATGGCACGCGTAATATCCAATCCGTCGAACATAAATGCATGAATTTAAAATTTTATCCTCAACCCACCAAGGATCACATGCCATAAAAACCGGGCTGCAAAACCAAATCCTACCTCGAGATCATTCGCCGGGTCGTGTCCAGCGCCTTTGGTTTATTCGGATCTTCAAAATGCCTAAAGCGACCACCCTCTCTGCAAGTAATCCACACACGAAACAATGAAACGATCTTGTTAAATGCCAGTCTGTGCTCCGTCTTCAAACGAAATTAGGTTTTTCCTTCTCTCTCGTTTTTGCCATTCTTTAGAGCAAAGACACTACTACTAAATATATATTGCCTCACATATATATATATCTATATAACTCGCTTAGGGTTTTTGTCAAAAATCTTAATTTTTATTATTATATATTTAAAACTCTTTAAATAATAACAATTTAAATTCAAATCCTTATCGATAAGAAACGAATTTATATTATTATATATTTAAAACTCTTTTTAAATATTAACAATTTAAATTCAAATCCTTATCAGGATATGAAACAAATTTATATCATTATATATATTTAAAACTCTTTTAAATAATAACAATTTAAATTCAAATCCTTATCGATAAGGAAATAAATTTTATATTATTATATATTTAAACTTTTTTAAAACCCCTTACGCATTATTTCATCCAATAAGAAGATATAACAAATTAATTATTTGTTATAATTTAAATCACGAATTTAAATCCTTTCTCAAAATTAATCAATTTAAATAACAACTAATTATTATTTTAATTTAAAATAATCTCATCATTTTAAATTACTACAGAGAGTGAAAACCATAACCGTTATTATTCGTTCTTAATGTGCGAATTTACAGCTCAATTAACATTAAGTAGCAGCCTAAATCACATTTCGATCCTACAAGTCATAAGTGGTCTCAAGAAGACATTATAACTACCCAAGTTAAATGAAAAGCCTATGATCCGAGACAACCTTAATATAACTAATGACATAATCCTTTCGTCTACGATATCTTTGATGTAACATAAGGCATGGACAAAGTCAACCTATATCGCTCTATCTTTGATTACTCCTGAAACCCACGATCGACTAAACAAATGACATTGATTCCATCAATTCATTTGAGCATGATCATGCATTCTCAATTGTCGAGGGGACCCAGAGATATCTCTCTCATAATAAGATGGACAAATTCCATCTTAATCGCTCATATCTCACTACATAATTCTTATTATGTTCAAGTATAACCTTTATAGTCATCCGATTAAAGACAACGTTTGATTATATCAAAACACAATATTCCTTATGTCGATAACTATAACGATCTCAGTCAAAAGGATTTAATTTACACAACTATTGCATTAACTTAGCGACTTCATCCACGTATTAATCTCAAGACGGTCCATTCAATATTTGTTCTCAACAAATAGATATAAATTTGATTTGTATTTCATACACATATTCATCCCATGAATATCAATCAAACTTCTTATACTATCTTAATTCATCATATTCCATAACAATAACCGATTAGTGACATTGAATAATTTAATAACATTGCTCAAGGACATTATATAATAAACATGCAAATCATCATAATAATAAATTCTCATAAATAGTCAAATACTATGTCCATACAATAGGCCTAGAGCACTATTACTAACACCGCAAACCTCAAATGCCTTCTATGGCAATGAGGCATTCAGAATTTCTCCTATCTAATCATAATCCCACCCGCACTTACGTGCTACATCGACCTTGCCTTCTACCCCTCGCATCTAACTATATTCTGATTGAGTCGAGATTCTCTAGCTCTTTTTCCCCAGGAGGACGGCTCCTCTAGAAAACTTCTTTGAAATTTTTCACGCTCGCTTCTAGCTCTACTTTCATCATAGCCTTGTACCAATTCGATAGAAATCCACCGCTTCGAGAGAAGTCATGTGTGCCAAATACCTCTCGATGGAATCATGCAAATTCCATCCTCAAATTGCTCCACACCTGAAAATGCCCTGTTGAGGACCGGGCCCGGCATATTCGCTTAAGACGGCTAAATCTCTTTCATTCAAACACCGATAAGCTCCTTGCTTCAAATTCAGAACTCGTTTCCACTGGGAATCCCTATACATTCTAGGAATATTACTAGCTCGAACTTGGACAAAGAATTCCATGTCGTGATTTTAACTTTGGAATTTTGAGCACTAAGCAACCAATCGTATGCCTCACCTCGTAATAGTGAGACCGCATACGATGCACTCTGACGGGGAGGACATCTAACTCTTCTAATACCCTTCTAGCTTTTCTAACCAGAATTTTATTTTCTAACTCTTCATGCTCGGCCCATGGAATTCCTCAAGCCCATGTCTTCATCAGGTCTATTGGAGCTTTAGGAGCGGTCAATCTATCTAAAACCCGAGTCATGTCTTTCGATATTCTCAACAAGGCTTCTGTGGGCTCATTAGGTACATTACTTCTCTCCGAAGGTTCAGGTCGATAACCCTTGTCTCGGGTTAACACTCAAAGAGCTTCTTCGACGATCCATCTATATAAAACATTAAGCACATCCAAGATCAGCCCACACATTACTACGTGCTTTTTTAATACATATATTCTATTCCAAAGCCGCTAATCCGGTTTTCTTTTAAACGCCCAAACTCAGTTCGACAATACCACTAACAGGACGCCCACCCCAAGATAGTGTCAAGTGAGGGGTCATTTTTTTTTTTCTTCACGTATAAACTTTAAGCTAGTTCATTCATATAATGTTAAACATTTAACTTGTATTATATTCTGTAGCAGCGGATTACAAAATATATATACAAGCTCCATATATGGAAGTGTTCAACATTTACAATATTTACATTGTTTACAAAATTTCATATACAAAATAGACCTAAAGGTCTTCCACTGGGCACCTATTGATGTGTACTTTGATCATTGACGCATCGTTTCATTCCTTCCGATTTCCTCTCTTCGCATCTACATCTGACAACACCCGTGCTGTTTTATGCTTGAATTAATACCCATGGATGACCCTATTAAGGTCACCACACTTATACAAATGCATATAACACATATAACATTTACGCGTATTTTATCATTTCTCATATATATACTTTTCATAACCGCTTCATTTCTTATTATCTTCCATATACTTTTCATGTCATCTCAGACTTTACTTCTGCTCTTGTAATCGCATACTATCATCGTGATAAGAAATAAGATGCTTCTCATATCATGTCATATATTCTCTACATTCCATTTGCATATACGTGTCATTTTCTTTTATGTTTCATGTCTCGCATAAACCTGGGCGATACAGTTAAACTATATGTGTCTCAAGGCGCTTATACTCACCGGTGCGTAACAAATGGGTCTATAAGGGCCCGATACGCTATCATCAGTGACGACAATGACCATCTATAAGGGCCCGAAGGCGCCGTGGTGACCCTCTTTCAGGCCACCGTGATCCAAACGGATCTATCTCATCGACCTAATGTGGCCTCTCGAGCACGTAACTTGTATGTCGCAGACTTGTTTTCCCACGTGCATGCCCATCTATCCCTCTCTACCAAAGTTCTAAGCAAATAATCAATGTGTATTTTATGTTCAGTATATATCTCATATTCCCGAATAATTATTGTCATTCGGTAATCATATGTGATATATATATATATACAATCATTTATTCATATCTTTGCATTTTTTATATCTCTTTATATGTATAAATAACTATGCTTTTCATGTATGCTTATGAGCTATTTATGAATTCATAATAGATGTTCACTATAGTTACCTACAGGGCCTACTGTTTTTCATGATTTCTGGAACTAATATGATTTCCAATTTTATCAAACTATCTATGGATGAATTCTTGATTCAATGGGCTTTCCATAGAGTCCAAGAACACCGGAACGGAAGTTCTGACGAAGGAGTTATGACTCGGGGTTGAGGTCACACGGGTCGCACCCAAATGAAATGAATTCGAACCGACTAAGCCGACCGACCTCAGAAATTGGTCTAACACCTGCTATCCTCCTCAAGAATATGAATGGATTCTTGACTCAATGGGCTTTCCATAGAGTCTAAGACCACCTAAAATGGAGTTCGGACGCATGAGCAGACCTTCCGGGTCGAGGTCATATCGTAGTCACACTCAAATGAGCCAATTAACCGGATCGAGCTGACTCCGACTCTGTGAAACTTGGTCTAACACTCCATTCTGACACCTCTATCCTCCCCAGGCATATGAATGGATTCTAACTCAATGGGCTTTCCATAGAGTCCACAACAGAAACTGAAAGTTCGGACTAAGGAGTTATGACTTCCGGTTGAGGTCATACGTAGTCACACCACCGAAATGACTGAACTAACCGACTGATTCGACCGACTCCCTGGGCAAACTCCACCGACACCGCCATCCTCCCTTCGTGCATATGAATGGATTCCTTGACTCAATGGGATTTGATGAGTCTAAGAACACCCGAAACAGTTCGAACGAAGGAGTTATGACCTCCTCCAAAGCTTGAGGTCATACGCAGCCACACCCAAATTTCGACCGATTCGAATCGATCGGAAGCCTCGAGTCGACTGGCCGAGCCGACCTCCTCGCCAAGCCGACCTCCGCCGAGCCGACCTTCTGCGCGCCAGGGCCTCCAGCAGCTGACCTTCACAAGCCGACCTCTGCTGACCTCACAGGGCTGACCCCTCGCCGACCTCTACGGTGATGAGGTTCCACAGTCGATCTCCGCCGACCTACAGACGCAGGCCCACAGTCACTCCTGGCTTAACCTTCTACAGGATGAGTGTTTCCACAGCCTGATTTCTGAAAAGGACCATAATCATTTCATAGAGCAACTGGAATCGAAATTCAGTGCTTTAACATCGTTCATTGATGTGGGATAATTTACCAGAAGGAATCACTTCCAAATTCCCTTTATTTCATATACCCAAATTAGTTTCTAAGGTCCGGCTAGTTGACCTTAACTACGAACTCTACCCAACCGTATCTAACTAAGCCGACCAAGAAGGACCATAACTTGGTCTACAGAGGTCAAAATTGAGAAATTCAAAATCCTAACATCAAGTTCATTGATGTGGCTACAATTTACTAGAATAACTCACAACCAAATTCCCTTTATTTCTTACCCAAAAATAAGTTCTAAGGTCCGGCTAATGCGTAGGATCAAAAATACGGAAATTTACTTGGTTCAACTTGCAGCTAGACCCTTCCCAAAACACATATATAGGATCCTTAGAGCTCTTCTCAACTTAACCCTAACAAGAAATGAGATTGGGAGTTTCCAAACTCAAACTATACACAAATCCATACTATTATACAAAAATCGACACTTTTTCATATGGAACTTAACAAGTCCCATACAACCCAAGACATGTATCCATACCTGTGATCTTCTTTTTCCTTTCCTTTCTTCTTTTTTCTCTTCTTCTTTCTTCTTCTTTCTTCTCTTCTCTCTCTTATCCGTTTTGCTCTCTCTTCTTCAAGATCAAAAAATGAGATATTTATTTTATTTTATCCCCTTTTATTTCACTTTTCGCCAAAGGGAGAAACTTCCTCCTCTTTCCTTAAGTCACTTCTTCCACAATTTTCTTCCTTATTTCATTCTAATATCTTTCTTCTATTACTCTTTTCGTCCTCCAACTCTCTATTACTCTCGATTTAACTTATTTATTTCTACTTCTTATGATACTTAACTTATTAATTACGACTTTAGTCCTAATTGGTAACTTAGTAATTTACCCTTAACTATTGCATTAATTCCAAGTTCTTGCTTATTTTATTTTATCTTTATTTTATTCCGGATAAATATACTTTTACTTTTATTATACCCTAAACATGTTATAAAACTGTTATGGTATAATTTGGGGTGTTACAATTGCTATGCGATGGTATGTAAACATGGACAAGTACATGTTGACAAGAACAAGAAGAAAAATGTAAACCACCTTAAATGAATCATGATATGATAAGAAAGTATAAGATTGCATAAGCATGTGTAAATTATAGTTATGGAACATATAAAATCATGTGTATATGACATAATAAGTATATGATATGTTATATGTATATGTAAATGTGTAAAGTGAGATGACTCTTATTAGTGGTCAGCCCGTTATTCCCACTAAGCTATGTTAAGACGTGCGGTTTCATCCGCAGAGGTACGCGAAAAGAAAACAGTATGATAGACAACTTACATCAACCTCCAAGGTCAACACATACTGTGGCGCTTCACCGAAGACTGGGTCTATTTTGTATATGTAATAGTCTTTTGTTTCTTTGCAAGCAATGTAACATGGTAAAATGCTGAACACTTCCATATACGTGTTTCAGAGCATATGTTGTAATCTACGCTACTGAATATATTACAAGGAATGTTTAACATTATACTTAACGAACAAGCCGAAATATAAGTTTATAAATGAAAAATGACATCCTCGCTGACACCGCGCCGAGTCAAAGGCCACAATTAATACAGACGCCATCCGATCCCATCAACCGCCAACCCAAGTCGAACCGTAAACAAGGCGCTACGTATCAAAGCGTCACATTCCAGTTCGACGCATGTAGGTCAAGTCCAATAATTATTTTTATTATTATTGGGCTTATTTATTTAATCATACTTTTCTGATTCTGTCTGCTATTAGTTTTCTGTCAGCGCTTATAAATAACACCTTCGTTATTGCTTCTACAAAACTTAATACGACATTTGGAAAACTTGATAACTTCGTTCTATTTACTTTCTTTTTTTTTTTTAATTTTATTATTTTTTGTAGCTAAGCTATATCACTGTTTGGTATTCAGATATCCCCACCGGTCCGTTATCCACCAAGTGGTGGATCATGGATGGGTGGCATATCATATTAGAGTGAGTGAGTGATCCATGATCCATGATCCATGATCCATCCATTAATAGGAGAAATCTCAGCGAGAAACATACATTATTTGTTGGCCCTTCCCCTTTCGCTTGACAGTGAGCTCAACCCTTCAACGGTGGCCAACACAACTGGCAGGGTCACGTTGCCATGTGAGCACATGGTCATGGACATACCGCCGTCTATTGTTTTGGAGGGTAGCGCCTCTTCAAAGTTAAAACTTGAAACCACTCTTCACCACTCCCACCCCCTAATTTTGCCATTTTGCCATTTTGCCTTTCCTCTACCGTAAGAGCTCAACCCCACAATAGAAGAGAAGCGTGTCGCTGCCCCCAAGGCTGCCTCAAACTCGCTTCGATGGTGCGAAAAACATCTCAAACTTAATTTCATACTCTTATACTTAACCGCGGATCATATCGCACCCATCCTGGTAGGCCGGAACGTCATTTATTCCACTCACACTCGTGATACTTTACTCCAAACCCTCTTTTAGATTACCTCTCATGCTTAAATATCACTTCATAATTTTATATGGAGTCGACAAGGGACACAGATTACTCCACCCATAAAAGTCGAACATCCATGAATCCACTCACACTCCTGGATACCACTCAGATCCTCTCTTGGGCGTACATGTGAAATTCTTCCCTCAAGCATGCACCGACTCCTCAATAAAAGACCAACGATAAGACACTCCAAACCTTAATAAGAAGCCAATCCAAAGATCAACTGATGAATAAGAACATCTCAAGCTTTAAGATAACTACTTATTAAGAGCTGACATATTTACGTGAAAGCGCTTACCTAAGATGACTACTCAGCGCTTCTTAAGAATGATCCGTCCAAAGTTTATTCAAAATATTCATCATCCGCGATGCCCCAGCTTTTCTGGGCAGAAAGAATAATTATACGACCACATTCGCTCTATACGTAAATTATGTAATGATACTTAAGCCAAAGGTCCGTGCCAAGAATCATCCAATAATATTCTAACTTCTCTAGGATCAACCACGATACAATCAGACATCGCTTCCCCGCGAAATTATAAAGTAATACTTAAACTTGAAAGATTCACCCCATTAAACAGACCGACTTAAAAGGTTCTCCTTATTAAGAGACCGATATTTGGATCGAGCTCACCTATTATTCTTGGTACGTATCACCTGGACGCCGGCCTCCTTTCCACGTCCCTCACACGCTCTTATTACCCCCTGAGCCTGTTTAAGTAAAATAGTAATAACTTAATAATACACATCTCCACGGATCTCCTCACAAGTCCACATTGGTAGATGGGCCTCAAGAGCCTAGAGTCAAGAGTCAATCACCCCTACTACTCACTTTCCCAAACCTTTCCTTTCCTTTCCTTTATTCAGTATAATCAATACCCAAAACCGATCCAGATGTGGGCCCTTCCCACAACCCAACGGAAAGTTTTCAGTTTCCAACCCCCACCACCAAACAAAACAGCCCCCCACACCAACTGCCTATCCAACATCACCCCTTTTGTAAATAAAAGCACTTTCCCATCCAGCTTTCCACAAAAAAAAAAAAAAGAGGTTGCTAGGTTCTAATCCCTCCCAACTCAACTCATTTCGGTTCCATGTCTGAGATTACAGAAAATTGTGTTCTCCGCACTTACATGGAAGATGTATCTCCAAAGGAAAATTCATCAGTTAAATGAGCTTTATATTAGCAAGTTACAGATTCATGATCGAATGCTCAACGGTCAAGTGAATATTTCGATACACAGGACAAAAGGAACAAAACGACATGAAGGGTTGTTGGTGATCCTTCCAACTCACCTCCACTGAAAGATATGGATTTTGGAATTGATTCATCTCAATCTCCAAAAGTAGTAGTTTTCTTGCCTTTATTTTTATTTTTTTGCTTCTTGTAGCAGTAAAATAAAAACACTTTCAAAAAGCTTGACTTGGTCAAACGAGGAGTTTCTCAGTTGCAGAAAATAAATTTAAAAAAAAAAAAAAAGGCAAAGGAGAATCCCAGAACTTCCTACAAAAGATCAAACACCTTTGCACGATCCAGATGAGCAAAATATAAACAAAGCTAAAAACCAAATCAAAACCAAAATCCTTCATTTGGTTTTTTAGGCCCATTTTCTGAAATGCGGTGATTTTAGCTTTTTCTTCAAAGATTCTAGCCAACCAAACAGTAGCTATGTAACTAGATATATGGGTTTGGCCGGCGAGGTTGAGATTCTACGTTCCTGCTGCTGCTGCTCCATATTGAGCTCTCTGAGGCTGAGATAAGGTATCTCCACCTCCCCTCTCCTCGCCGGCGTCAGTGTTCCGGCTAGAGGGCCAGAGGAGGGCCGGCTGGAAGTTCTGTACGGCGTGGAGGAACCGCTTCTGCTCTCAGTGATATAGACCGGCCCTGAAATGGAGGCCCTGAAGGCTCTGGCTCTGGCCCGGTGAACATCACGGTCGTCGTCGTCGCCGCCGTCGGGATGGCGGTGGAGACGAGTGTCGCCGTGAGCCCACCTCCATTTGAAGAAGAGGATAGCGCTTCTCCACCATCGCTTCCTCTTAATCTTGCCGCTCTTCTTGGAGTCGTCCTTGGAGATGGGCTTCTGAAGCTTGAAGTGCAGAGAATCAATGGATCTCGCCTCGCGCTTGTGCTTCCTCGCTTCCTCGAGCACCTAAAACCCCACAAAAAGAAGTCAAGAAAGAGAGAAGGAACCGCGTAAAGGGGCATTAACACTGAAAGGAAAAGGAAATTCCCAAATGTATGGGAAGAAGAGTATTATTAAGACCTGAAAGTAATCGATTTGAGGATCGAATCCATAGTCGCTGAAATGCTGAGGCTCAGGCATGGGAAATATGGGACACTGATTCGACATTACGCCGCCGCCTGTGTTGGGTTTGCTTATACACTGTATTACCAATCAGTTGATTTCGCGCAGAGTGAGAGAGAGAGAGAGAGAGAGAACAGAGAAGCGGAGGAAGAACAAAGTGAGCCAAAGCGAGGGCCCACAAGTGCAGCCGAATGTCGTGGGCTGTTGCTGCGAGGAGGTGTGAAGGCCCCTAGTAAATGGAGCATTCTCCTAAAAAAATCTCAAATTAACACATATTTCAAAATATTACACATAAACTACTCTCTTATCATCGAATCACTAACTAAATATTTAGATTTAAAGGTAGAATTACATATGGTAAGACCAACTCCAATGGGAATTGTAAAAATAAGGTGTAAAATGTTATTTTCAGAATCTCGACAGAGTTTCACACCTACGAATAATGCTTTTACTAATAAGACAAAATGCCACATTAAACGGCGATTATTCACACTTAATGTTTTTTATTAAAAATATAATTAAATTTATCAACACGATTAATATAAACAAGTAATATAAAACAAGAAATACCAATCGCTATTTTGTAACCTCTCCATTCTCTCCAAAGCTTATCAAATACGACACCCCAAACCCCTACGCCATTTCCTCACACTGGAGCATCACCTCCGTCTAACCTAATTTTTTTTATTTGCTAGCGTATCATTTTAACATTACTTTGAGATGACACTGATCGATAAAGAACTCTGCTGAAAGCCAGCTTAACTATATTTATATTTTTAAGATTTTGATGATATAATAGTAAAAGACTAGCTTATGGACTATTCAAAAACATGATATATATATATATATATATATTTGAAGATTTTTTTTTTTTTTCCTTTTGGGACATAACTCTAAAGTAAATGTGAATGCTGCAGAAGCAAATGGTAATGCAGGGGTGTCCTTTTTAGACTTCCAATGCTTGGGTTGGCCTTCTGAGTTCTGGCCCCGCCTCTAAGCATCTCCCTGAACTCACCTTTGAATGGCATTAATTGAAATTCAGGCATGTGGGGGTGGGTCGCTTTCTCTTTCTCATATGAACCTGGCCACCTCCTCTCCTCTCCTCTCCTCTATTACAATTTACTAATTTAATTTAGTATTTACATATCATGATTTAATGAGATCAGCCCACTATTTATTTCTTAAAATCAATGTGCCTTTTAACCTTTGATGATTTGGAGATGTCAATTGTAAAGTAGATTCATGTAGTGAAATAGTGAGAGGTACTTGTATTGGATGCATTCAATTAATGTCACATTCTTTTTTAATACTGACTGACATGGTGAATGTTGAATGGTGATGGTATTGGTAGGGGGGGCCCCTACTTTTACCATTTCAATGTCATCAGATGGATCTTGTGTCCCAAAATTATGAAAATATATTTCAATTCTGACCATAAAACCTATATGCTTACCTACCATTATATTATACTCTCTTCTCACTATCCATCCATCCACATAAATTTTACACAAATTCATAATCTTTGTTAAGGTTTATGCCATTTATACCACGTTTATTGATCTTCAGAAGCAAGAAAAAGACAAGATTTAAAACATATTTTACTCCAAAAAATAATTTTAGATTTAACTAGCAAATGGAAAATGACGAATTTTAACAATTAAATTTTTAAACTTTTTAATTATCTTAAATCTATTCCAATTTTACCATTTATCTTTCTTAATAATTACATCATATGCAATCTTCATTTATTTATATCACATACCCAAAACGAAATTTTCTGGGCGATTTATCCAATATTACTATGATCATTCCCAACAATATCATTCAAATATCACTAAGAACTGCTCACTGGAAGAACTCATTTCAAGCGATCGCTTCAACTACCGAAGACTCGCTTTTGTTCGACATTCATTTTTTCGCTATTCACCACTGGCATTCTTTTACAAATATTTCAAAAACAATTGTCAACGTTATACATTTATACTTTTTTTTTTTAAAGAAATTTCATTGATTCAACATGATGTTACATATGAACATATAAACTAAAATTCTAAAAATATTAGAGAGTGATACAACATAAAAAATGTCTTAATACCTACATAATTAGTATTTCTAAAAAACCGTCTGAAACACCAACATAAAAATCAATAAACAATCAATTATCAGAAGACGATATAAAAACTCAAATCAAGTAAAAAAATTATTTTATTAAGAGATAAAACTCATATTTAACGGCTATGAATACGAGATAATACTCAAAAAAAACCATTATTCATTTCTAATAACAAAAAACTTTCCTGATTAAACGAGGATAAGAGAGGGTGGTTTCTTTACACACTTATACTTCCATAAAAGAAAGGATGAGCTTTCCATATCGGAAGTATGTATAACTGAATTGGTAAAACAATCACGATTTAAAAATACAGAACATCTGGAGAAAGCGGGTCCCAAACATTTTACTCATGGATATAAATTATAATTATATTGCGTGTAACGTACGGCAGAGGCTGAAGGTAAGGATTAATTGGATCATTAAGCCAATGAAAAGGTGACTAGTGTCCATATTTTATTGGCCCCTCCTACCACCTACAGGCTACAAGCGTACTACAACCATGAATGCTGTTAATAACCGCTCTAGTCATTACCTTCTTAAATATTTTTTTTAAATTTACAAAAGTGTTTCATTATTTTTTGTAACAAATTTAATAAAGTTTTATTTTCTATCTTTTTCTAAAGTGTTTTACTTTTTCTTTTTTTTTCTAAACATAAATCCGTGATATCTTCAAGAAAAAAATAGGTTGAGATATTTAAAAAATTTATTATCTTTTCCAGATGAACAGATGTTTCTAAATTTGGTTTTTGAAAAAGTATTTTAAGCGAACATTCTCATAAAAGCTTTAAGATTTTAGTAGATTAAATAAGACATGATTTGCTAAGATCGATAAAATTGATCCGACACGCGATCACCCATTACCGAACCCAACACGCTTTTTACGGCTGATTGGTGATATCATGTTTTTTCTTTAATATATTCGCTGGACCGCCTAACACGACTAATTCGAATTAACCTTCGTTTAATTATTATACACTTAATTAACCTATTTAATAAGTTTATTTGTGTTCAATATGGATTATTAATTATAATTCATATTAATTTAAATAATAAAATTAATAAACATGTTAAATTTATCAGTTATTTGTGTTAAATACGATAACGACACTATAATTTTTATTATTTTAAATAATCAAATTGTAATAAATCATATTCGCACCGCTTAACACGAATAATAAACGGCTGCCGTGCTTAACGAATGCCGACACCCATTCGCATCGACACAACACAAACACGACTCCATTAATGAATCGTCACCCCTAATTTGTTGCATTATTATTTGAAAATCAATCTTTAAAATAATTTGAAAATCACTTTTAGAAATATATTAAATACTTTGAGTGATTTTTTAATAATTGCTTGATTCATAATCATTGTAGAAAGTATGGAAGTATCTTTTTAAACCAAAATGTAACTGTATCTCATTATAGGAAATGAGCCACGTTGGGAGAAAAACCCTAAGAAAATAATAAAAATATAAAAAAAATTAACTGTATCTTATTATTTAACACTTGAATTGTTGTAGAAAATAATCAAAATATAAAAATCAAATTAAAATAAAATTAGTTAAAATGTTTTTTCTTTTAATTATTAATTTAATATTGTTGCAATCACCTACACAGCTATAGCACATGCCCACGCCGCTCCCCCACCAGCACCACCAACCGCTTTGGTACTTAACTAATTTTATTGAAAATGATTTAGAATCACTTTGTATTCATTTGGTTTCTCTTCCAATTTCTAAAAATTAAATTATAGTTGCTATATAAAATATATAAAAAAATATTAATAATTAAAGTTCCCAGTTGAGAATTTTTTGTGCCAAAATTAGAATATTTGACTAATTTTAAATGATTGAGCAATCAAAAATTCTAATATTGTTGTTTGGTGAAAAGTAGTGGATGTCCCACCAGCTTTTTCCAAATAAATGATTGTATATGTAAAGATGGAAAAACCAGTTTGTTACAAAGTTGTCAATAATCATTGTTTTTACCTTAATTACTATAAAAAAATTGACGTATTAAGAATATGACATATTTATCTTTAATTTACATAAAAAAATTGTTCTATAAAACTATTGATAAACTAATAATATTTATCTATTTGTATAATGTTAATATTTTTACAAATTTAAAAGTCAAGAAATTTGTATAATTTAAAATTTTAAATGACTAATATTTTTTTTGTAAATGATGTTTTAATTCTTCATTATTAGTATACTTTATTTATAATAAACTAACATTATTAATCTAAATTATTGACAAAAAAAATACTGATAATAAAATCGCAATAATATCCTTATCGATTATTTTATACACCAAATGCCTATCAAAGATCAACTATCGCCTAAATTTTATCAAACATATTTATACAAATGTACCATCTATAAACTATCCGCTAATCACAAACACTTAATTAAAGACAATTAAGTTTATAAGAATTTAAATATATATATATATATATATATATATATATATATATATATATAAATTCTTTAAAATTTGCATTTTAATTAAATGAAAATAAGAACAATTAAGTAAATCGGGCTTAGGGCTCAGTTGTTAACGATTGAAAGTGGTATAAGAAAGAGATCATATTCGAATATCCGTGAGAGCAAAAATAGATAAGATCTAATTCATTCCAACATTTTTAGAATTAAATTATCAAAAATATAACGGAGATAAATGTTTATTTAATTTTGGAAACCTTATTTTAATTAACAAGGTTGCCTCATAAGGTTTGAACCCTTCAATATCTTTTTTCCAATTTATACTGAGAATGGGGGTGATAAGAAATCAGCAGTGTATATATATATATATATATATATATATATATATATATATATATAGTATATATATATATATATATATATATATATATATATATATATATATAAATTTGCTTAGAATTATCGTGATTCCTCAAAAGTTTAATAAGGAAAAAATTGAGAAAAAATAAAATCTATTGAAATGTATAAATTAATTTTATATATTTATTACATGTTTTATTTGTTTGTCTCTATTATTTAAAAAAAAAACTAAGAAATTTAAAATATATATAATTTTGCAAGAATTTTGATTATAATTAATTTTATTTTATATTTTTTATGGTACAACTAAATATATAAAAAAAAAATTCTTAATATTTTTATTACTTTCCCTAATATTATTCAGTTCCAATATTCTCCACTGCCTTCTCGAATCCTAATGAAGAGGCGACGAGACGCATTAACTCAAGGAAGATCTGACTCACCGGGAAACTAATTTCAACTCAAATGTTAATCTCACTGAATGTGAAAGAACTCGTAACTCCTCGACTGAAGTCTTATAGAACTCGATATTTTTGTGATATAAAATTTTAAAAGTTTTTTTTAATTTTATATCTCTACTTTAGGGATGACATAACAATATATCTATATTTTTTTATTCTAAACAATCAGTACATTTTTATTATTTATTTAGTTATAAATATATTTATTTTTTTAAAATACTAATTTTCTTTTAAAGAAAATACGTAGTTATAATAGTGATATTATTCTATAAATTATATTAATAAGTTAAGATTATAAATCGCGATAAATAAATATATATATATATATATATATATATATATATATATATATATATATATATATATATATATATATATATATATATATATATATATATATTCCATACATATATAATAATTAGGGTGCTGGCCAGAAAGCAGAGGCAATTTGCATTGAAGCTGTTGGATCAGCTCGATCAAAACTCGGTCAAAACTGGCTCGGCTTAAGCTGACTTCAAATGTGCCGACTGACTCATTTCAGGTTGACCTGAAGCTATTCACTGTATTCAGTAAAACTCTTTGATAGAGTGATGAAGTAGATAAAAGCATTAGTTTATCAGACACGCCTGGGCCGGACATGTCTGGAAATACAAATATTCCGAGAAACATTGTACCCCCAAAGGAGGCCCAACATTGTGGGCTAGGCCCAATAGGGGGTAGTCAATGCCGATAATCGCGGGCGGGGTTCACGTGACATGACACGCGCTCAAAGCCAGTTTGAACTTTGATAAGAAATTTGGCATGGAAATGGAAATGGAAAACGTGAGAGGAATCAAACCTTTGAACAAAGTTCCCCAAAAATTCCACTTCAAAGTTTCTAAGAGAAATTTCGATATCTTCAATCATTTTTATTGAAAAACAAGGGGGTGAGATTATTTTTAAGGTTGATATTATATAATTTTATTCCATCCGACTCTCGATTTCTCTTATCTTGTTTTTTACGGCTTATTTTCATTAAACAAGGAATGATGGTTTTTTAATTATTCTTGATTTGAAAGCACCCTTATACATCTTTCTACAAATTTTCTTGTTATTTCATAAAAATTTACATTTTAATATTTTTTTTAATGTTTTTGTAGTCGTTTGTCATAGATGCTTAATATATTCTGCGATTTTCTTATGTAGTGATTATTCATAAGTAGATTCGATCATATAGAAACATTAAATTAAATCATGATATAGTTATATACTATATAACTAAAATTATATGTATTATAATATTCATAGAATTATTAAATATGTAAATAATGAGACATGGAATAGACTCATATCTAAGCCAATACGAGATAGGAAAATCAAGTTCAATTGTTATTTTTATTATTATTTATTTAATCATACTCGTACTTTTTGGGATTGGTTTGGTTATTTATTTATCTTTTTGGAATTTATATTAAGTTATTTATTATTATTTTAAGTGATATAATGTTGAAAAATTAGGTATTTTCTTTGTTATTGTTCTTTTTTTTAATTTATTGTCTTGCATTATACATACACAATAATTTGAAATCAGAATATAACTTCTTTATGAGATAGAGTTATAAATGATAGATATTAGAGAAGTAAATGTTTTAAGAATTTAGGGGAAGAAGAAATATATATATATATATATATATATATATATCTGGATTCGAGGATGAGACTAGAGAGAGAGAGAGAGAGAGAGAGGGGTAAAAGGGGGGGCAAGGGCGAAGGAATAAGAGAAGGAAGGAAGGAATGGGGGTTGCTTACGTCATCATAGAAGTCCCGCGTCAAGCTCGGCGTCTATGGAAAAATATAGGTTAAGAGAAAGGCGCAAGAACCTTCCTCCACTCCCAGCATACTCCCCACTCGATTTCCCCATTCTTAAAACCCCCGTACTTCTCCTAACACCATCATTCCCACGTCCGATTTCTTTGTGATCGGAGAATGGACAACACCAGGACCGCTTCCGAAGTCGGAGATATTTCTGATTCCGATGCCTCCTCCAACAGCTATGCATTAAGCGGCAAGATTATGCTCAGCGCGATTGTGATTTTGTTCGCCGTCGTCGCTCTCATGGTCTGTCTCCACATCTACGCTCGCTGGTATTTGTACAGGACGCGCCGCCGCCACACCCATGCCCAAGCCCATGGCCGCCGCCGCCGCCGCCCTCATCTGGTTTTCTACATGGACCCCTCCGCCTCCGCTCCTTCTCCGATTCGCGGTCTCGACGCTTCGATTCTCCAATCGCTCCCGGCGTTCGTGTACTCCTCCAAGACCCACGCGGATATGCCTGAATGCGCCGTTTGCTTGTCGGAGTTTGAGGAGAACGAGAAGTGTCGTCGTCTTCCTAAGTGTAACCACTGCTTCCATATCGGCTGCATCGACATGTGGTTTCACTCTCACTCCACTTGTCCCCTCTGCCGATCCACCGTCGACGGCGAAACATCAGATTCGGAAACTCCAAATCCCGGCGACGTAGTGATTTCGGTGGCTGAAACGGACGGCGGCTCTGCATCCGGGTTGTGCTCCACATGCCAGCACGACGAAGATCGCACTGGTTGTCTTCGGAATTCCTCTTCGGTCGGTTCATCTTCCGTTGGGAGTCGAAGGAAGGGAACTGACCTCGCCGGCGTGTCGATTGAGGTTCCCAGAAGGAACGAGAATTTCGGACTTTCAGGGGACGAGTCACTGGAATCGCCGGCGACTCAGGTCGCAAAATCACCGGGAAGTCGTTTACTTTCACTGAAGAGAATTCTCAGCAGAGACCGGAAATCGATGCTCTCTCCGACATCCGCCGCCGCCACCGGTGGTGTCAGTTCCGGGAACTCGACTGAGTTTGAGGCCGACATCGAGCGAGGCTCAGATAACAACAACATTCAGCATATTCAGAGTCAGAAGTGAGTCAGATCGGCACGTGGATCTCACGCGGCGGCTGTTGGTAGTGACTGTACACGTGGCAAATATCAACCCGTGGCGGTTTTTCCGCTACTTTTGATGACGGCCTATGGTTGTTGACCTGTAGATATACTTTAAGGGCTCATTTGTTGATTTTATTTTATTTTTTTAATTTTATTTTTGTTTTTAATTTATATTCCTCATCTGGGTCATCAGTTTTGCTTGTTCTTGTAGATGATTAGTGAGTTGGCCAAAATTAGTTAATTGGTAATCATGTGAAAAATTTAATATATTACTTGATTTAATTTAATTTATTTGATTAAAAAATGATATTATTGGGAATGATTGATTGTTGTGTGCTAACGCGGAATAAAGAATCTGTATGCAACTCTATATGAAGTGAATCATTAATTGAAAGGAAACTTCAGAGGCCGTTGTCTTATACCTCTCTCTCTCTCTCTCTCTCTCTCTCTCTCTCTCTATATATATATATATATATATATATATATATATATATATATATATATATATATAAAATTCAAATAGTATTTTAATAATTGGGAAGTAATGCTCTTAATATTTATTTATTTAACTATTTACTTTTTTTTTCATCTTCCTATCCACCAAAGCTTAAGAAGTGACACAAGTTGTTCAATTGAGGAAGTGGGAGAAAACTACAAATTGCTATAATTAAGCTTTATGGTGGGTATGAGAAGTTATAGGTTCTGAGTTTCCTTAGAATTATTGAAGGGTTTATATGATTGGCCACTTCAAGATCTTATAAAATTAATCGAGGTTCGACTCTCATTAAGGATATTAAAGGGTTTACCCCACTCCAATGAAATTAAATGAAGTGCATATAAAATAGTTGTAGAGAGATTTCAAAATAGGCATCAGCAATTAGTTTTGGTGATGCTTGGAGAATAAAAAAATAGAAGAAAATTCCAAGTCAATTTCACATGAATAAATCAATATTAGAGATGAGAAAAAAAAAAATCAATTTGTTCCTTTATTTGATATAATAATAAATATCCTGAGGTCCCCAATTCCCATGTCAAATCCATTCCCCAAAATTTTACTAAAATTTGAAATTTCTGTAATATGTGGGTAGGATTTAGTCTTATACAAAAAGAAAAAAAGTGAACCTCAAAACCGCGTAAGATAAACAGGGGGCTTAGTCAGTGATTGGCTCTACGAATTTTGAGTCTTTATTTATATATAAGGTACATCAATCAGTTTCCAATTATTACAAGTTGTAACTTGTAAAACAAAGGCAAGCCAATGTAAATGGGGGGGCTTACGGTCACGCGGAATGCTGTTTTTGTTCGGATTCCTTGCGAGACATGACATGATTGACATCCTTTTAGTATTTTACCCTCCTTTACAAAACTTACTCCCGACTTTTATCATTCCATTTTTTGTCTTTATTATTATTATTATTATTATTCGCTTGCTTTAATCTGTTCATCCAGGTTAAGAAAAAAGGAGAGCCCATTGTTTGGTAGAAAGGAATTAGAAAACCTAAGAAAAAGGGGTGGTCAATAACGGACCAATACCTCTTTCATACTTACTTGAGATGACGGCACGAATTGGAACTTCACATGACATGGAGCTGTTCAGGTCAGCAGTCTTCTAACTAAGACATGATGGAGTTGCTCAGGTAACCTTGGTTAATGGTCAAACCTAGGCCACCACTTAGGAAGCTGGGTGGGAAATAAGGGAATAGAGAAGAAGGAAGGAATTACTCCTTCTCAGTCTTCCTTCTTCCTTTTGCTTAGGTCATCTTCATATTGGAAAAGCTCTTTATGGATTCGATTCTTCAAACGGTGGTAGGCGTTGATCCAATCATGCTTTGCCCATGATATCTTTAAAGCGCGTTTATTGAAGTGAATGACGCTACGGCTTATAAGGCAAATATTAAAAGCAACAACTTTATAGATGTGAGATATCTTTATATAATATTAAAAAGCTCATTTATTAAATATGAGGATATAACATATACGCTTTTCAAGTAATTTAAAACATGTTGTTGATGATTCATATATATAAACTCTATAAATATGAATTGACATATCATGATATGACTTTAACATCTTTGTTATTATCTATTAAATCCCAAATGAAACCGGATAATCACTTTCATATGAGTAAAAAAGACGTGTAAGTCGAGAATGACTTTGTCTGATGCTTATAATTCGCGAATTATATAAATATTATCCATTTTCAAAGCATAAAACTTAAGCATCTGGCATCTCGGGTGATTAATAAAAATAAAAGTATTTAAAGTATTTTCTTAACAGAAAAATCATTTTGAAGATTGCATTAAAGTTTTAGCTGAAGTATCTACAACAGTGTCCCCAAAAAACGGAGTTTTAATTCCGTTTCGATAACCATTTCGGATTGGATATCGGAGCGAATATTCGTGTTTAGTTATTTCGGTGTATCATTTAAAGTGCACGGATATATATATATATATATATATATATATATATATATATATATATATATATATATATATATATATATATATATATATATATATATATATATATATATATATAATTTTTAATATAAGTATTATATAACATAATTTATCAAAGTAAAAATTATTTTATAATACATTGAGTAAAATTAAATTATCAAATAAACATAAATATTTTAATACCTTAATAATTTTAAATCACAAATTAATATAATGTTTTAAGCATGTTAAGGTATTAATCTGCATAAATCAACAAACAAGTATAAAATATTGTCTGAAAATGTGAAATAAGCAGGCAGAATTTTAAAGCAGAAGAAATTTTATTCACCACATTAAGGCTGCATTAGGAAATTCGATTAAGCCATTAAATAGGAACAAAAGCGGTCTGAAAATGAAATTTTTATGACATGTTAAGTTAGGTTTTGGGCAGATAGGAATATTAAGCATTATTAGACAGAGCAATTAAAAGCTTTTGATCTGAAGTGTTATCTGTCTGTCTGTTAGATTTTCTTTCTCTTTAATAATTACAGCCAAGTATCTTTAGCCGTTCATCCCATATAGCTTTATCTGCTATAAATTTGATTCTGACGAATAAATATTTAATTAAAATTTAAAATAAAAATTTTATTACCCTTTCTCTCTCCTTTCCAATACGGGATATACTTATATAATATTAAAAACTTTTTTACCTTATATGGGATATGACATATACCTTTTCAAGTATTTAAAACATATTTATTAGATGAAAAAAAGTTCATATTTATATAATATCAAAAACTCTCCTATCCGATATAGAATTTGATGAACGCCCCATAATATGACACAACATTTTTACTGTGTTCTATTAAGATTACCAAGTGAAATGGATAAATACCCCCCCTTATATGAGTAAAAGGGAACAAACTCTTATATCCATGAGACTTTAATACCATTTATAATAACTCACCAAATTATATAAATATTATCCCTTTTTTATCCAAAAGACCCTCCTAGCTTTTAAACACATCTAATAAATAGAAAAAAGTCCATATTTATATAGTAACAAAAGATGGGATGTGACAGGTGTAGTCAATGGGATGCCCTATGACTCCCCCAAAAGACCAAACTTCATTTAACGTTTGAAGTAATACATCTTTCTAACATAAGAAACTGATTTACAAATTGGAAGTAAACACATGAAACAGTAAATTACTCGGCCAAGCTTACAATAAGCCGCAATGTGAAGGGAATCATTTTCTCAGGAATTTCTGTATGGTCCAAGAAGACGTTGGGAAGCTTAGATGTATTACATTTCCGGATAATCGACTAAATGACTGACTGCTGGCATTATTTCTAGGCTTTTGAAAAAAAAAAAAAAAAAAAAACCCAGACCGCCTACCCTAATTCTACGGGATTAAATATGATGTTACAGTTCTACTTGACTTACAGATACAAGCACAAGATTACCTTAAAGAGAAAAAAAAAAAAGGAAGATTAAGGCCAAACTTGCCTGCCTGATGAGGGTCGTGTGTGTCATCTTGAACTTGAAGAATGTAAGTCGAACGGTTCAGAAATTCGAGACCTTCGCCTTCTCTTCCCTTCAGGAGTACATCGAACGGAGTTAATCTTTCCAATTTGAACAGAGAATTTGCAGTTCTGTTGGGGTTGAAGCGATTTTGATGATGAAGACCTAACAGGCGGACGGTTCTCCCTTTCTGGTTTGTCCCTGTTGCCCTTGGTACATTCTTTCTTTGTTGGAGATTTAGGTCTCTTCTTGGATGAAAGGTGCGGCACTTCCTTCCGTCTCTTGTCATGGTTAATGAGCTTAATGTAGAAAGGATTTGCGTCTGTGTGACACACAGACTCGCCATCAGTCCCATCCCTATCCAGATTGACATCTCCATTGTTCACCTGAAGCAAGAAAATGGGAAGTTTTAACCTACCCAGAAGCCAAGCAGTCCTAGCTTCAATCACTTCAATGACAAAACGCTTTAGTATATTTCAAGCCAAAACCCGGCGAGGAGGTGTAAGCGGTGTACTCGAGATTAATTTCCGAGTTAATTAAGTCGAGCTTGACCTCAAGTAGGCTTTCAAGCGCTCCTTGACGTAATCGAGTTTTCTTATTTTATTAATTGGAGTCAAATTCGCGATTTGAGTTGGAGTCAAATATAATTGTTATTAATGATTTGAGAGCACATGAGTCGATTTTGAGTAACGACTATTTTAGTAGAGTTTCAAACGTTTGAAAAGAACTGTCGAGTTTAAGTTGAGTTCGAGCGAGTTTTTAATGGTAGTGAGCAGCTCCTCTGGCCGATTACGCCTTAACTCAGCCAAAAAATCTAACTAGAAGCTATTCTTCTCTCAAACTTGCTACAAAACACACCTAGCATTCTCAAATATTGACAAGGGAATTTTTACCAGTTGAAGGAGTGCAGAAAAGGATCTTGCCACATCGTGCTTTTCTTGACCACTGACAACTTCACTAAAGGACATGACATTTCCATTTTCAGCCCTGTGTGATAATTTTTCCAAAATTCTGTCTCCATAATCGTGAATATCAAATGGTGGTCGCAAGTCCTGCCAGGAAAAGGCTTTCCATAATTGACCCACAATGATTAACTTAAGTGCAAAATGACATAACTTTTATCTGTAATGTAACAGAAAAGGTCAGGGAAGAGTCCCAGCATAAAAATAAGCAAAAGGAATGGAATTTACTTGCTCTTCCAAGTCGTGCTCTATCTTTTGTTTCCATGTTGAAACCCGAGCAGCCAATTCAGTCTGCTTCTCAGTTTCAGCAATGTTAGCAAGGAGAGCATCCTATATGAAAGAAGATATATTACCGACCTACCATCATTCATAGAGTAGTAAATGTGCAACGTTCAAGAAATAGCAGAGCAAAAGATCATAAGGGAGGAATCGACTGCAACATAAAACAGACAGGTACATTACCTTGAAATCTAAAGTTCTGAAAACTGTTTTCTTAAATTTTGTGGAATAAAGTTAGTTTGAAAGCCTGAAATGCTTCTAATATTCTTTTCATATTTTTAAATATGTTTTGAATTTCTTTTTTATGCCAAGTGTTTTATTTTTAATCATTCTACATATTAATATAATTATTTTTCAAAATGGCCATAAAAACTAAAAAATAAAAAGGGAAAACAAAAGGAAACCACTAAAAGTTGTTCTTTGAAAATACGATGTTTTCTGTTATGGAGGGGAAGTGAAAGCACCTTTTTCCTCTCTTCCTTACCTGGATGGCGCTAGTTTTTTAATACCAAACTTATTTTGCAAGTTTTTTATCCTGAAGATTGGAAAATTATTATAAAAAATAATTATGAAAAAGTGCTCTATATCTTTTAGTTCCATTTTTATCCATGGATAATACTTGGACGTGTTCTCCAATGAAAAAGGAAAATCCTTATTAAGAGATAGAAAATGATAAGTTACATAAGTTACAAGACAAAAGATTGCAGAGGAACATAATACCTTGTGAGCAGAAAATGACAACAAATATGGTCATCCTTGTTTCTAGATAACCTAGAACCAGGAATCCACCAATATATGTACACACAAGTGGTGACAGTTTGAAAAACTTGAGTGTTTAGACTAACACAAGTGGTGACAGTTTGAAAAACTTGAGTGTTTAGACTAAGAATGAATGTACGTCTTACAGCCGGGGGGACAAATATGAATCCGAGAGATTTTATCAAAATACTGAAACTGGTATTGAAATGGCATGTTTCCATATAAACTAGAATACAAAATGCATGTAAGCCAAATAGGAATCTGAGAAATTTTTTCTCCAACGAACTGAGTGGGCATGAAATTGAAATAGAATCCATAAGCAAACCTTTATCAGAATTACACAAAATAAGGAGTATGCAATAGGTTTTTATTATTTTCTCTTGAAATCAAATAAGTAATTATTGAAGAAGGAAGTCCTACACAGAAAATTGCCTGGATTTGTTAACACCATTTGTCCGCGACCTCTTGATTTATTTGAGGCTATTGCTTAGACAGTTGCTATCTTTGATCAAAAGAAAATGTCATGGCATTGCGGAAGAATATGGGTTACAACAGATAAGAAGATGGTGCAAGTTAACAGGTTGCTATAATTATAATCCAGATGCAAAGTTAAGGAAAGCTACACTTACAAGATGAGAGCGACAAAGGTCTTCCAAGTTGTCATTGGTTTCAAAACATGCAGCACCATCATCATGCTGGGAAAGGGTAACAAACAATGAAACCAATTTCAAGTAATAAGAAGCACAATAGAGTTTCATAACTATTTTGTAGTTGATACATTAGCACTGGTTGCTGCACCTGTTCTTGATGAAGAGGTACATCTTCATCCATGTACATATCATGTGGTATGTCATCCCCAAAATCATTTACTCCACTATCATATTCATCTTCTTTGTTGTCCTCAACATTGCTATAAGCACTAAAAGTCTCAGAACCTAAATGAATAAGTGAGTTTCGCAGCTGCAAACAGAAAATATGGCATCATGTAACAAGATGAGAGCATACAAGAAGTATGGAGAAACATCTAACCTTTGATGAGCATACCTTCTCATAAAGTGGAGGAGTTTTAAGTTCCTGCAGTCTTTCACAAGCACGTTGCTTCTCCCATATTTCTGTGAGCTCTGAACTAATAGGACCATCCATTTTTGCAAGAGGAAATTGAGTAGTTAGAAGATTATGCTTAGTAGAATATACCCTTCGCCTTCTGAAAGCCTTCACTGCTTGGAAGAAGAAAAACAAAATGAGAAACAACATAAAGTTACATCCACAACAGCAAAAATGCAGAAGAAAGGACCACATAAACAAAATCTTTGACCACCTTTTTTAAAAGGTTTTACTTTCAAGTTCCCAGATTCGTGTGGATTCAATGGTTTCCATGGATCATCATTCTCATCTGAATCATCAAATCCTGCATGATCTGAATATCCATCATTATTTTCAGCAATGTCAAAAGCAGGTGGCTCAGGCCCAATTTTACAATCATTAGCTGCAAAGCTGCAATCAACCCAAGGTTCATTGACATTGCTCTTGCCATGAGATCTATGAGCAGTTCCTCCAGAACGTCTAGAGGGGGACTGAAAGCTCTTGTGACTCTTAGAGTTTAAAGGGGTGCTTTTACAGTCACCATTCATCCCTTTACAATCTTTATCCCCTTTCAAAAAACTATCAACTGCTACAGCATCACATGGATCTAATAGAATAAAATCCTGATAAAGATCATTGGTGGCCAACTGCAACCACACATGATAAAATAGATGAGTCATATTAGAAAAAAATAACATAACTACATAAACCAAAAAGTATGCACCTACATACCAAATATGACTCTAATTCCCCGCCATCACCAGTAGTGTCTAGGCAATCACCTTCAAGTACAACTAGATTTGCAGGAGCTTTCACAAACTGGTTCAAGGAAGCATCTTTGCTGTTGGTACTATCTAGGCAATTCTTGGGCTCAACTGCAATTTTAACAAATAATAACCTATCATGCACTATATATTTGCTTGACCCCGTAAAAAAAATCATAAATATTTACAGTAACAGGATACCAGGCACATCATCTAAACACCAAAACAGATCGTCTTCTTCATCAGGTACCACATGGGAGCCACCTTCCTCATGCTGGATAGACTTTGTCTCTGGTTGATCCTGCTGCCTATTTTCAACACAAGAATAAAAATTGAAATGAAAAAGAACAAATCTGGTACCAGAGAGAGAGATTATCCTTGTCAGGACACAGAAGAGGGCAGGAAAATTAGGCGATTCAGGTAAGCAAAAAAATACATAAAGGGAAGCAAAAATCAGGCTCAAATTCAGGATATATAGCAGATCATTTTCTAGCACATACTAATTCATCCATCCTCTGTTCTTTAAACCATTTCATTTCTGAATGTATAGAAAAACACATTCATACCAAAGCATCAGGAACTAATGATTATTCAAACTAATTTGGACACTGGCCGCTCTAAATATTTATGCAGGTATGAATATATTTCAATTCTGAAATATCTATAGACAACACAGTTTTCCTTTCTTACTGGCTAGAGAACAAATTTACTGGTCTCTCCTATCTGTATCCTCCTCCTTTTAGAAAAGGTAGGTCCCTGACTTGTAAGAATTTGTAAGTAACCAAAGTCATCCAAATTCCTTAATAAAAGACAGTGCAACACTGCAACTCATTACAACAAAAAATTTTAGCACCAAAGGAATCCAAACTCCTTAAAATATTCCTTCTATTGATAGCATAAAACTCACAATTAAACTTACCCAAGAACACCTCTCTTTTAAATGTCTAATACTGTTAAACAACTTCAAAAAAAAAATTGATTAACATTAGTGAGGATTAATTAACTGCACAGTTGCAAAAAAGCAACTTAAGCAGCAAAGAAGGGTACATTGTGCTGCTAGTGCACCTAGCACAATGTACTAACAACCAATATGCATGGAGTAGCATGGTAGTCTATGACGATTAGGACATGAACCACTCTCTCAACCTTTATCACCTCCATCTGGAAAGTGGCAGGGCCCTTCAATTCTCTCCTAGTGGCTGTGAACTATGGTCTCACTTGCAACAGGAGAATAAAGCCCTCTGATTGGAACTTGAGAAGAGAGAACTCTAATCATAATTTAGTTACCTAAGTTTGCAGGTCAACTCCAATATAATTTCCCCACTCCTATACCCCATTTTGCTCACCCTTGAGAAAAAAGTTTACCAGATATACATTCCTCTCTCTCATTTTTATCAACTAAGGAAGGAAAAATAGTTTCCACGTCACCAATGGAATAAAGAGACATAATTTCTTGCAAATATGACATCTTTAGTTTCTCAACATGTGGCAATGGCTAAGGGGTCACAGAAATAATGATATTTACAGGCACAAAGAGGTGGCTAGTTATATTGAGAGATACATAAATATTCAGTTGAACAAATAAATTGCTCCCTTACCAACATTGTAATAAAGAAAGAAATCTACAAAATCCATCATTTTGAAGCACATCAATTTAGAATTATAGAACATAACTGGACAAATGATATCCAAAATCAGGTCTTGTTTCCTAAGAAAGAGGAAGCTAAATATGAAGTAGAAGACCCACTGTAAAATTAATCGTAGTCTTATGTTGCCTATATAGACGTCATTGATTAGTTAAAAGCAACCCCATCAAATAAGAATAACTTACAAAAGTGAAACATGAATTCAACTAAACACCTTACCTTGTCTGTGAAATAAACTCCAAAGCATGTAAAACCAGTGTATAAAGATATTCCACCTTCCGACTGTACACCTGAATTGAGCCTTGAAGCAGCAGAGCAGCTACATTTCTCCAAAAAGCACCAAATTAAGATAACATCAAACACTTAGAGAACGTAAAACCCAGGTGTTGAAATGAAAATCCAAAAAGTAGAAAATATAAATGGAACCGTACCTTCAGCAAAATTCACATTCTATCATCGACTGATCTCTTGGGCAAATCTTGAGCAGATAATCTTCAGGTTCTTGGCAAGATCCACGGACCAATTTGATTCAAGATCACGGAGAGGCTGCACATTCTCGAAACTAAGAGTTTCCTTCACCCCTCAGCTCCTCTGCAGAGTGAATCTTATCTTCCATTCTGATAATCTCCCGGTTTCATTAGAAACCCTAGCTCTTGAACTTCTATCGACCAAATAAAATTAAAAAAAAAAAAATTGAAAAACCCTAATATGGGGTTAGGTTCTGAAAGAACCGCAGATAACGAGAGAAAAACAGCACAGTCACCGGAGAGCTTGCTCCTGCAGTTGAAGATTAGAGAGCGTCGACAAGAGAGAGAGAGAGAGAGAGAGAGGAAATATTCGAAACTTTCGACGCTAGTTTTCCCGCTCTCCAATCAATCCGTAAGGTCGTGCATACATTTCGAGCTTTGGACCTAAGCCCAACAAAGGTATAAAATCTTAAGCCCACACTTTTGGGCCTAGTTATTTCAAACTCTCACCAGCCATTGGGCCATTGTGCATTGAGTGCCGATCTTACATTACATTGTGGCCTTTTTTTTTTTTTTTTGGTCATAACATCAGCGAACTTTGTTCATAAACAACGTCTTTTCATAATACTATATCTATTGGTCTTTTCTGTAGAGATATGTCGTAAGATGATAAAACTACATTACATATCTGAAATGTGTTCGCGTAGCTGTACCGAGAATGAATTGGTTAAGGCCCCAGAAGATATCTTAACCGTCTCATTATAATTCGATTAGAGATGGGAAGCAGTGTGGAAACTAATTTCTTGACAACAAGTGCAGGTAAATAGATTGACAATTTGAATTTTTTTCGAACTGACTTTAGTGAGCCCAACTGACCACATGGGTTCTTGGGCTAAATGGGTTAAGCTTATTTAAAATTCTAAAAATCTTAAAATGTTGGCTACAAAAATATGTATATAGAGTTTTTCTTATCTAATTCAATATTATCATTTACTAAAAAGTCTAAAATATAAACAACCAACATTGCATGCAATCATATTAATATATATAAAAATTTATTCTCATCAATGTTATATGGTTAAAGTTAAAAGCAAGCCAAAAATGCACGCCTTTTTAATTACACAAAAAGAAAGCTAGGAAATGGGAATGAAGAAATTTCTTTGGAGGATGGAAGTGGAGGCTAGCACGTGGAGCATGAAGTTGTGGTGGGCAAATGGGTTTGTGAAATACCCAGATTAGGGTTTTTATCTTTTAGGTCATAAAGTAATATTTACAATTTTATCCTTAGCCTTGCCCAGTATAATTCAAAAACAAAAATCAAGTGGAATGATGGTTCAGCCCGGCTTTGGTGAATGGCCGCGGGCTAATTGAGTACAGACTATGACTTGAGTCTGTCGGGCGCTTGATTTTTTTAAGACCCCAGCCTCACCCATTTCAGACCCTTGCGCTGCCCGTCGGGGCTCAGCCCAGCTGTCGTCTACATGTTGATGGTAAAATTGAATATTTTTATTCAAGGAAACGACTTGT
The DNA here is from genome assembly GCA_016808115.1 of Tetrastigma voinierianum. NCBI lineage: Eukaryota > Viridiplantae > Streptophyta > Magnoliopsida > Vitales > Vitaceae > Tetrastigma > Tetrastigma voinierianum. The sequence continues at coordinate 1,210,462 of JAEQBH010000677.1, read as the reverse complement.
TTTTTATAACAAATTTTATCAACAATCATAAGTATGAAACATATTTTTTGAGTCTCTTTGTATGGCATAAGTATATGATATATTTTTTCTTATATCTATTCACTTTGTATTATATCATAATAATATGTTCCTCGCATATTTGTCACCATTGAGACTAGACCATGAACTCCTTCCCTTTTCTATGTTGCTTGAGCTCTTAACTACTTGATCTAGGTCTTATTGGCACGTGATATCTTTATATAAAATAGACTTAAATCTATATTTGATTTCTCAAATAAAAATTGGACTTAAAAAATCTATATTTTTGAAAATGTGTCAAATGAATGAATGAGAATACATAAAAAAGCTCGAAATTCGGTGGTGTCACGAAGTTTTTGATCTTATATCATGTAATTTGATCTCACTTTCTCACTCTCTCTTTTTTATCTTTTTTTTTTACATTAATATTTATTTACGCTCTTGTTTAATGATTTAATTAAGAAATACACATTAAAGGGTATAGATTAAAATTTTAACAAGTAGGATAGCAGTCAATAAAATATATAGAACTTTAAAAAGAAAACAATAAAATCAAAAAACAAGCACAACTCTATGGTAGAGCGTTCAATCTTTTAAAAAAGCGGTATAAGGAGGGGAGAAATCCCAGGTTCGAAAACTCTTTAGCTATTAAAAATAAAAGTCAAAAAACAAAAAAAGAAAAACAATAAGTAATATATCGGAATACAAAGAAGTAATGTACATGCATGATTCAAAATATAAGCTACTTATGGAGTTTTAGATGAAAATAATTTTTTTGAAAAAAAAATTATTAAATTAGTTTAGAAACCAAACTAATTACCAAAATAGTGCTTAATGTAGTTGTTATGGATAGCGACAATTTGAAATATGAAATTTTAGATAATGGATTTGTTAAATGTGATATGATTGAACAGCTTTTTGAAGTCGTATCGTGGATAGCAATGATTGAGGCAAATATTGAAGCTTATTATATTAAAGCCCATCTTCGAATAAAGCGGATTGTCATGGTGGCGTTGTTGTGATTGATTCAAATTGTCGTTATTAAATGCGTGGCGTGCAGCGTCTTTTAATTCGATTTTCAAACTAATTTTAGAATTTTTTTTTTCAATTAAAGTATTTCGGTCTAAAAAGTAAAAACTCCAAGTTATGTTTGATACATAAAGTTTTCAAAATGACGAAAGTACAACCTTAAACCACCAAACCCTAAAAAAAACAAATAAAAAAATAAATTCAACATAGGGATAGGGAAATCGCATTCTCAGTTACAATTAAGCTCATGACATGGAAACAAAGGGCACAACAGAATGAGAATGAAAGTAAGAAGAAAAAAAATATACAGTTGATGGATCATTATGATGATTGATATATATATATATATATATATGGGTGGTGGTTGGTGCTAGACAGACATTATGCCGGAAACGAAGGGCACCCCAGATGGCTGAAGCCACAAATCGCCTTGAATGAACTTCGCGACTGTGAATTCATGAACGTGTTGAGGATTAAGCTGCTTGATTCCTCGCCATGTGACTCTGTTTGTTTTGGAGGATCCGCTTCCTCTGTTCCCATACTCAGAGTAGAAGAGAGTGTTGAGTCCGAAGTCGCCCATCCATGGCAGCCACCCTTCTGGGCTTATGAACTCATCGATCTGAGACTGCATCACTATCGTCCTCGAGAAGTTCTTCCACGGCCTCCCCAAGTAAGATTTGAATTGGGTTTTGAACGGGAGGTAGTCGGCGGCGGCGGAGATGGTGCAGTTCTGGAGGACGATCCCGGTGGGCTCGCGCCACCCGATTCTTCCCTGAGCTGTGACGATGCATTGCTGGTTGTCTAGGGGCTTCCTCACCGGATCTGGCAGTTCTGGAAGACGACGGCGGAGTTCCCGAATATGAAGTCGATGGTGCCGGAGATGGTGCAGTCGCGGTAGAACTGGCGGTGGGCGTGGGCGTAGAGGGTGTCTTGGTAACCGTCCATATGGCAGTTGTAGAAGACGGCCATGTCGGCTCCCACACGGAGGGCGACAGCTTGGTGCTTGGAGGCTCCGGCACTGTTCTCGAATCCTATGTCCTTCGCCATGAAACCAGTCCCAACGGCAGCTGAACAAAAGCATGCATTAATGAAGTTCCACACTCATCATCCTTTAAAAGGACTAAGTACTAAGGACTAAGAACTAGAAAAAGAAAAAAAAAACCAATTGAAAATCCCACGTCACATCACATCACATCACATCACATGACATCAGGTGTAAAAGGTTTCTAAAAAAATTAAGAAGATAAGATGAGATGAGAAGAGAAGGGAAGAGAAGAGGGGTTGTTGCTTACAAACAGTTGCAGTCTTGAAGGTGCCGATACCATCAATGAAGTTCAAGTTATTAGTGATCTTAGTTTTTGTAGGGCCGTCACCAATTAACAAAACGTTGGTCATAGACTTCGTGAAGTTGACCTGCTCCTTGTAGACACCCTCTTTCACATACAGCACAAACGTAGTGTTCCCATACTTTGGGATATCAACCAAAGCTTCAGTAACCGTCTTATATTTCCCTGAACCATCCTGAGCAACCGTCACATTCGGTACTAAAGTTGCTGCTGTTTCCTGAAGAAGTCTCCTATGCATATTCGTAACCCAAGAAGGATAATCCCCTCCATCTCCACCTGAAGAAGAAGAAGAAGAATTAAGAAGCCTCCGCCCAACCCCCGGAATCTCCAAATTGCTCAGCACCGACGATATCTCATCGACCATGGCCAGAGCATTGCTGGTCAGCTCTCCGGCGGTTTTCAGAAGTTTCTTCATCTTCTCTCCGGCGTCTCCGGTTGTGTTCTCGAAGCCGTCGATGCAGGTTTCTTGGAATGTCATTGACCCACTCAGCCAGATTTTTAGATCATGGACGTAATCGTCAATCTTGCTTATATCGAACGCCCCCAGCTTGTTGAAGGAGTTCTTCAGGTCGTCAATGGCGTAGTCCATCAGCTCATGGCAGTTCTCGAGAGCCGCTTTCGTTCTTGGATCCTTCTCCAAGTCCTTCAATAACGTAGAGTTCTGAATCGCTGAGCTTATCTGGTCCATCGTCACCTGGAAAGCTGTCTTCACCAGTTCCTTCGGGTCAGACGTGTTTCCTCCGGCGGAACTCAGGCTGTTCACGCAAGTTTCTCTGTAATCTGTGGGTTGGCAAATCGCCTGAATCGACTTCATCGACGTCGATACGGTTCCTCCCTGACCGTCGCCGGAAGACGACCCGCCGCCGCGGCGGTTCACAGTCACCACTGTTCCCACCACCAATGCCACCAACAGTATGGAAGCAAGACCCATGATTGCGACTTTCTTCTTCCTCCCACCATCTGCATTGTTAGATCCCATATTCCTTTGAGTAATTGGGGCTCTTTACTTTTGTTCGAGCGAACCTTCCGGCTTCAGTGCCCAATTGAACTCTGATCAGTATTTTAAGAAAGATGTAGTAATCTATAAAAATGTAGAATTGCATGGGAAGAAAATACGGTTAGAAAAAGCAGTTACTTCTGTGAGAGTAAATCAGAGGCAGTGAATACAAAAAAAACTTGGAAGGTTGATGGGCTTGTACATCTTACAAAATTAAGGTGCATATCAGCTCTCTTAAATTGCGCAAACCAATGGTGAATTTGTTTCCTTTAAGCATAGCCTCTATCCCTAATAATTTTGTATATATTTTCTATTAATCTTTTTAGTAATATAGCATATTATCTAGTCATAAATTTGGAAAAAGAAACTTAATTTAGTATAGATTTTGAGAATGCTTTTAGTAAAAATTATTTTTCACATTAGCATTTAGTTCTGTTATTGTAAAAATATTTCTCACTGAGACTAAGGATCCATCCAATCCCTACCACATAAACTAGGTATAATAGGCTAGTAAAAGTTTTTATTCACAACATTTTTGCTAATGACATTTATTATTTCATAATTTAGTATATATCAACAAAAAAAATTGTTCTAATAATATAATATAATATATATAAACCATCTATCAAAAAATTATTATCATTTTAAGTATTCTTTCCGATATTTAAAAATGTTTTCCAAAATTTCCTCAAATATTTTGCAACAAAACACCTTATGTATAAAAAGTGCTTTTACATTCCTTCAAATCTCTCCCAAAAAGGCTTAAATTCTCGATCTAGATTAAGGATGAAAATGTTCGACAGGTACGATGCTTGCTTAATTCAAACTCATCTTCTAACATTAAATTAATCAAAGAAAAAATTTAACTTGCAGGAAAGGGGGAAATTCAGAGGTGCTCTTGTTTTTGTTCTACTAGGTCGTATTTGAATAATAACTAAAACTAAGAAATCAATGTCAATTTTAATCCTATTACATTTAAAATCAATGTTAGAATGAAATAGGAATAACGGAACCAAACCTTCCCCCAGCTTTTGATTCCTAGGATATTAACTTTTTTTATCAGGTCATGAGATGTCCTGAACAAATACAAAAGACACTCCATACAAGACTCCCAACTACAGGTTCGATATTATTAATCCATGCTATGCCACTATTTTACTGCTATTCCACTTAATTTATTTTTTTCAAACATAATATCCGCCAAGCCTGGAACAACAACTGCTTGGCACTTATTCTTCTGCTGGAGCAAATATTGATCAATTATGACGCCTTTTTCTCCTCCCATTACCATAGCACTCTACAATAATCTTCCTTTCCCTTTAGAAGAGAGAATTGGAGTGTTAAGTTGGGGCCCAGCAGCGAGGCTTTCAAAGCTTAGCCTTCCGTAGTTCTAACTTGGCAATGGTGCCCAAATGGACTTCGTCTGGGCCATCTGCAATACGCAATGTTCTAGCTGTGGCCCAGAGGTGTGCCAAAACTGTGTCGGATGATAACCCTGCTGCACCATGGACTTGCATCGCCATGTCAAGTACCTTCAGTGCCATGTTTGGAGCTGCTACCTGTTCCACCAATCCACCTCCAAAAAATAAATAAATGAAAGACAAATGACAAATGTCTTTGACACTGCACTGAATTAATTAACTTATTGTTTTTGTTTTTTAATAACAAAATATTCGTAATGGTCTTATATTACGTAGATATTAATTCCGATATCAAAGTGATTCATTTTGAAAAAAATGTGCAATTCATAAAATAATGTCAATTAATCTTTCTTTAAACAGCATTCATGATGGATTTTGAAATAACTAGCCATTATTCTAACTCAGGTTTTAGATTAGTTTTAAACCATAGTCCAATGCGGCTTTAAGGTTAATGTTTAAAACAGCAGTTGGTGACTACGATTTTCAAATCACAAAAAGATTAGTTGGTGAATATTTTGAAAAGAAGCCCTTACTTGTAATTTTTTTAAAAAAATCATTATTCTAGCTTTAAACTTGGAAATTCACGTGTTATAAAACCACAGTTGATGAATCTGTTTTGATATTTTAACTCATTCTTAAATACAATAAGCATGTACTAAAAGCGGTTTAATTTATATAAAACTATGACTACTCGCTAGAATTTTACACCAGATGTCTACTTAACACGGAAGAAGACTAGTGGTGAATATTTTCAAAACCAATCTACTTTTGTTTTCAAAAAATAAACTATTTTGGCGTTAAACTCCTTTTTACTTGCAATTGTACTGAGATAACTACCTTAGCCATGGCGATGGTCCCGCGGGCCTTCTTGTTTCCAAGCCGATCAAGCTGGTCTGCAGCTTCAAGAACCAATAATCTGGCTTGCTCCAGTTCTACACGACACTGTAAGAGGCAACCGGTATAAATATAATGATGACTGACTATCCATCAATCCAAAACACAGTTAAATGTCTAAATGGGGGTGAAAAGAAAATAAATTTTAAGCTGGATGCCTAGCTCTATTTTCTAGTTGGTAACCATGGATAGTGTTTGAATATGTCTTAAATTCCTAATCTGTAGTAATTCATTTTTGTAAAGAATATTTTATAAGATAATTCCTAATTGTTATATTATTATAATATTAGGTTTCTTTATACAATAAGAAAAGAATTTAGGAATATTACTATAAATATTATGGGTCATGAGAGGAAAAAATTATGTGAGATATGAGATTGTCAGGGCTATCCGGTATGTGTAGAAATGTAAGGGTTTGAGAGATTAAGAGTTTTATGAGGTATTTTCTCGCTATTATGCGTATCCTAGGGTTTTTTTTTTCTTTTCCTAATCGTCACAATACTTTGATATACTCCAATCTTATACTCTTGGTTTTCAAGAATAGTGAAAAGATTCTCTCTCATCCGTGGATGTAGGCATAATTAACCGAACCATGTTAAAACCCTCGTGCACCTTTATGTTGATTTCCTTATTTTTGTGTTTTTGAATTCATATTCTCTTGCATCAAAGCTTCCATAGTTATAACAGACAGTTTTATGTTTTCATTCTGCTCATTATAGTTTTATGTTTTCATTCTGCTTATTAGATTTGTTCTGGTATTAATATTTGATCCATCAAAGTCAGGAATGATTTCGTGATTGGCTTGCATTGCACATCAACCCTCCAAGAGAGTTTGATGACAGAGTTCCAAGGATCAAACTGGATGCTGGACAAGAGCACCGTGAACATTGGACAAATCTTAAAACTTAAAACCAGTTGGTGGGCAGATAAATTAACTGCATTAGTTGGAAACTGCACAAAGTTCTAGATGTTAAGTACTGTTATTAGGTAGAAAATTTTACGTTTCTCTGTGGCTCCGAGAAAACAAGAAGCAGCGTTTGAATTCTGAGAATAAAATGAAAACAAATTTTGAAAACAAATGAATTATATTTACCAGCGTTTATACCATGAATCGAGAAAACAATTAAAAATTTATTTCGTACATTTCGAATTAGAAATTCATTAGATAATCAAATGGGGTTGAAAATGGCGATATTTAATGAATAAGTAAAGCGTATTTTAAATGGCCAAGATTAGAATACATTAAGAAAATTTCGTATTACGGATTTTGGATAGGATTGAAAATTTTGGAGTGAACTAAGCGGACTGATTTGATCGAATTTGATTTTGGAAGCCTCTTTTTAACCGAGGCCTGAGCACAACACATGAAAAGAAAAAAGTTAAATCATATATATACTATATATATATATATGTTAATGATAACAAAGGCGTTGGTGCGATGAGCCCAACCATCTTCTAATTGATCTCACAAGAGAGTGCGAGACATCCCTACGGTGCGGAGACTTTTTACTCAGTACTTTTAGTGCGTATCAAACATGCTAAGGTTTATTCTCTATTCTATTGTACTTTGAAATCATTCTCATATTCATAGTGAAGATTTATCCTTTATCCTCTGCCCAAGGTTTTTTCCCGCAAGGGTTTCCACGTAAATCTTAGTGTTTTTATTTGTTTTTTATATTTTATCATCGTGTCATTGATTTCAACACTAGACAATCAATTCAAAATTACCTTGGCAACATCTGAAAGGAATGACCCTTGCTCAGCAATCAGTTTCCCGAAAACCCTTCTATTGAGTGCTCTTTGAACCATCAACTGCATGCCACGCTCAGCAGCACCAATCAGTCTCATACAATGATGCAACCTTCCGGGGCCCAGTCTACCCTGTGACAACATAACGACAGTACACCATATATAAGATTTCATGTTATAGCATGCGAGGGAAGAAAAAAAATCGTCTTTTCAGTTTTCTCGGAAAAAAATCACATCCGTAATCACTCTTAGGCTTTGTTTGGAACCCGAAAAGTACTAAGGAAAGAAAATTAATTTTATATGTCAATTCAAACTAATTTTATTTGTTCCTCACTATTATATAAGGGATAACTGTTTAAAAGGGACAAATCCCAACAAAAATTACAAAACTAATCTCTTTCATTGAAATCTAAACACAAGTACAAAAAGACACACTTTCGAACAAAACTACCCTTAGGCATTTAGTTAAAATGTAGGGGATAGGACAAAATGGCATTTTGTTATCATGTTGGGATTTACGTTTACACTTTTAGGGACATTTTTGTTTAAAACAAGACATTTTCAAGGTTACTTTTACAAGAGGTTAGTTTTGCAAATAACTTTTGTTTTTGTCCCTTTGAAACCAATTTCTCATTATCTAAGGACTAAGAAATTTAAAAATATGTAAAATTTTGAAGAATTTTGATTATATTTAATTTTCTTTTATATTTTCTACTGATAAACCAAACATAAGAAAATCATTTTCCTTAATATTTTTTTTCCTTTCCCGGGTTCCAAACAGAGCCTCATTATTAGGGCTTTGAACCAAGCCCCTATGATCCTAATATCACCTATGAAATAGCAGTAAGGTTTTAAAGCTGGATGAAATTATCAAATTAGTTGGTAAAATGAAACAACAGCCTCAGATGCCCCAAGGACAGGATCAAATTATTTTGGAAGATAACTGAAAAGATCAAAAGCAATTTAGTAAGGTAGGAAGGCAATGAATAACTTTACCTGGGCTATCTCAAATCCACGCCCTTCTCCAAGCAGAATATTTGTTGCCGGAACACATACATTCTCAAAGGATATTTCTGCATGGCCGTGAGGTGCATCATCAAAGCCAAACACTGTCAGTGGTCTCTTTATGTGTATGCCTGGAGTTTGAATATCCACTAAGATCATAGACTGCTGCTTATGTATAGGGGCAGTGAAGTCGGTTTTTCCCTGCATGTTATTTATATCATCATCATTAACCCACATGAAAAACAAATAGAATCACCCAATTCTGTTATTCAATACAAGAACCACTAACCATTACGATAAGCAGTTTGCATCTAGGATCCATGGCTCCACTTGTCCACCACTTCTTCCCGTTAATAATATATGAATCCCCCTGTCTGTACAACAAATGCAGAGACGGCATAAATATATTAGGCAGAAGCTCCAACTAAAAAACTGGATCTTTGGGAATCACAAACAATTATTGTAGTTACAGAAATTTGAAAGGCCAGTACTAGAATGGCCTTGTACACAGATGGAGTTCCGACATGCCTAGACAAGTTTGAGACACGCCAGGGCTGTATGTTTCTATCTATAAGTTTTAAATCTTAATATAAAACTGACATGAGAAATGTCAAAAGCAGGAGCTCAGCCTGTTAAAGGATGCAAGATCACACAAATGCAATATGATGTCCATGAATGCAAATGGAAAATAGCGGAGTAAAGGAACAGTGCCCAATTATTTTCTCACAGAAAAAACTTACTATGTTGATTCAACGTCAGATTTCATTGCCAAACATTTTTATAATCGAACTCTTTCTATCAAGAAAAATGGGAAGTAGAAGCATAAGCATAAAGTGAAAGAAAAAGCAAAATAAAGAAAAGAAAATCATTTGAAAATGAGAAGCATTATAATCTTTGCCCAAAAAGCACTTCTATTTGCAATCTTTTGTCATGGGTATGTTGTAAATAGATGAAGGTCCAATGCCTCAATTGACATTGTTGATTGGTTTTAGATTCTTGTCGAGGCAAGGAGCAGTCTTTTGAAGTCCCTTTGGTTTTTTGGTTGGGCCTTATGCTTACATCCTGAGCATAAGGGAAGGGAAGAAGTAAATAAGGAATAACAAAAGTAGAAAGAGAAAAGCATGTGTCCTTGAGACACAAGAGTTTAGCACGTCGGAAATAAAAATACAAACTCATTCATTTTACAGGAATAATGATTTAACATCAATGGGCACAATGCTAAAGCTCAAAAATCATGCCCAGAAGTTATCCTTCATATGATTTGTTCAACCATATTCTCTAAGTTGAAAATAAAAAGGAAAGAAAACTCAGAAATAAAGATATTCCCCTTTACATCTTACCAACTAACCTACTTGAACAGGGGCAAAATATTCCACCTTCCTTTAAGTTTGAATTATTTATAAATTGTTTGTCCCAATAAAAATTATCTTAAAGCCCTTACACAGAGATCATCCAATAACCTTAAAAGAAAATTCCAGATCATTGTCATTTTAATACACACTCTGGGTCATGCTGAAGTCCTTCTCAAACTTCCATAAATCATATTAGCTGACATCCATAATAGGTCATATTTAAAATAGAATATGCTTAAAATGCCATCCTTTCTTTCTTTCAACAAAGGAAGCATCATTCTGGATGATGTTACACTGTTTGCGATCAAACAGGGTCACATGCTGGATGCATGATGAGAATGATAAAATTCATGCAGGGCAATGCATGCATGCTATCAAACTAGGTTTTAGGCCCTTTCATGCATCCTGCACACTAGGGTTGCCTATAAAAATAGAATTGAAAGATACCGCATGAACTACCTTTTAATAGAACATTCAATGTTTGTGGCATCAGAGGATGCAACTTGCGGTTCTGTCATTGAAAATGCAGACCTGATCTTGCCCTCAAGTAAGGGAATCAGCCACTCATGGAGCTGTTCTTTATTTCCATAGCGCAACAGTACCTAAAGATTAAAAATGTGAGGAGATAAACAGATCTAGCAAAGACTGGAT